>JAQISU010000241.1:3847500-4037500 GCA_029339505.1 Unio delphinus
CCAAGGTAGTTCCCAATGAGTAGAACCATTGGAATTCCAGCATGTGTTTAAATTAGTAAAGATGACGTAAATTTGGTGTCATAAGCTATGTTTTCATTTATGACAGGATAAAACAGGATTCATCAATACACATGTACTGATATAGCAATCTTATGCATGTTAAGATGGTTTAATTTTCCTGTGGAGTCATATCATGTTAATTAAGTTCTGCAATCAATGCAACCAATGAAATCATAAGAACTGGCAACTTTCGTAAATATAACTGATAGTCGAAGCCAATATGTTGAAATTCCATTATGTTATGCAGCTCAACTGTCTGAAAACAGGAAACTTCTTCAATACAGTTTGTTTCGAATTACGCAATCCAAACGTCTGCTGTACATATGGATCAAACAGAGATCGGCGAATAAGATAAGTAAACAATAAGAAAGAGCCTATTTAGAAACTAATTTGTTGTCACGTTTCCATCTTATTAGTGTTGATAGATGGCACATAAGGAACAATACAACATTCGAGCAAAATAAAATATGAATTTTTTAACACTGAAATAAAAGTGCATACCGCTGTGAGCGACATTGATATCAATGCGATTATACGAGAAATGCTCACCGTTAAAAATAAACTACCCGCCTCAATATTATAAAGAGAAAAAAAAAGATTTAAAGAAACTGCATATCAGTTGTGGATAATGCCTAACACAAGGACAAGATTCAATGTTGAAAACTGTAGTTGTCTTGTGTGACGAAACATCAATTTATTCTCAGAGGTAAGATCTTTTGCAAACTGCAGGTGTGTGGAATAGTATATATTCCAGTATGTTTATACTGGAAGAGAACCTGTCGTAGGAAAATAAACATGGCAGTATAATTAATACCTGAAGTTAATGGATAATGAGGGAAGTAATTAAAGTGCAGGAACATTATATGTATACATTGACGTTTCCAAACGGAAACAAAAGTATTATCGGTAAATATCGCCTAGAGATTTTCGCACTGAGATTAACTGTTATGACGTACACAGTATGCAAAACGTTTACAGAAAAAAGATTATTTTTATGAAACAAATTATATAAACACCCGTGAAACGTTAATGTAAAAACGAGATAGTCGAGATCTATTTCAGAACAAAACATCCTAATTGGTTAAAGTTTAACGTATTCATGACGCATAAGATAACTGAAAACTCAAACATCTCTTGATCGAGGTCCCAAACAAAATCTCGGGTGAGTTATGTACAAACAAATATTTGACACAAATGATAGGCATCAATAGTCTATTCGTTAACTTTCCAGTGCTAAACAGAACAACTTACGGGATCACAAATATCGGGTGATAAAACGTTTACGAAACCGAAGACTGTTATTTATGTTGATTTTATTAAAGTAATGGATATCGAGGCGCTTAAAATGGAACCACATACCTTATCAAATTTTGCAGACAAAAGGGGCAATCCAGATCTACTTAACAGACTACCAGTCAGTAACCCCCTCTAAGAGACCCCTATTAGCGATCTTGACAAGATACTAAATTCATTCGGCCAATGTCTCATTAGTTTGACTATTTCTTCACGCCGAATATCTTACAGTAACTTATTCCAGCGTACTTTTTAAATTCGAAAGCGAGTAAAATCCTAATACTGTCAGTATACAAATGAATGTATAGTATTAATGTTGAGCATGACAGTCAGTAATACAGATTTCTTTGTCATTGTGCGCACATGGTTAGGATATTATGTTTGTGTGTTTGTATAAAAGTCAACCCTATACGTGAGTGTTATATTTATATGTGTTCAGCAGCTTAATTAATTAGAGCGCTGCGCTATTAATACCAGTAATTCAGGTTTCGAATCGAGGTCGTGGTGAAATGTTCCCTTATTATTTGATGAGACGGTTGAGGTTGGGCTGGTTGTTCCAAAATGAAATTTAAATGGACATTGCACAGCAGTGTTAATTACTTACAAGGCACGCGTAATTCTTTGAGGGGTAGAATGGTCATGGCAGATCATTGAGCCTTCTAGGATGCCGTTCAGTAGCTTATGAATTTAGTCAGGTTGTAATTCGCAACGTTGTAATTAACACTACCTTCATTTGTTCACCGATATTCTTCTCAAGGAGAAATGTTCAATCCGACTATACCAGGGCGATAAGTTATATAGCCGGTGTTAACACACGGCACTCTTCACTAACATGGGCTCGAATACCCATATCGACGAAGCTTGGTCTGAAAAAAATCAAGATATTTCTTTGAAACGTAAAATAACGGATACTGCATTAAGAAATCACACTTAGAAATCTTCAGAATTACGATCTTTTCCACTGAATACAAGTCTGAGGGTATGCTCACGTGAAATGGCTCCGATCAAAATCATTTAGGAATTCCTGGGATGGTTATTGATGACAGCGAAGTTTCTGTGACACTACGCACACATTAAGGTGACCAACGCCATTAGGTTTCTCGTACGACTATTAGACCTTTGTGTATCCTGGAAGGCTATGAGAAGCAGAGGGGGCGTCGCCTTCCGGCAACATAAATGACAGTAAGGATTATTCTAGCGCGAGCGACAGTTACAGCGTCGTCAGCCACAGAGATAACTTAATTGTAAATAAGCAACTTCATTTGCGACTTTAGTGGTGCAACTTATATCGTCCGCTGTGCCACGTTGTGGCAGTACAATTGTTTCTTTAACACAATAAAATAACGTTTTGGAAGCATCTGTCAACCCCAAAATTATGCGACCGTAAAATCACTCATAAAGTCTCCTCTCTGGCATTAATACAATACAGTCGCAAATCCCATGATGATCGCTGAATTAGCACCTTGATAAAAAGCAGAGTCAGCACTGGGTCTCGCTATCATTGCAGCTCTTTAAGGAACCGCAGCAATATCTTGTCAGTTTTCAATTTAAGATATTATTTATTTTCAGCATTATCTGCAGTTGTGTCTTTCCTGAACATCACCGACGGGCCTGCACTGAGAGAATAATTATCCATACAGGCCTAGATGTATCTGACATCGATGATTTATCGGGCGTTGTTGATTAATGTCAAATGTTTGTTGCCGACAAAGCCATCCCGGTCCTCAGTTGCGTCCGGATTACCGTCTGGTATCACGACTAATTCATCGAATTCATTAAATGTTTTCGACTGCAGTCAAATATCTGCTTGTGTCTTGAACATGCAGCTCTATTTGTTCACGTTCGTTTGTTACACACGCGTCATAATAATAATATAGAAAACGTGCATAAATTTGTCAACGAGGACCAGCCGCATCCTTGTTAAAATGGGATCGAACACTTTTTTCATACTCGTGCACGTTCTTACTTAACTCGGGACAGCCAATGTCCACTACTGAACTGGAGGTACTGTATTTGAACGTGAAGTAGGCTGACATTGGCAGCCTAATTGCCATTACTTCTTCACCAGTCAGGTTTCCACAGTCGCTGCTGTGTTCCATCATTTATTAGTTTCTTTCAACCTTCGTGGGCATGTCATGAGTGTTCTGTATTTCAACTAGGCCATCTTTATTGGCCACCACTTGCCGTCCCGCTTTCAACACCAATCGAAAGCGAATGGATGAAAACGGTTAGACCACGTCAAGAACGGTCTCGATGGCTTATCTTTAATCATGTCAATGGCATACATGCAAAGTTATTTTGCGAGCGAAATGTTTTTGGGGCAATTCGTCTCAATACATCCCCAGCAACGTCATTGTGGCCAGTGCCGTAACGGTGCTTTATACCGGCACGCAATAATTTATTATCAGCACTACGACGTATTGATGCACGATCGTCATTGTGGTTATTTTCCCCCATTGCTGCTGACAATTAATTAGAGTAACCTACTATGCATGCGTCGAACTCTTTTGGTTAAGAATGTACTATTTCACTGCAATTTATGGCGGTGAAAATCAAGCATATGCCCATGTTGAACTGTCAGGGACAATCTCGATTGCATCAACGTGTTATTGTTGTAATACAGTTAAACGCACACGCTTTATGGTGCTGCTGGAGAGCCCTAATGTTTCAGTGGCTTCTCTTATTCAGCCTGGGAGCTTATCAGCGATCTTCGTGATTGCTCCAGTGCATTAGTGAGGTCCTCTAGTGATTGCTTGGTCACGCCCATGGCCACCGCGAATGTCTGTTTGAATCGCGAGGTAATATCTTCACGCGTGTCATGACGTGAGTGTAGTTGTTGTAAGACGGTATCGCAGATGGGGAGATGTTTTAGTATGTCATCCAGTTGTTGACATATTAACATGGCAGATGTTTCTGTTTACCAGAAGAATGGGTATGAAACAACGTTAAGAACGTTACGAATCTGCTCGAGACCGATCCAGTATATTGTGTATGGGTGAGCGTGATTGATCATGACAAATATGTGTTCGGTCGCCAGCGCCTTCGTGAATTGGTTGTGATCATTATCACCAGAGCATAATGTCGCACGAATCTTTCTTAACCCATGCGTGTACGTTGCTTTGAAAATTATAAGCATGTTGTTATTGTCGCGGATGGCTTCAAAATCTGCCTCTTTCGTTGGGTGATGCGCACCACGTCCATGACTGTGTGTCTTCCACGCGAAAATATGCGTGCTGTGTTTGTTTGTTTGTCATGCATCACCTCGTCGTAAACTACGTGGTTGTTGATGTCCCCATCGATATTAACAACGTACGATGCGTCGTATATATTATTGAGGTCAGTGATTGATTTTGTGTTTCGGTCTTCAGAGCAATGTCTTCGCCTACTACCTTGATGTCTTTGAGAATGTAGCAGTATGATCATTTGCGGATAACGTAGTTAAGTACAGTTTGTCTCACCAGAGTTATCACATTATTAAATTGAGCACATAATTCGGAAGTACTGGATAATGTTTTGAAAGTCTCCCTTTTAGCAGGATAGTTTGTTAATTGGATTTAGCTATATTATATAGGGAATGGCATTACCTCGATAGTATGACCTAATGTGAGTGAAAGATAAAATATCAACAGAGAACTGGGCAAGTTTATTGGGAAGAAATAATGCAGAACGAGCAACCTTAAACAAGAAAAATAACAAATTTAATAAAGCAAAAATTAAGTGATAATTTTAATTCAACTTTAATGATATCAATATGATTTAATAGCATTGTCAATATTAGATTTATTCCATCATCATAACGAGTAGTGAAAAGAGTGCAATGTACACGACTGATTGCATCACCTTCCCCTTGACTGTGTTCCAACGTTTCCTATTCTCTCCAGCCTTCCTTTTTCTGACTGTGTCGTCCTTCTTGAACCTAATTGATTTTGCTCTCTACTCGTCACTTTTCCCTTTCGAAATTCGCTCGTCACATCTCCCTTTTCTTTTGTTCGGTCTCAGACACCTGACCGCAGAATCTCCACTCCTTGGGAAAAATGTTTCCATATAGGTAACAAAATATCTCTAAATCGCTATATGTACCACTTTCGAGATGTATATAAAAATCTTTCATTGATATTACTCAGATTACTTTAGCCAACATATCACCACGTAAGGTCTACCTACGGTAGTACCTTGCTATAAATTACCACATTACCTCTCTATTGAAAATTTACCATATGCCAATACAAGGTATGTCATATTGCATAAAATTCACAGATCCGTAATATTTCCAGATTATATAAACATTACAAAATCAAATATAACAGGTAGTTATTGTTAACTCGCGATAATCAGTATCGCCTAACAGACAAAGGAATTATTTCATATTTCTTCATATAACCCTATAATTTTTGCACATATGAACATTTGACTGCAATCAATTCTGCTAATAACTGTAAAATGAAAAATATACTTTGCGTAGCACTTCTAGCATCAATTCATTTCCATGAAATTGAATAAGATAAATTGCATAACAACACTAACAGCAACATATTTCCATGAAATTGAATATACGATACATACTATGCAACCTATTCATATGAAACAAATTTACCCACAGCAAACACCAAAATGTAATAGTACGTAAAATTAAAATTGCGTACCTTAATGTTGTTAACTGTAGAACTGGAGCATCTAGCACTAAACCATATCTGTCTAGGAAGACACACGGTCCTTCACTTGTTTAGCGAGGAAAGTACTAATCTCTTCTTAGGCTTCCATGGGAACGTACCTTCTCTCTCTGAAACATTCTCCCAAGACAAGCATGTGTTTCGTCAGTCAGAATCTCTGAACTACGTTATAGAACTTTTCCCTTTGAAAAATGACTATTTGACATAGATCGGAAGTTCAGCTGTCTCTTTCTCAAACCAGTCTCAAGATATCACGTCAATTTCACTGAGGGGGCTAGAGTGGCCTAGTGGTCTAAAGCTGTCTCCGTTATGGATTACTGCCATCTCACCTCTGTCTGTGGGGGCTAGAGTATTAGATTATGCAATTGTGGAATTGTGAGAAAGCTTGCCAGTAGCTTCTCGTGGGTCAGTGGTTCTTTCCGTCGGTTTACCCGGGTTCTTCCTCCACCATGAATAATGGCCGCCATGTATAGACTATCGTGTGCTGAACAATGGCGTTAAACCCTACAAAAACAACAGCAGCAATTAAATTTAATCGAGAAATTGGCACCCTTGAATATGTAACACTGATATGTAAAAAATTGAGAATAAAGGTCGAAATGACCCTTCCCAGATACTCCCATGTCTACATAGGATCAAATGTCTATGCTCGGCATTTAAAGTTCACTGCCTATTCAGACTTCGATATTTCACAATGTTTAACATAAACAAGTGGTGAAACTACACCTGTGAAACGTAAAAATAGATGCTCCGTCACGGCGTTTGGGCATGTTGTCGTATGTGGGACAAACAAAATATTGATTTATAGGCCACTTTGAGTCTAGCGAGACTGGCTTGCTAGCGCACTAGTGTTGAAGATAGTGGAGTCGCAAGAAAAGTTGCCGTTGTGCGAGTTTCCCATTGAAAAGCATTTATCTCACCTTGCATACGGTTTTCTATTCGACTGGACGAGTAAACGAAACAACGTGCCGGTAAAATACCCTTAACAAGGCCGATCCTGACACTAATAAATTCATCAACACGGTAGGAGTAATCAAGGGTTTTAGAATATGTGAATGACTCGCCTCGTGCCAGATATCCGCAGCGACCAGAGGTAAGATATTGTTGGGTATTACGATATTGGACTGCAATCAATTAATCAAAGTTATTGTGGTTATTGGAAAGGCAATAAGAGAGAAGAAGACCTCGATAGAGAGGTCGCACGCGCATCGTTATCCCAGCAAGTAAAATGTCAGATCTACGCGCCGGCGTACATACCAATGTAGTTACAGACGCAGTCGAGTGTATCTACTAGGGCATAACCGACTTTTGATCCGAAAATCGGATTCCACCGGATAGTATGAACTTCCGATTAATCGGAGTCGGACAAGGCAGGAACGACCAATTCGGATAATAAAAATAATAAAGTTGAATTTCTATAGCACCGTGTCTAACACTGCGTGTCATTCGATAGTGCGTTAATAAAGTTAAATAAGAAGTCAGAAAAGTCCAATATGGTCAACACAACCACGCCGTGAGACAATCTATTTGAACTGGAGGATGAAAACCGGAAATTAAGCCGGATATGGTAAAGTACTAAGTAACATGCTAGACACGGCAAAACCAGTACCAGAAACCCGGAAACGGAAGATGAAATTTTTTAGAAATAAAATACGGATTTAGCATTTCCGATTATTTGAATCGTATCCGGAATCGGAAAAATTTCATGCCCAAAATCCGGAATCGGAAATCGGTAGAAAAATGCTAATCGGTTATGCCCTAGTATCTACACAAGAGGACCACTAACGTGTCCCTTGCTGCTTAAGGTTGATCAGGAGCAATGTCATCGCGGACTTGTTAGTGTTCATCGCTATCATGCCATCTTTGAGCGACTTAGACGTGCAATTGCGTTACGATGATGTGAACATAATTAAGCGTAGAAAACTGTGAAGTAGGGTGCTAGCACTCAGAATAGATCTCGCAAATGGATAACAAGTCTTACTTGTGTTGTAACCACGTTAGGCGCACGATCGCATAGAGACAGGCGGAGTCAATCAAAAGAAAAATCAGTAACACCAGTGGAGCGCGTTATCCTGCCAGGGTATTTGGAATCTGAATCCACACAGAATTTCACAACTAACCCGTCTCAGCAACCCATCACTAACATATGTTGGGATGTGCTAGCACCCCAGCGTCGTAGTATCCATCAGGAATTGCAGGTGTTTTAAGGTGGTTGTATTGACAACTAAGTGGGTACCAACAAGGACTAATTAACCAACGCAACAGGGCTCAGGGCGCTTACACCTGGATCACTGTTACAGTCAACACATATCAACGTGACGTTACAATATTGATGACTTAGTTAATTGTCAGTTACTATCCACGCTGATGTCTGGAATGACCAGCATAGTAATCCCATGTAATATGGACCTTGTATTTACGGCAATGATTGTTTTGCTAGAGTGCCTGCTGAATGAATGATGTAATCGATTGTGAGGTCAAATCCGTGTGGCTGATATATTGTTGTCGCCTTGTCGGTACTATGACAATGTGTTTTACAATAAACGTCTGAGTGTCTCGCACGTATGGTAGGAGGGTGAAGTCTTTGCACATGTGACTGCTTGGTCAGCAACAACTAAAGAAAACTGAAAAATGTCGTGTAGTTTACACATAAAACAACCATATATTCTATATCAGATTATTCAGTATGATCGTCGAATATCCAGATGTGTTTTGGATGCGATATTGTCAACCCATAAGCTCTGGTAAATATGATTGGGGAATATGTGGATCATCGAAATCGAATTGATGCACATGTACGCGAGAACTGAAGATCACATGCGCGTATACTGTGGTTATTCGCCATCTTGGAAATTGATGATGTATCTGAGGACATCATTGATTTTTGACATGTTAAGGTTTGCTTAGAAGCAAACACATCGCTGAGCACATAGTCTTGAACCAGACAATCTAATTATGCCTGGTCACTGACTAATTTACGACACAGGCGCGAACAGTTGTTGAAAGCTACTTTCAGCTACTATGTTAACTAGCCAAACAATTTCTCCGATATTTCTTTGGCATATAATGTCTCGTCGCTTATTGCATTGTATTGCATCCAAAGGATCGCAGAGGAAGCATAACCTATTTTGTGGAAAGATGAGTCATAAAACCGCATTATTTTATTTCTCTGTGTCTCAATACATGTAGCTATGGAAGGCATGGAATCTTGGGATAAAAAATGTACTGTTAAGTTCATAACGGATATTATCCCGATGGACATTGTCCGTTTTATATCATACTAGTAAGAAGCAAACTATGGGCTCATTTTATCAACCGTTATTACAAGCGTTACAATAGCGATAATTGTGATCGAGAAATAGACACAGAATATGTTAAAAATATTACAAAGATCACAATCACCTGCATGTATTTGGGTGCCCCCGGCAAGTCTCATATCAAAGCGATACTGTAGGCATGAACGTTGTGCAATAGGTGAATTTCTCCTAAATTCTCCTCAAAAAATCATAACACATAAAAAAGAAAGACACAGTACTGATTTTTGTCATTTGATTTTAGTGTTTGTCTTGGGCTGCCTTCGAACTCTTAAAATCTTTACTAAAGTAGCCTTTTTCGTTACGATACACATATGTCTCCACAATGTCCCCGAGTCATCGAGAATCCATATTATAAAGTATGAACCGTTATAGAATCTTAAAAACTAGCGCAGAATTTAATGTTTTTTAAGAATGAAGCTGAATAAATATAATACATTTACATCGTGTCATTTCTTATATATAGATAGAATGTATACTAATTGTATTCAGCCATTTTATGACTTACACACAACATAAGTGTACTAGTGAAGTCATATATATTGCAAACAGACGTGTACATTACATATGCACGTTTTTTAAAAGTATAATATTAAATATGACATAGATATCTATACAGTTTAACGCTGATCTGATGCAGATACTTTCACATTCATATTTATTGCTGACGTCAAAGTTTGGCTTATCTTAGCCACCATTAAAGTGTTCGTTATACATTGTGGGTAGATTGCTTGACATCGGTAGTGTTGCCGACAGATACCTTTTCCCATTAAAGCCATATTGGTAATGTGTATGTCAGTACAGCCAACAGTGACATATTTATCACATTTAATTGTTTTTCACTTTATAATTTAGAAGAAGAAAACAAATTGTAGATTTTACCAAGCTTGCTGGTTTCGTTAACTTCCTGTTATTTTCTGCGAACTAGATTATGTTACACACACGCACGTGTACGTACGTACGTACGTACGTACGTACTTACATACATACATACATACATACATACATACATACATACATACATACATTAAATCCATAAGTTTAATGTTTGTATATTATTGTTACGCACTGGTCCTTTTTATATTTAAACTAACTACATTGTAGTTTTTGATAAAAATAAAAGAGAGAAAGAAATCATCAGGAGACAAACAAATAGTGATTAGCATGCATATATATATATATATATATATATATATATATATATATATATATATATATACATACATACATACATATATACATATATATATATATATATATATATATATATATATATATATATATATATATATATATATATATATATATATATATATATATATATATATATATATATATATCATGCATGCATACCTAAATACATTACTCTATTCAGGTTTGCATGTACAATACTCCTTGTCACAGGAAAAAACAACTTTCTCTCATTTCTATTGTTACACTACGGTACATAAACATCTCATCCCTGATCTGTTGTCGAACAATGACAAGTCCAACAAGCCACATTTTTCATTAAGATTACATAAATGGAAATCAAAGTCCAATTAAAAACTGAATCGTGTATTTAGTACTGTAATTATCTCGGTTGGGGTCACAAATCATGACGTATCTACTAATATCCTGCCATGAGATTAGACGCTAATGATATGTTCTGTTTGCTTTTGTCATCATTACCTTTATAGTATAAACCAATTATCTTGTGATAAGACTTTTTCCAGCTCGTTATCGTCGAGATCTTCCAAATCCTCGTGAGGAAAGCACATTGCATATATTAGATTACAGATCTCATTATCATTTGCATTGTTAGCATATGTGGAACTGTCATAAAATGTCATCCATTACGTTATGTTTGCTCTTGGTCCTTCATTTGAAAACTTTCTTAATTAGCAGCTTGAGATCATTGATTTGTATACATTCGTATTCGGCATCGGTGGCGCAGTGGTTAGCGTGCCCGTCACACGACCAAGCAATGCGTGTTCGAATACTTTTATTGGACCAGCCTGAATCAGCTGCCATGATGTGTTCCGGGACAAAGCACTTTATTCCAGTTGCATCAACACCAAATAACCTACTAATGTGCTGTAAGCCATCACAAAGATCCACAAACACTTTCGTGAGACATTTAAGCAAAGAGTTCACTTTAACCTTAGTTACGGTGGGAAGCAGATTTGTTCTTCTCGCAAAGACTCTTTTTGGTGATGCTTCTTATGTTGTTTCCATGGACATTTGTGATACTCTATCGGGATTAAAATGTACTATCCCCATCTTTCGAAGACACTTATTAGACTGGGAACAATGGCATCTGACAAGTACGATTTTCTTATTGCTTTAGGCAGGCGATGCATAGTGATGTCACGCCTGACTTCTGAATGGGATCATTTACAATGTCGTGTAGACACAACAGTCATAAAGGGGTTACACATGACAGCATCAAGTGAGTGCAACTGAAGCATGAGATGACCAAACAAACATTCGAATATTTTTCTGGAAGGCCTTCAACATATTTAATGTAATATAGGTTGTATTGCCATCATACACTAATAGGTGTGCTCAGGTCCTTACAAGTAGTATACAATCATTTTCAACAAACTGCAAAAGTTTTGTAGGTGTTGATCAGCCTGTTGGTGTTATTGTAGTCTTATTTTTTGATAAGCATTCAGTTGTTAGGTCTGGATTTAGGTTGTGACCTTTCTGTATAAAATATGGTGGAATTGCATAAACACGAGGACTGCCTGTCACAATCACTGTTGTTTTAGAATTCCGACTAGTAGTTACTGGAAAAAGGCATATCGCCTCCAGGTATGAATATTTTTGGGTAAGCCGATCGAGCATTTCTCCGGTCTCAGTAAACGTTTTGCCCGCGAATGCATCAAGAAATTTACAATGAGCGATCATATTAAGGCTCACAATGTCCAATAGAACCTGGAGTTTGTCGCTATTTAGTCTTCCTCAGTTTTGTTGCATTGTACCAAGTAGAGCTTTCGTTTTTTTTCTGCATTTATGATGATACTGTTTTCCTTGCACCATACTCGAAGTCTTTTGAGAGAGTCTTGCAAGTTATGTTCAAGTACCTTTTGGATTTTACCCATCTCATACTGTGTAGCATGATGATATGCATAGAGGTCAGTGGATACAATTGCAGTTCCAAACTTAAGAAGTAATCGTTGATAACTAGATGGAATAACATAGGCACGAGGCTATAGCCTTGTGGTATGCCACAATTAATTTTACTTAGATAATGTAAACCATTTAACGATAATTGTTGCACTGAATCCGTTAAGTAAGAAGCAAACAGTTTAAGAAGTTGTTTTCATTGCATTGATTGTTGATTTTTTTCAAACAAAATTGCATGTTCTACAAGATCAAAAGCTTTACGAAAATCAACCATACTACTGTTTACTATTTTTCCTTGATCTAATGCTTTCAACCATTCATCAGTCAAGGATATACGTGCGGTTTCAGGAGTGATTCTGTCTAAAGCCAGACTGTTTTTCATGAATATGATCACACGTGCTCAAATAACTGAGAAAAGAATTACCTACATGCTTTTTCTTGTCATTTGAAGAGACAAGGAATGATATAGATGGGTCTGTAGTTATTTACGTCATCTATTGTTCCCATTTTATGCAACGGTGTAACCTTGGCAGTTTTCCAGGTTCATGGAAATTTATTAGACCTAATACTTATTTGCAAATCAAAGCTATATTCTCTGCTATTGCAGGTACAGCTCCCATTAGTAGTCTTGGTCCAACAATATCAAGTCCTATAGCATTCCAGGCATTCATTTTATGAATATATTTCAACATAAATTCAGGACTAATTTCCGAAGTTTTGAAGTTTATACTGTTTGCTTCATGACTATGACCTCAGCCGTGTTAGCTGCCACGTCAAAACCTTGCCACCTGCATTAACAATTATCATGTTTGGCCATCTTCAGCTGTAAAAAAGCTGGCTGGATGACCTACCTGCTACTGGAACAAATACCATTCTATGTAACCTGTAACGAAGTGATGATTCTGAACCACCATACAAGTTTCCTAAATGAAGCAGCACCTGTTTTCTGCACATGGAAAAAGCATTTAGAAATACATTCCCAATATCAAGGTTATCTGAAAACAAAGGTAATTCCAAAAGTACCATATATTGTGTGATACTGGAACTTTGAAACTTTGCGATGCTTGCTTTAAGGCTATGTAAATTATGCTTGCCTCAATGAGCAAATAGCAATGTGACAATTAGCACGGAATGATCGAGGAGTTTATTTCTAACCACTGAAGCTAGTTACCTTGTCTTAATTAGACTAATGGGCGTTGATGTGCGTATCACGGTGATGTAGCACAACTTCATGCAGAATTTGAGAACTGGATTATAATTATGTAATATTATATGGTAAACATGTTTCATTTTAAATAATGTATCTTATTTGTATGATGCTAACCGATAATGACCGGATAGGTTTTCATTAATGCAAGCATATATTAATGATTCAAGGTCAAACGTTCAAGAAAGTCACGAGGTGGGTATTGATATTGAGGTCTGGAAGGCATACTTTCAGATGCGTTCAGAATAGAAATGTAAAATATTTGTTTATGCATTAGGAATGCTACTTATCTAAATTGAAGACCCAGCTTTATCTTCCCTGGTACAAATTTCCACAAACGGCAACACGAGAGCCTTCGCTTAAGGAAATAAATGACGTATCGTTGTGCAGAATAGTGTTTCGAGTAAAAAAATGCCGATATATATATATATATATATATATATATATATATATATATATATATATATATATATATATATATATATATATATATATATATCTGTGTGTGTGTGTGTGTGTGTGTGTGTGTGTGTGTGATTTTAGTTGATGTGACATCAATTTAAATCACTGTCCAATTTTTTCAAATTTCTTCCGAAGTCATTCGATCGACTTGAAAGCATTAGCGGGTGTGCTCATTCCTGAGAAAGGTTTACTAAACATGTACATAAAACCTTATCTTTCGAAATCATTAAATGGCGCAAAACACACTTTGAAAAAAATACAATAATTAGTGCATCATACAATTTGGATCAGTAATTAAAATGGATGAGCGGAATTCGGGTAACAGAGGTTGTCCTATTTTGAAACATTTGGATGATAACCGTGGTTAACATGTATTGCACGAAATGGGGTAGTCTGGCACTATGTGGGACATAAGGGATTATGTGCGATTTTTTATTATATACAATGAAACATGTTCGTATATCTATTCACCGATAAACGTCGATATTCGTTTCATTATATAACTTTTATGGGCAACAACGTTTATTTGATTAGATCTTTCCAATTTGATACCAAGTCAATGAACAGCTTCACAACTACAGCTATCAAAAGAATTACATTTTTCAACACTTCCGACACATCGACGTTTTGCAAATTTTGTTTTAGTAAGCTGCAAATATATTTTTTTTTCTCACAATAATGACTATATTAATATGAACAATATGAAATTTGTAATTTCTTTAACAAAGTTCATGCACAGATTGATACTGTTGGAATTGGATAATAAAGTAAAGTCACATAGCTGTTTTATCTGACCGACGTCGGAGTACAACAATAGTTAAATAACATATTTTAACAATATCTTTATCGTGAGTTTTTTTATTTTGTTTAATATTTCATTCAAATATTAATTTGTATGTTGCCCTGGCAAGCTTGTATCCACTGTATTCAAGACAATTTTAATGCTTGTGAAAGTTTTGTTTAATGTCAATAAAATATGTACCGTTTGTCGCTGAGAAGTACATGTAAAAGTGTTAATACACATCAACAGGTCATGTAAGTTCATTTACTGAGCGTTCGCCAATTCATGTGCAAATTTAAAAAAAAGAACCTAATATTTAAAGTTTAATTTTTATGCTTGTAAGCATTTCTTGATGGTACATCATTGAGAGAGAGAGAGAGAGAGAGAGAGAGAGAGAGAGAGAGAGAGAGAGAGAGAGAGAGAGAGAGAGAGAGAGAGGAGATGGAGCAGAAGGAGTATACGAATAGGACACTGAAATAGGTCTAAATATTGAAAGACTGGTTTGAATATCATGCATAATTGCAAAAAAATTTTATAAATGGAGATACGTAGTTCCAAAAGTGATATCGCTACTATGGCGATACAAGTGATATCTCTGCTAGGGTGATAAAGGTGTTATCGCCACTATGGTGATATCATTGTTAACGTACTGAAATCGCACTATATATAATAAAATGATTTCCTATTTAAATTGCACCTCTTTACTGTATTAATCGCAAAACAAAAATCCTGCTTTCAGGTTGCATACAAACAGAACGAAACTAAACATTTAAATTACATTATCGGAGAAAAGAGAAAACAAACACTGGGATAATAAAATTTTGTACAGATATAAGCCACTTGTGATCTTAGTTTTTGACTACCTCCTCAATAAATAAAAAAATAAAAATAATCGACCCCCAAATAGTTAAACATAGTACTAATTAAAATGAAACATCAGTTAGTCTACGTAAAAACTAAATATACATTGCTTAATTATTACATATTACAAAAGATCAAACGGAGTAATGATCTGCTTGAAACTAGTTGTCCTTCAGTTGCCAAGATTAATATTTCTATAGAGTAATTAGAATTAAAATACGTAGCTTAGATTAATGAGTTTTACACTATACGCATTGTTACGCACACTCTTTTCGCTCATGTGTTGTAGTGTTACTTACATAGTACGTGCTTGAATAGGATCCGTACTGTTTTGAAACAAAAATACCACTTTGTCTGGTTTATTACTAAACCCTCTCTACACTTCCGTTACTAATCTACGTATCCGCGCTTCCGTCACCTTTTTCCGCCTATGATAATGAAATATACACATTCGGCTTTCATTACCGATATTATTTGCTCTCGTAGGATGACTTGAATTGAACATGTCAAGTGGATACACGTGTCTAATAAACAAGCTGATTTCAGGTTAAGCATATCTTAGCATCATCTTATTCAGCATTGAAGAAATACATAGTTATTGCAGAATTAATTTTTAGACAAACATATCAACTGAGATACGTTAACTACGTATGGAAGACAATGGATTTTGCAGAAGAAGTAGACACAAACTTTGATAGATGATTTCAGTATCGTGTTGAAACATCAGAGATGAATGACGTGATTGCCTAAATTAATTAGAAAAATAAATAACGTATGTAATGCTGCATCGTGCTGCTTTACCTTCGATATCAACAGGATTACAAACAACCGCCAATAATATCCCGATAAAGCTTGTTTCATTTTAAAAATAGAGATAATAAGTAGATACATAGATGTGATATATATATATATATATATATATATATATAATGTTCACACATTCGTTGTTATTTTTTATGTTCAGCAATGCATATATATATATATATATATATATATATATATATATATATATATATATATATATGTGTGTGTGTGTGTGTGTGTGTGTGTGTGTGTGTGTGTGTGTGAACATTATTAAATATTCAATACGGTATTGTTGTTACATTGACACTAATGAGTTTTACTAAGAGTTTACAGCAATGACATCCAGTGTATTCGCATATTAACAGCTGAATATTTTAATGTTGTATATAGGCACAATGTTGATGTCCTCTTGAAAACTCTTTTTAATTTCTTCTCTCTTCATGCCCCATAGCTGTTATTATCGTTCATGTAGACGATTATGTAAATCAATGTGATCATCTCCATATAGAGGAATAGTTAAAGGCTTCGTTGGTCGCTGCAATCGATTGAAGGCAAATTAGACAAAATTATTTGACAAAAAACTACAAAGATAGTTTTCACTCAGAATGTGTCTAGACATGTTTTTAGTATTCCCTGAACCCACGAATGAAATGTCAGCTTAAACGGATAATTAAGTATAACCTTTCAAACAGACGCCACTGTAGGACGAGGATCTCAATCAACCAGTGAAGCTGTCCGTGAAATCATCTTCATGGCGACATATCGCTTTTACGGATTTTTGGAAAGCATTTTTAAGACGTTACAAACAAAATCAGTGTCCTTTCTTTCTCTCCTTGGACGAAGTTACCAAGGGGCCCCGCCCCACAAGAGATTTCGTTAAACAGGTATGCGATAGTTTTAAACATCCGCTTGCAATTGAATCGTGCCAGATGAATGTTACAGTCTACCTACAGATGTATAGATATTTTTAAATTGCGTGCATCACGGGTTTGCTATGAAGGAATTCGTCAAATATTACAGACTGAAATTTAATTGGACGGGGAGATGTTTATGTTATAAAAGCTAGATATCCTGGAATTAGCTTCAGGCATTCCTAAGTGTACAGACTGCAGGAAAGGATTGCAGTTCTTTGCGGAAATGGCATGTATGTCTGTATATAAATGAAATGACCCGCTTTTCATAAAACGGAAAGTCGATAAAGTGCATGCATGGTAGCTATTTGTATGGTTCATATGAAAGTTTATCTAAAGTAGACATAAGTTGACTATGCGTTATTTTATAACACGAGTTTCAATGCTCATTAGAATTTACTACAGCATTATTGAATATGACGGTCGTTTTTTGATTGGCTCTTTATTCTTGATATTATAACAAAAACAATGGGCGAGTGCAAGCATGCTCGTAGTCATAAAAGGTATGAATGTGTGTTGGTCCGTCTGTCTGTTTGTATGTATGTATTTATGGACTTGTGCTGGGTAAATTGATAAATAGACACACACACGCACTCACACTCACACACACACACACACACACATATATATATATATATATATATATATATATATATATATATATATATATATATATATATATATATATATATATATATATATATATGTGTGTGTGTATGTGTGTGTAATTACTTATGTGTATGTGTATCTATATGCATGTATGTTTATCTATGTATGTTTTTATATGTATGTATGTGTATATATAATATATATTATGATGTTAATTTCTGCATAAGAGATGTGTATTGAAAGTCTTGTTTAAGACTAAAACTATAATATAATTTCATACGGATCCCTGTTTAAACACGAGTATTCATAAACACCTATACTTACACATATATGGTTTACCACGCCTACTGTTTCAAGTCAATAATGGAATCTACCCAACAGCTACTTATATCATTTTCAATTTATAGTGTAGATATAAAAGCAGTATGCATCACGTTTCATAACACACACACACACGCACACACACACACACACACACACACACACACACACACACACACACACAACGTAATTATTGAATTCTCTTACGGTTTTCTCTACGTGCATATTTTCTGCTAATATGTCTAACTAGGCCAATTTGAACCACATTGTGTCTACATTGTACAGACAAGCAAGTCTCTTGCCATGAGATTATTTCGTATATTATTGTTATAAATATCAAAATTTCGATCTATGAATACACTAAAATTGTCTCAAATAATCACACAATGACTGCAAACGGCTGTTATATCATCCTTAATATTTTTAATAAAAATGTTGATTTTCACATTAAGGACTAAATATACTAATTATTGTAAGTTTATAATACTGTCTTGATATATCTGGACCTAGATGATTATCATTATTATCTACAATACAACTTTATCCGCATGTTATGTACCTCCTGTATTCCTGGATAATGTGGCTATCTTGATAAAGATAAAAAATAATGATTTTGTTTTGAATAGAACAAGGCGGCCGTTCTATTGACAGGGTCTCCTAAGCCCTGGAATTCACAGAAACAATCATTATTGTGTTAATTTTATAACAACAGGATACAATAATGTGCAAAACATCAAGGTGTTCACATGCAAAGTGGTTTTTGGAACATTATCTTAGTCTTTGTGGGGTTATGGGCTTAATCTTTAAAAGTTGAAAATTATATTTTTTTGTGGTCTGATCTCGGACGTATGTACCATATTCAATATTTTTGTTTGTTTGTTTTCTTATGTTTTTTAAGGTATCTTTAACAATTTTTCAGTCAAATTGCTACGATGTCTGCAGGGATGCAGTTTATAGTGATGTCTAGCAGTTGATTATCGTGCCGCAGACATGTGGCATGATGTCCCACCCAGTCACAATATCCTGACACCAGGCCAACCGGTCCTAACACAACCCTCTTAATGCTGAGCGCCAAGCGAGGCAGCTATTAGTAACATTGTTGTAAGTCTTTGGTATGACTCGGCCGGGGATGGAACACACGGCATCCCGCTTTCGCGACGGACGCTCTAACAACTAGGCCACCTGACCGGTTGAGATATCCAAGCTCTTCACAAATATTTATCACGGCATCAATTCGAAACGGTTTACAACCATTTCGAGCTAACAAGCTATTTGCTACGAGTATTAAAAGTTTTCCTATACCAAAAGACCCCCACTGTATAAAGATCTTATAAAAATTGTCGACTCGTACATATTACAATCATTAGAGGAATTACGGCAAATCGTTATGCATCAGTGTATATAACATAGATAAACACAAATTTTGCAGCATGAATCTCAATCCTTATTAACGATCAAGTTTCCTGGTAAGAAGATATACTTGAGGCCTTTTGTGTGCAAGTTTAAAAAAACATCAACTTGATTAGAAACGAACCTACATCAATTTGTTTATGCTAAGTGTGAGGATAAATATGCCGAAAGTAAAGGAGGTAAACATATGCAGGTGGCAAATGTTTCCTAATTTTGCCAAGTGAAGGGATCCCGATAATTACTTTTAAAAATAAATCTGTCAAGTACACCTATGTACAAAACTACCTCTATTCATTTGCATGTCTATGTCTTGAATCTGTCTGTCTGCATGTATGTATGTATGTATGTATGTATGTATGTATGTATGTATGTATGTATGGATGGATGGATGGATGGATGGATGGATGGATGGATGGATGTATGTATGTATGTATGTATGTATGTATGTATGTATGTATGTATGTATGTATGTATGCATGTATTGTATAGTATTGTATTGTATTGTATTGTATTGTATTGTATTGTATGTATGTATGTATGTATGTATGTATGTATGTATGTATGTATGTATGTATGTATGTATGTATTGTATTGTATTGTATTGTATTGTATTGTATGTATGTATGTATGTATGTATGTATGTATGTATGTATGTATGTATGTATGTATGTATGTATGACAAAATGTTGCATATCGAACTTAATTAACAAATTCATTAAGTCCCTTATAGACGACATAAAAAAGGTGGACAATATCTGGTCAACACCTATCGCCTACAAGGTGGAGTAAAAACTGTTTAAAGTTAGATAGGACCCACAATATTAACACAACACACTTTGCTTTTGCATTATACCCTATGTAAATTGTACATTAGGAGGCTCTACCCGTTTTACTAAATCTCCTCATATAGAGAGATCGCAGAGTCGATAAATTCCAAACTGTGTCAAGATGACATTTAGGTTTGGACCTATATGATAAAATACATTTTATACATGTTATGGTGTGCCTTCCGTGGCGCATGCGCTGCTCTCTGGCCTGCATAATCCATTTTTTTTCGCCCTAGACTTTTGAATACATATTTGAATTTATCAGCATACTCTATATGTATAAATGCGTACGGCAGTGTGGATTTAATTCATTCCTGAATGATCAATTAAGAATCAGACGTTATGGGAATAAACAAGACGCACTTCCCCGAATGGGCGTAAGCTCAAGTAAGGTTGAACCAACAATCATCTTCCATCGGAGAAGAATGACAACAAGTGGCATAGTACAATTAGAAAACTTACGGAATGTAGTACATGTTATGGTCGAGTTAGAGCAACTTTCGAGTAAGTAAAGGCCGAATGATACACCATAAGTCATGTTCGTTGCGAAGTGGGAAGTGACTGCACTACAAAGAACCAATGGCTTGGTGAAACAATTACTAGAGGAAGAGGATGCAAAACAGATTAAAACACATTTACATGATAGTCATTTGCCACACTTACATGATATTCATTTGCCACACTTACATGAAAGTCAGTTGCCACTTACATGATAGTCAGTCGCCACACTTACATGATTGTCATTTACCACATGATAGTCATTTGCCACACTTACATGATAGTCATTTGCCACACTAACATGATAGTCATTTGCCACACTTACATGATAGTCCTTTGCCACACTTACACGATAGTCATTTGCCACACTTGATAGTCATTTGCCACACTTAAATGATAGTCAATTGCCACACTTACATGATAGTCAGTTGCCACACTTACATGAAAGTCAGTCGCTACACTTACGTGATAGTCATTTACCACACATAATAGTCATTTACCACACTTACATGATAGTCATATGCCACACTTACATGATAGTCCTTTGCCACACTTACATGATAGTCATTTGCCACACTTACATGATAGTCATTTACCACACATGATAGTCATTTGCCACACTTACATGATAGTCATTTGCCACACTTACATGATAGTCATTTACCACACATGATAGTCATTTGCCACACTTACATCATAGTCATATGCCAGACTTACATGATAGTCATTGATCACACTTACTTCATAGTCATTTACCACACATGATAGTCATTTGCCACACTTACATGATTGTCATTTGCCACACTTACATGATAGTCATTTGCCACACTTACATGATTGTCATTTGCCACACTTACATGATAGTTATTTACCACACATGATAGTCATTTGCCACACTTACATGATAGTCATTTACCATACATGATAGTCATTTGCCACACTTACATGATAGTCATTTGCCACACTTACGTGATAGTCATTTACCACACATGATAATCATTTGCCACACTTACATGATAGTCACATGCCACACTTACATGATAGTCCTTTGCCACACTTACATGATAGTCATTTGCCACACTTACATGATAGTCAGTTGCCACACTTACATGATAGTCATTTGCCACACTTACATCATAGTCATTTGCCACACTTACATAATAGTCATTTGCCACACTTACATGAAAGTCAGTCGCCACACTTACATGATAGTCAGTTGCCACACTTACATGATAGTCATTTACCACACATGATAGTCATTTGCCACACATAGCTGATAGACAGTTACCACACTTTTATCATAGTCATATGCCACACTTACATGATATTCATTGATCACACTTACTTCATAGTCATTTGCCACACTTACGTGATAGTCATTTGCCACACAT
This sequence comes from Unio delphinus, assembly GCA_029339505.1. Lineage (NCBI taxonomy): Eukaryota > Metazoa > Mollusca > Bivalvia > Unionida > Unionidae > Unio > Unio delphinus. The sequence goes on from JAQISU010000241.1 coordinate 3,870,031, forward strand.
GATAGTTATTTTCCACACTTACATGAAAGTCAGTTGCCACACTTACATTATAGTCATTTACCACAAATGATAGTCATATGCCACACTTACATGATAGTCATTTGCCACACTTACATGATAGTCAGTTGCCACACTTACATGATAGTCAGTTGCCACACTTACATGATAGTCATTTGCCGCACTTACATCATAGTCATATGCCACACTTACATGATAGTCATTGATCACACTTACTTCATAGTCATTCGCCACATTTAACTGATAGACAGTTACCAAACTTACCTGATAGTCAGTTGCCACATTTAACTGATAGTCATTTGCCACACTTACATGATATCAGTTGTAATAATGTGCTCATACCATAATTACATGACTGTTTGATCAATGTTGCCATACTAAAATTACGTGATAGGCAGTTGTGATAAAATGGTCCTACCACACTTTACGATAGTCAGATAACACATTTACATAATGGTCAGTTGCCACAATTACACGATAGTCAGTTGCCACACTATCATGATAAGTGTAATAACATGTTAATACAATAATTACATGATTGTTTGAGCAATGATGCCATACTATAAATACATGATAGTCAAAAGGCGATTTGTATATTGCCTGGTGTATACTATTTATAAGTAAATGTCATTGTCTGAAAAACGAATAAACTGCATACTGTGGCAAAATAGTTTCAAATAAGGAATAAACCGATTTCATATAATCTATTGGATTGAGGATTTGAGGAAGACGGTGGGGGGAGGTGTAAAATATAAAAACTAAACGACAAATGCGAAATTTACTGCCACTGATATAAAGCAAGGGAGCACATGAACTAAACATACTGTATTAAGAAACAAGTTCAATAGGAATAAAGAAGAACTTGAGATAAAGATACTACACTGCTTCAGGAAGAAAAAATGATTACAGTGTACACTGTTTCAAGCGATAAATTGAGATGAGAGATTTTTGAATGTCCAAATGGCAGGATATCGATTTTTAAAAAAAATTATAGATTTACTAAATAAATATCAGCTTCCATAAGGCAGTAAACTTGCGAAAGACACATGGCTGCTGATTATTTTAAATTCAGCGATGATGCAAGGAATGCTTTGGACAGAACAAAAACCTGGAATATGAATAGCGCTGAAGAGTTTTTGGAAAATGTCATGAGAAACAGAAAAAAAAATATGTAAACTGAATCATTCTACTTTATGCAAAATGTATATCCAGAACACTTTGCTATTAGCTTGGGTGTCCACTACTACGGTGGATTGTTTGGGAAACTTTGCCATGTATCTCGTAGGGTACCCTGCTTGGTGGGGTTTCACCATTCCCATTTTAACTTGTTACCTCGCCCCATCTCATTTTTTTAAAACCATAAAACAATTTTCTTTCTCGTGTTTTGCTTCTTACTATTACGGAAGCAGCCCCAAAACGTCAATGTTAAATTTTAAAACCCAGCCAAGTTGAGTATTTTTGAAAATTTGAAAAACTATGCTGGATCCTGAAGTCTGGGCCGCAAACCTGTCCATCCTCACATCCTCGGTATCTACACAAAAACAAAGTACTGAAAATGCCTATTTTGTGGAGGCCTTTTGGGGTGAGGGGTGTGAGACGAATTCATAAAGTGTGGAATACATTTATATGGCACCATACATGTAAGTTAATGCCCTTATCCATTGTAGTACTTACCTCAGAATGATGTTTCCAGTATAATTCTGTATGAAAAGAAACCAATGCAGTCATTGACCTTTTGATAGGCTGGCAAATTTTTTAATAGCATGTTTTCGAAAAATAATCTAACACAAATGAGGATGGAAAGCGCTTTCAGATCAAAATTCAGATTTTTTTTTATACAACTAAATCCGAAATATTTCATTTAAAATTTTCACGCCATTTGGACATAATCACTTCCTGTACGACATATTGTCACGTAACGTTACATGTTAAGCTGTTTTTCAATACCTATTTACAAAGTGTGTTAGAATGGGGATGCTAGTCTTGTGCATGAACACATGAAAATGCTAGTAGTCGTTTCATTGTCGCAAATATTATTTTGTATTTGAAGTAAAAGGTGCTGTTGATAACACCTGCTAGCGACGTTCTAATGGCACAATTAATAATTGAAACCCCTCAAATACAAGACTGTAACCCTATTTTTATAATCGAAGTAAAATAACAACATGGTTAAGTAGATTTGTTTACCTCAGTGTATGCATCAATGTTATATTTTCGGAAACAAACTTAGATGATATAATTAATCAGCTCTTTGATAAAGCCTGTTAGCTATAACCTAGGCTAGAAAATATAAAATCTTTGCACCAAGCACTTGCAAAATCGAGTTCATTTGTTCGGGACAATCAAGTGATATTGGCTAATGAATATTGCAACGTCGTCTTTCTATCTTTTTTTTATTTTATAGATTTATGATTGGGTGAAAAATGACAATGTGAAAGGTATGTAGCTTATGTAGCACATACGAAGTAATGTCGCATCGGATTGTGCGTAGCAGCCACTGTCTTTGTCAAACATGAGACACGCCAGTTTATAAAATGCTTGCATCCCGCGTGTAGAGTATAACGTGTCTTAGTGCGTGACTCTCAAGACCAATGCTGATTACAAACATGGCATATGGTTATGTCTCCAGTAACTGAAAAATATACGCATATGTTACCTCTAAGCGCGCTGATTCGTATGCGCTCTCTATGTACTCTTCCGATGATATTTAATGAAGCGATCTCTATGTATCTTTCCGATGATATCTAATCAAGCGCTCTCTACTCTGTAGATGATACCTAATCAAGCGCTCTCTACTCTGTAGATGATACCTAATGGTATAACGGTACCAATTACTTAAGTCCATGTGGGTGTGGCTTAAGGTGTAGGGGTCCATACCAATCAGAAATAAATAACAACACAAGCTGTGATTGGTGGATTATGTAAGAGTTGTACTTTCTGTTAGGCTTAAAAAATAGTTTAGCCTCTTGGCAACATGTGAATTAAGGTTAATTCCTATACAGATAATATTTTATATTTTTTATGATTTTTTGAAAATGACTGAAAATAGGTATGTTGTGACTAGATAACTCATACCCCTGTCTAGTTCCGGCAGAGTTATCTCTCTTAAATACAATGGAGTACCTGGTTTTGTCATCATCAAATTGACAATCTAACATTGTTCTCTATAACAGTGTGTGAGATGCACGCTAAATTAGGATAGAAAATATATTTATCTCTCCAAATATTAGCATTGAGGTCTATGGAAAAACAATTGGTACCGTGATACCTAATCACGCGCTCTCTAAGAATTCTTCCCATGATACATAATCAAGCGCTTTGACGTAAAGGCTGCCTGTTGCAACCCAGCTATAAAAATACAGACGTGGTTGCCAGTAGCAAACATCATTGAGCTCTAGTGATTTTCAATAACGATCTCTTTTATTTAAGTATTAATTGAGTTTTCGGACTGCATGCTAGATATAATTACCTTCAAACATTAAAAAGCTTGACTACGTGTACAATTCACCTTCAAATCGGAAGATCTGACAATGGCAGATCTCCATTGAGAATAAGCAAATATTTGTCAAAGCACAGGTCAATACATCAACATAAAAATTTGACTCGTTTAAAAGTAATTATAATCAAGAAATAGGTGTAATTTGGCGAGCTAACAAAACAGAGATATTAACGGGACAATGTTTTGGAAGTAATGATAGCGACTAAAGATAATACATGTTCCAGAGGTGGATGGCGGAGCATAACATAATAAATATGTCGTCATGCCAGTGTCTCTGCTATGCATAACTACTTATCACTTTTCAAGTGTGTGTAAAATGTCGATGGTTATGAGAATTTTGGTACGGGCAGTCAAGGCAATTGTTTCCATAGACTCTCTAAATAGGTTCGAATCTCAACAAGGAAAGAATTAGACAGTCTCTGGCCTGTATAATAATATTGTTTCTCAACGTATAATTATATGTACAATGGGCCGCATGTGCCCAACGATACAGAAAAATGAGTTGAATAAGATCGAAGAGGAAGAATAATGGGCCAAATGAGCCGAGTGGGATTGAATGACTGGCCAAATCGGATAGACTAATGGGCCGATTGGGACAAAATATTGAGCCAAATGAACCCAGTTAGGCAGAATAATGAATAGAATGGGTCAAATGGGACATAATAATGGGCTGAATGGGATGAATAATGTGCCAAATGGGCCACATGGGACAAATTGATGGGCCGTATGGCGTATTTGTTATATCGGGCGACTATATAAAGTAAATTAATATTTGTATCACATATCTGTACGAAATCTGTAAAGCAAAAACAATTGATGGGTTGTAAATACTGATGAATGTTCAAAACAGGAAACAACCGTTGTGAAAATATCTCAATTGAAGATAAAATATTAGAGGATACGTGAGCTCTGGAAAATGCTGTGCGAACATTAAGATGAACATAAAAAAAGCCAATGTAAAATTACATCTCGTTTATATTATAATGAGAAAAAACTAATGATTTAGTCTTGGATTTAGCTTTGATCTAAACGCAAACTTCCTTGTTTACAAAATAATGAGAGAAAGAATCTTGAAAATGAAAGGAAAACCGAAACAATTACAGGAGTGGAGATCTCTACTCGAATTCGGACGACAAAATCTATACACGTAGCCAAATTAATCAATGTAAAGCGTCGAGTTTAATAGACAATACGATAAACCTCTGCACGTTATAGGATTTAAATGTTTGGCTAATGATGTTTAGTCTGTGTTCATTGTGTGCGCACTAAAATGCCATTTGATCACCTAATGAGAGAAGGATTTCACATCGTTTCTTTCATACTTGAATACATAGCAATACACATGCACGATAATATATGACTATATCTAATCGTTTGGTTTTCCATTTAATAGAATGCTTCTTCATGAGACAAATAATACATATTTGTCGGAAAAATTTCAATTTATTGGTTTGTTATTTTCCGTAATTGGCCTGAACATTATAAAGTACAAAATGTTTGCTCCATATCTAATATCAAATACACGGTCCAACATTGACATTGTTTTCCTTACCTATTGACGTGCGAATCATCAGCTAATCGTTTCCTTCGTTAGAAATGACAAGGGTTACTAAGAGATTCGCAAAACTGTTATTGTTTCCTCGCAAGAGCTCTGACGTCATCTCTCTTGTGTGACGATAAACCATTTTGCATCAGCTGATTCAGAATTAGCGTTATCCAGAAGAAATATTAAAAAAGCGCATTCACTGGGCAACGTTAAACTGCATCTAAAATGTTCAAGTTTTATGTATGTAAGAACAGGAATCAATCATGTGCAGAAGAAGAGAGGGATTTCATACCACTTTATATGTACACGAGAAGGGAAGAAACTTAGACCAACTTTAATATTGTTACGTGCTTAGGCTCGAATAAGCAGCAACACGGAAAGAGTGAAAACTAAAAAGCTTGTAAAACTTTAACAATGAATTTATTAAGTACAATTATTTTCATAAAGTAAATAAACTTACGGTTTTAGAGAATCAAATCCAACATTAATCCAATAAAGAATTCACAAAAATAATCCACTAAAAATGAATTGCAAAGAGTCCTGATAAATAAATGTTCTAATAGTTCCAGGTTCGAATCTTGACGATGTAATCCAAAATGGCTGACAATGTCACGTGATGCAGTTCTTGTTTTATAATCATCCAAATGAAATTATGAACACATGTTTTCTCCTCTAAATAATAAATAAATCCTCTTACTTCAACGAATTGACACAATTTCCAATACAAGGTAATTAAAATTATAACTCAAACAGAAAACACAACTTAGCTTTAAAAGCCCAGATTCTACTACCGTTAGCTTCCAAAACACAGCTATATATATATATATATATATATATATATATATATATATATATATATATATATATATATATATATATATATATATATATATATATATATATATATGTAATTCCCTCGTAAACAAAAAGGAATCATGTGATTCTGGAAGGTCATAGAAAGAAGCTACCTTCACCAAGTCACGTATTAATAAAATGATCCAAAAGAAAATAAGCCACTAATTACTAAAAATAAAAAGATATTTTTGGATCTAGCCAATCATTTCCAAGGCTTGTTCACACTCTCTAAAGAAGGATCAGAAATAAGGTCAACAAACCAAGGTCAACCCGTGTTAATATCTAGAGTCAAGGTCAGTCTGAATTTTCTAGAAAAATCTCCCAAATAATGAATTTTAAAGCCAAAATGACAAATTTGGATTTGACATCTAAAAATAAATAATTTAAGTCAAATAGACGCATATATATATATATATATATATATATATATATATATATATATATATATATATATACATGTGTGTATATACATGTATATGTATGAAAATTACACACAAACCCACACAGGTTGGTGCACTCCGCGCGTCGCGAACTAATCGGTTGCTAGGTTTTAACCAAATATTTTATAAAGTCCGATTCGATATCTTGTTCGAGGATCATGTAACTTTACTGTTACAAACCCGTGAGGGGTAGCTTGAGCACGGGTAAACAAATGTTTAATTTGTTTATGTCCATGTCACCGCTACACCAGGTTCGGTGAATATTTGTTAAAGTGTGAGTATCAACACCGTTAGACACAATAATAATATTGCAATTTTTTCTGATCACTTTCGGGATTTGGGTATACCGCTGGGTAACATAAATTACATCAGTGTTTTTATTTCGTCCGCTAGAAAATATCCTGGAGGCTGGCGTAATTTTTCTGTTTATCCAATATCACATCATTGTCACTACTAAATTATTAATACTGTTATCAAGATCGTCAACGCTCGGAGCTTATTAAATATCAGTGATAAATTCAATATCATCTTCATCGCTAAAAGATCAATAAAATCTGTTAGCACCTCGTAACATCGTAGATCGTTTACACTCGGAGTTAACACATTTTTTTTCTCTCCAATGTATCCATTTCATTATCAAACTAATTAGCAATTGTGTTTTACCACTTACAGATGGACCAATTATAATCATCCGATCAGAATTTGGTAACATTGCATGATGTTTAATAGTTTAATGTTTAATTCTCTAATTTTGTTTTTCCAGGGATATCAGCATTGATATTTTGTAGTCGTGTATGAACAGGTGGAACTGGATCCATCGAAAATTTATTTTTATGTATCTGAAATAATTGTATCTGAAGTGCATCTCTGACTTTTTTCTACTCGGGATTATTAAATCGGTTGGTTTCTACGTTTCTCAGAAATCACCGATGGGAGTTTCAAGAATTGCTCTACGTGCTATTTCACATTGGATTTTATCCAGTTGTAACCGTATCGATGCTTTTAATCTTTTTAACGATTCATCAAGTCATCTATGATCGGTATTAATTTCTTCGTACTGATCTACAGTCTTTTCTAACCACTCATGAGGAGATAATTCAGTAAACGGTGGTGGTACATCGTGATCGCCACACATTATCATAGCAGTATTTTTTGTTAACAGCCAATCTAAAAAAAAATTTAATATTTTTAGTGATACTGTACATACTTCGTCAATAATAATAATCCGAGGAATATATTTTGTGCCCATTCTATCAGGAGTTCACGCGTCCCCCTTCCACCGAAAGAAGCTGTGATACGTACAATAACTTACTCCTCTGGTTGTCATCTCCATGGCACGTCTATGCGTGTATGTTAATACTATCACGTCGGAATTCTTTCGGTATAATTCGATAACACGAGTTGTCTGACCACATCCTCATGTACCGTTCACATATACGGTTTCATGTCTGGATATAGGATCATATATAGACGGTGATGACGACAATTCTGATATTATTTCTCCACGATAATTATTTTCGATGGCAACATCTACTGATTTGCAATATCCGCGTAATGTTTCCTGTTTTATTCTCCATGAACCCTATTACATTATGACACTCCTACACAGATGCATGGTCAAAATGTATTTTGCATTTTAAATATTCTGTTGATGAGCTGAGTATGGCAGTTCTCGTCAGGCATATCATGCAGCGACATTACTTGGGAATGGTGGGGGTGCGGCGGGTGCTGACAGCGCCGGGTGGCGCCATCAGAGGGGGTGACATCAAAATTACTGTCTATACGATTTTTGTGCAGGAAGGAGGTCCATGGGGGTGACACCATGAGTTAACGCACTGACCCCAATCCTTGTGACGCCACTGATATCACTGTACTTTAGAGAAAACCGCTCCGGTGGCCTAGTGGTTAGAGCGTCCTCCGCGGAAATGGTAGGTTGTGGGTTTGATCTCCGGCCGAGTCATACCAACGACTTAAAAAAATGGTACTAACAGCTGCCTCTCTTGACACTTAGCATTAAGAGGTTAGTGTTAAGACTGGTCGGCCTGGTGTCAGAATCATGTGACTGGGTGGGACATCATGCTACATGTCTGCGGCATGATACCCCAGTGCTAGACATCACTATAAGCTGCCTTACTGCAGACATCGTAGCGATAGGACTGACAACTTGTTAAAGCGAAGTTAAAAATCTTAATCAAACAAAAAACAAACAATACGTCTAGAAAATACAATGACATTTTTTTATAATAATTTGCAATATGTTTATGCTGGCTTTACGATATAAAACGTATTCAGCATAAATAAGCACACACTATTCAACAATATTTATCCAGTTGTATACAAAAAACATTTAAACATTTCAGAGGACATATATTTATAGTTCATATATAAAATACCTTTTTATTTGCAATTTCAAATCTTGTGTGAATGACTTGGAAATTCAAAACTATTCACATCTTGATATTAAATAATAACAAGTAATATCAATGATATTTGATAATATCTAGGGCCTGAAGTTTATTCAACGAGTGTTGAAAGGAGTGCAATGTCCACAACTGATTGCATCACCTTCTCCTCTTGACTTTCCTGGACTTCCTAGTCCATTATTTTGAACTCGTCACCTCTTTTGTTTGGACTTCCGTCTTGGACCGTGCCGTCTCACCCCAAAACGCCATTACTTAATGCTGTTCTATTTCAGCAAATTTGCGTCCTAGCACTAAAATCTGTATTTTCTAGACAGCCACCTGGTCCCTTATCTTGCTAAACAAGGGAAAGCACCATTCTCTTTAGTCTTCCTCGGAACCGAACTTCAGGCTTCAGGAAATTTCGTGACTAACGAATTTCGACTCAGGCTGTCACTTTAAATTCACATTATTTCCAAAGTGTACGCGTTAAATTACTCTGACCAATCGTAAGCTGCGGTTCCTAAATGTTTTCTAAGATAAACATTTCATTCGTCAGATGTTGGACCCTAGAATCTCTTAACTACGTTGCATAACAACACCCTTCAAAGAAGGATTTTTATACATCGTTCCTATCAGGCAGTTATGGTTAGTAGCCCAACTGTTTACTTTCTCTGGACAGCGTTGCGATGTCCAGGTAAAATCTCGTTCAGTCGTAGCTGTTGGCCTTTAAAGTTTAACATTGAAATGGAGGACATGAACGCAGAAAGGTGAACGTGACCTTTCACAAAGACTTTTCTGGCTTAAAAGCGATAACATGTTAATGCCTAATGCGTTCAACTTTCAGGTTAGTTTGATGTTATGAATAAGAACACTATAACGTTTGTCTATCGAAAACAAGAAGAATACTTTCCGAGAAATACTATATTTTGAAGAATCTGTAACAAAAAAACTGAAAGTATTCAGTGTCTTTATAGGACCCCGCTCGTTTGTCTAGTCTGTATACAATTTATGACGATCATACCAGTTCCCATTGATGTCAAGTTTTTGTATTCGTTGAGTGATAAATGTATCCATTTCCAATAAAGCGAGAAAGAAGAAAAGAAATGTAGCTATCTCAATAAAATGTAAGCAGTCTTATCATGTCCCAGCCCATAATAAATCATTATCCATTTTGTTAAATCTACAGCTCCCTTCATCAGTTACAATTCAAACGGCCCAATCAGTTAAATACATTTTGTGGTTAGCTTAAACAATTCACATCCTTTTCTTTTAAAAAATATACCCTTTCTATAGCCACACAGTGAATCGTAACAGATCGCCCCACATCATATTTCTTTCCTTATAGGATGAGTCAAACTGAAAACTGCACACACCTATACGTGCCGTGGCATAATACGTCGGCAGATCTGGGTCTCTGCAGTTTGTTAGTAGCAATCAATAGAGAGAAAAACATAGATCCTAACCTTCATATCAGTATATTTGTTATCTACAGTTTGACTACTTAAAAGCGAGTACACACGATACATAAATGTTGAGAGTTCTATGGATGAGATATGCTATGCTAGATTTTCTGTTTGCAATCGGAAATAGTCGGTAATTCTCTAATAATGATAGTAGGAGCCAGAAGCAATAAATCAAAGCCCCTTGTTATTTTAACAAAGCGAATACGTTTTGTTGACTGAAAACATCCACGAGACGGCCTAAATCAATATCAAACAAAAGGCGCAAAAGGCAAATGCTTAGAAAGAAGAGGATCCATCTAATAGCAATCTCGATTCGAAGTAAATACTGTGAATGGGATGTGTAAACATTCATAAAGGATTTGTTTGGAAGCTTATTAGATGACACGTTTCCATAATATGAGTATTGATCACTGTTTCTTGGGGAAGGCATATTATTCCTTGAGTAGTTTTCAAGATTGGATGGTACACACTTCAACGGAGACAACAGATAATGAGCTGACCTATGACCTAGATGTCGCGGAAAGATACAGCAGATGACAAACGAAGACAACTGTTGGATTAGGTGGCAAGGTACAACTTAGAGAACAAATAAAATCAACACACAACATAAGTCCGCAACATTCTTTCCATCTCTGAAGTTTGAACAAGAAATGTTTAACCATTACGGATTGAATCTTGGCAACAAAAATTCAATTTTCGTAAACCAAAAGTTTTATTTTCAAGCTGCATGAATAATAGTTACGTTATTGGAAATATGTGAAATTGTATTGTTATTAGGATTAATTTCCGATGTTCTAGACCAGAACGTACATCACATCCTCTCCATGTGAATTTTGCGATATGACATTGCCTCTGTCGCGCTTAGGTATTCGTGCGTTCTCGCGTCATCCGTCCACATAGGCTATTTTCCATACCTTTAAGAAACTTCTAAATGAATTATAACCAAATTTAGGCGAGTAAATTCTGATACAAAGTCCTCAAAGCTTGTACGAAAAACACCGATTGCCTGTAAAATATAATTTAAACCCCCTCCCGAAAGGTCCAAAACAACAACAACAACAACAACAACAACAACAAACTACGAGTACGTCATCTAAAAGGTGCTAAGTCTAATTTAACATTTTGAAATCAAGACCTTTCCAATTTATACGAATGATGCAAATTCGTCATCCAATTTTACTGCCTTGTACGTTAAATTCTATTAAATTTGGCACTCCTCAAAATAATGTCACAAAATTTGGAAGAATGAAGTCTAGCGGCAATTTCTTGCATGGTCTATATATACGATGCCGATACGACGACATCCAAAATGGCCGCCTCTACTGGGAATAGGACAAAAGTTAAGCAACTTCATAAAACGATTCCTTTTAATTCAACCAGACCGGACGGAACGCAATCAGTATGAAAATATTCACATTCGATACAAACAATGCTGATCTGCTATCAAATATACCGGGGAGTATATGAAAATACTAAAAATGTATAAATCTTCAACGAACTTTTTCATAACCACCGGCTGATTCTGACAAGGTTTTGTTGGAAATCATACTATTAACCAAGATATTTGGGCTAACTGCGTTTGATGATGTTATGAGGCATACTACAGGTGAATGAACTGAGATCTACTTAGATCTCTTTTGCGTGATTGAACCATTGATCAAAATATATTCCAGCACTGTATATTTGATATAAATTGATGTTTTCTAATACGAGAAATAGCCAACAGGGAACGGACAACACAGTGAATCACGCACGTGCGCTTTACCTGCTATAAAACACAGCGATCCAAAAGCAGATGTAGTACAAAAGATAATCAAACACAAACAGCAAAAATAAATGAGGGATCTAAGCTTGAGATTAACTGCATTTTGTATGTGGATTATGCACTGCACTTGACTCGACGTACGTTCAACAATGCACTCGATTGAAATAGCCATTTATATTTTAATGCAATTACTAATCTGTCCGGGACGGAGTAAACTACGTATTTAGTATCAAAAAGCGCACTGCAACCCCCCACCCCACCAAACCAAAACGAAACAACGCCAAAAAAACATAAAAAGCAACAACAAAAAAGCTCGGAAAGGATTGACTCACAGGTCGTGGACGACGGAGGAACAAACTGATTCATCATATCACTCGTTTCTTGAATCTGATATTAGATGAAAGATCGATAAACAAAAGATAAAGCCGTTTACGTAGTTTCATGGCTGTCTATAGACATCAAAGAAATATTATGGGTTGTAGGATACTCAGTAAATAGTAAATTTATTGAACTGTTCACAAAGGGGACGATAGCGGAATTGAAATTAAAATAATATAGTAATATTTCAGGACGCATGACAGGTGATCCATTTTAACATCCTTCTACCTTCATACAGCAATTATCAGCAATATAATCTAGACTGATGTCTTTCATGCACGATACGAAAAGGAATTCTCAATTAGACAGTGTGAATAACAGATTCCAGCATGCATCGTCCGCACAAGAAGAACTATAATAATCACTTGGAATACAAATGTTTATGATCTGTCATCATGGAGAAAGAACAAATACAAGATGTGCCGAAATTGCCGTATCTCAGTACCCACTTTTTTTTTTTTTTTTAAGAAGCAACCAAGGGCACATAACTCTCTTTTTGCGAGAAGCTGGTCCGTCATAGATTTCCCCACCATAAGATGTTAGGTACAGTGAAGCAAAACGAAGTCACTTAACGTTGAACTCCTTTATAAGACGAGTACAGCATCACTCTGCACATAACCAGATCTGCAATCGTATAAGTTACGCCAGTTCTGGGTCTGCTCAATGTGTTAAAAGTAATCAGTAGAACAAATAACATAGACCCTGATCTGCAGGCGCATATGCTTCTTGTTGTTTGCTTTGGACTGGACATATAGGCGAGTACGCAAGGTACCCAGAGCAATGCAAAAGTCGGACATCAAATCAAACGCTCAAATCCCCAATTATAACTTTAATTTCTTCGGTATGATATTGGAATCGATGAAAGTGCCGTTAAAAACGAAATATCCATCTGGATTAAATCTAACGGCGTTATCCCACCTAATAGCTTGCTCACACGTAAATTGAGGTAAAAACTATCAGCTTTATATATATATATATATATATATATATATATATATATATATATATATATATATATATATATATATATATATATATATATATATATAGGGACTCTTTTTACTGAATTACAATAAAAGAATGAAAACCAGATGAAGAAATATTTTATATTTAATTTTCAGCCCTTAAATCAAAAACCTGCTTTGTTACACCTTCTGCTTTGATACGAAAACATCCGTCACTGATCTTTAAAATATAATTAATGGAAAACAAAAAGAATTATATCAGGCAGTAATGATCTTTTAAAGTTATAACAAGCTTTCCGTCATTTTCTATTTTATCATTATTTTGATGCATGTGTATAGGAAGAAAAAAAAAGAACTCAGACATCTGCGCAAGAAGAGAAATCTAACCAAATTAATATTATTGCTTCTTATCGGAGCCATGCATATGTTGTCACGAAAGAAAATAAATTACACGTACATACGATATTAGCTGACATTCAAATGAAGACTGATTTAAGGATATATTCAAGATAGTAACTTAGCTGAATGAAGTAGGTCGTTATGTATTTACTAGTCTGGTTGTCACGTTGTCAGGAAAATAACCCGATTGCAACATGTATATGCTAGACCCTGAGGCTAATAATTTTGCGTGGTGATGTACTAAGGTAAGTTCTGCTAACAATGAGGTGTCAAGCCAGTAATTTGACATGGTCACAGGAACTCGTGACTGGTGCCTTATTTTGGTTAAGCCATTTAAATAACATGGCCTTAACATGGTTCACAGGTACATGATGCAATCATGTGTTCGGATCAAAGGAACGTTAAGTGGGGGTCGTAATTTCTCCCTTAACAGGATGTCGGGGAGGGGTCAGTGCCTGATAATTATGTGAATCAACATCCACCCGGACTTGAGCAAAGCGTGGCGACCATGAGAATCATAAGCTTAAATCCATTATCCTGAGAACTAAACGCGAATAATAGCTAAACCATGTTACAGGAAATCTAAGGGAAGATAATCTACTCCGATGGCATTCGAAATTGGCGGGAAACATGTTATGCTAGGAATTACATGGAGCTTCAGTACAGGTCAGTGACTATTTGCTCGAGTGTTGGAATCCAGCACGGCAAAGTAATTGTAATTTAATTATTGCAGTAAGTATACTTCAGTACTATAATTACCATTTGTAGGGTTCGATTAGTTTGTAATAATTAATCTATTTTTCAGATATGAGCAATGTTTTTATGTAAATAATTATACTGTAATTCGCTAATTGGCTAATTTGCAGTAACCTCGTGCATTTATTATGTGATATTCTCGATTTGAAAATATTGGTTTGAATTACAACTTTGCATTATGGTTGCAGTGGGCAACATTAGTTAATAGGAATTTGACTATTTGTATATACTTTGTAGGAGCATCATTTGTAAGGATATATTAACGCTTGGATATGTGGATATCTGTGTACAATTTACAGAAATGCGTCTGATTATGTGATACTGTTCTGTATAATCAGATTGAGAATCTATTAAAACCGTGTACACCGTGTGATAGGGAATGTGTATTTCGATATGCATGAATGCGTGACCAAAGAAGGTAATGGCTTATCTGATGATATTGTTGTTTATTGTGAGTCTAGATAGCTAGGGGAATATGTTTTGCTAATATCCTTGTGTACTAATACAGGAAGATTTAAGGAACCAGCGGAACTGTAGGAGACAGAGGGAAATACTCTAGTGCAATTGGTCTCTGGGAGACAAAAAGGAAGAACGGAAGCAGACGTTGGACGGACTGGAGGGAACTAGAGTACCAGTCCAGTGAAGCATGACATATGAGTGGGAACACAGTACAGGAGGCAACTCTATCACGCTAAGTCAGATGATGAAATAGGCCGTCACTTGGTCGAGTGAACGACGAGTGTTAGGGTTTTAAATTTGTATTTTATCTGAGAAATGACCATCTGTTATTGAATGATATTAAATTGTTGTTTATTTTGAATTTCATATTTTGTGTGTCCATTAATGTCATTGTCGGTATCGCTGACTGTGGACTCGGAGCTTTGTATCTATCACTACTTCAATGTCTGACATAAACGAGCCAATGTGGGTCTTCTGTAATAATTTAATATAATGGTATTTGGAGTACCCCACTCCAACCTAGCTAACGAGAAACATGTACACTGATATTTAATATCTGAGAGCAACAAACCGTAAACACAATCTGGCTAGAAACGTGCATCTCAAAACTTTAATTTTACGCTATGAAGGAATTTTCATATGCAACACAGTATGCCAGTAACCATGCCAACTAGCTGATATTTCAAAACAACAGTTCGGTTATAAATAACTAGATGTTAGAGTATGACTGCAAATTATCCAAAAACATCCGATACAACTTTCAATAAAATCAAGTTTATAGGCTATAAGCATAACTGTATATTAAGCCACTTTAAAACGTAGCTGTGCGGTTAGATTCCAAAAAGTACCATAAGTACTTAAGATTAAATATGGCAATTTCAAGGATGTAATTCAAATTACGTCTCTCTCTCTCTCTCTCTCTCTCTCTCTCTCTCTCTCTCTCTCTCTCTCTCTCTCATATATATATATATATATATATATATATATATATATATATATATATATATATTTATATATATAATATATATATATATATATATATATATATATATATATATATATATATATATATATATATATATATATATATATATTGTGTGTTTTTTTGTGTTCATATTTGGCGTATCGTTCATATAATTAGTACTGCTGTATGAAAACGAGGTCACACACATTTGAAACAACACAGCATGGTGAATGCACACATTTTAAAAAACACTCTTGACAGACTCTAAAAACTTCCGTCATTCGCGTTTGCTTCAAGCACTTCTCTGAGGCATTGACAATACTTACATGTAGAAAACCGTGTGTGTTCCCTCTATCAGTGAACAAAAAACATAAAGCAATTATGCTACTAGAAAACTTCCCAGATTTTGTAACGTAAATTAGTTAAAATATGAAGAACTATCATACATGATACAGCTGTAGTAGGGTTCATCGATAGCAGATAAAAGAAACTTATATCCAGGTAAACAACTTAAAATAAACGCGCTGGTTATTCATGATTCATTTCTACTATGTAAGCGGAGAAATAATTGTGCACATGTATGTATGTATGTATGTATGTATGTATGTATGTATGTATGTATGTATGTATGTATGTATGTATGTATGTATGTATGTATGTATGTATGTATGTATGCATGCATGCATGCATGCAAGCATGTATGCATGTATGTGTGTATGTATGTATACATATTTATACTGTAGTAAAACAATAAGGTCACAAAGTAATGACTGGAGCAACGTTAGATGCTTACCTTGTATGTCCTGTACGCTGAGGCAGACTTTTTTCTAGAAAGCTTGAAATGATATCTGGTTTCCGGTTTCTAGTCTGAAAGCGAGAAACACGAATTTATAAACTACGGTGCACAGACCAGAGTACCAGTTGCTTATATTGTAAATAATCATTGGATTCCAGCTGGAGTGTTGTGTTTCTATGAAACACTAGCGGTACTCGACCGCCAGGTTCGACTTTAAACAAAATCTTACATAAATGCCAAAAATTCACTTAGCCAAGCATCCTTAATATTCATTTTGTATACATGGCGATAAACAAAATTCCTGTAAGGCTCCTTGGTTTGAAAAACGCATGCCATGGTAGGCTCATTAAACGTTTGTTTGGTATAGACAGACGTATTGATATTATTTGGTGTGGAAAAGCGATGAAATAATGGGTGTATTAAACTCTGGGTTGCAAAAAGGGTGAAATAACAGGCGTATTAAACATTGGTTTGCAAAATGGGTGAAATAGTAGGCGGATCGAACTCTGGTTTGGAAAATAGATGAACTAACACGAGTATTAAAACTGTGGTATGAACAAGGGATGAAGATCAGGCGTATTGAATTAAGTGTCGTATTGTTTGTATATCGTTTGGAATATGTATTTCGAAACGTTTGTATTAAACGTTAAATGCATTAAACATTAAAGCGATGGTTAGGTTAGAAACGTATTTTTTTTTTAATTTCGTTAATGTTATCAATATTCAGAACTAATTAAGGTTGCGGAATTAGTGTTGCTCGTTTGGTATTGAAAAATTTGCATTAAGAAAACAATGCTATGAACCAATGCATTTTCCTTTAGTGGCCATGTTGAATTAACTATTTCAACTGCACCAGCAACGAAGAATCAGTTTGATCGATGTGTATAACACATTGTAGAAGTCACTATATACTGGTCTAACTAGGACGAGTGCAGAGAAAGTAAGGTTAATCTACAATTATATCAAGTTCGAAAGTAAAGTTTTAAAGTCATTGAAGAAGAGAAAAAAAAAATGAAGAAGCAGAAAATCCTGTAAAGAATAATGAACCTTTCCCTGATCAAAAATTGTTTTCAAATTTTGCTTAAAATCAACTACAAAAGTCACTATCCACGCACGCTTTACTAGTACGAAACGTGTGTGTGCTGTATACGCTCGTTTATAAGTTCAGCCAAGCTGCAAACTGCACAGACCCGTATCCGCATAGATGAAGTGTTTCATATAATTAAAGAATAAATGCACACTTAGCTCTTAATTGACTGCACGTAAGGAGTAAATAAGAAATAATTATGTAGGAAATCATACATATATCTAAAGAAAGAAAATAAAACTAAACTGAATTTTGAAAACAGGGCATTAGCATAGTACAAGTAAACCTTACCTCTTTGAGAATTTAGCACAACGTTGGGTTCTATAAATACTCAACGACTCTGCAATTCCCTGCAAATATTTAGAATTTGCACCTGTCAGAAGAAACACGTGGCATCAATACCTTACAGATAATTATAATACTGAAGGTAATGGAATATCACCAGTCTCAAAGATATGCCGTTATACAGATCAAAGAAATTCACTGCATCTGTCAATCACACCGTGTAACGTAACCTGCAGCGAGATCCTACTTCCTACCAGCTACTTCCTGGCAACATTCGCTTTTATATGGCGTCCGATGGCCTTGACAACCTATACATTGTGAATAAATCAATACCGGTCACAAGGCAGCCTTCCTTATCAGTAGAATTGATTATTTGAAGTATTAAAAAGAAAAACCAGCATTCGGAAAAAAAAAATAATTCAGTATTCAATGATAATGCATATTCAATAAATAACACCTCGAGATTTGACAAAAGTATGTAGATCCAAAGCCATACCTTGATAAAAGCTAAATGTTGCGATTCTCTGATGCTGCAACCCAAACACATTATATCGCTATAAATGGCGTTCAAAGTTATCATTTCATCTTGCTATGCGATGGAAAATATTACAAATATGGTAGAAACCTTGTATTTTTTTCTTTCGATTACAAATGGAAGGGTAGAAAAAACTATGTTAAAACCGTATTTTTTTCCAGACATGAGTGTATCTTTGGGTTTTTCTTCAACTGATTTCTAGCTGTCTCATAACCACTTGTATTGACTGTTATCTCCTGCACCTTTAATATTGTATGCATCATATACAAAAACAACATGTAAAATAAAGACAGGGTTATAAAATTACAAAAGTACACGTCATAAACATATAAACTTGAAGGAAGCCACAGCTGGGATTAATGAAACAGCCATAACGATCACGATGTGTACATATATATGAATGTCATGGGTTACGTAGTGAAATAATCATTAACTATATATTGTGCGTGCCACAATTTGACTCTGCAAAATAATGATGTTTTCGCTATCAGCCTTGATTAAAATATGTGCGGAAATGTTTTGTTGGAACACTATTACGTTTCAAATAAAATACAGTTACATTTCTTCTAAATATCTGCTTCATGATATACAGAAACAAATGATGCAGATGATCACAATTTGATGTGAAAGCATTTCAATTAAAATAATCTTGCTGAGTGTTATTCTATTATGTACTCGAATTAAAAAGGAGCAGTTTGTACCCGTTTATTAAACTAGCCAGACTGCAAACAGCACAGATCCTGATCAACCCTAGCATAATTTACCATCAGATCAAGGTCCTTTTTATTCGTTCTACTGATTGTTCCTCTCAAACTGTCCATACCTAGACCTGCCGGCGCAATATTTGACGGCTGATATGGGTCTGTGCAATTTGCGGTTTTTCTCGACTTATAAGACAGAAGCGTAGCTAGGGCGGGGAGGGGGGGGGGGTCAGAGAAATGATACAGTGATATCAAAATTATTGTCCAATTTGCTGAGATTCTACTTGTCATCGCATATATACTAGAACAACAGGAACACTTGTTTAAAAATACAAAAAGCACGAGACATCATCGTTTTTACCTCAGATATAAAGATTTCTATTTTTAACCCATTTTAACAAAATCTATGTAAGTGTCGTGCGCAACTTATTTAATATCATTGATGTTCAAATAAATGTAATTATTTCTTCAAAGTAGTCATAGTTACGTTTTCTTGAGGGATCAGATTACAAATAGATGGTTGGATACCTTTTCCTTGATTGAATATGTTCAGCGCGTATCCGAATACTGTTTCTTTTCTTTCTTCATTCTCTTAGACGATCTTACGCTTGGTACTAAATAATATGTTAAATATTGTCGCTGTTTTCCATCAATTCTCATCTCTGACAGCTATATGGCAAAATGTTTCAATACTTGTAGCAAAACTTATTCGTTTTGAAATCCTTACATTTTATCCTTACTGAATTCAGATATTTATATTGGAAATATAAATTAACATGGGGACTTTAACAATCCTCAGTTTATTTACTCACATTTATCTTAATCTTTAGAAAAAAAGATTTATCTTCCAAAATAAAAAAACAAAACATCAAAGACCTGTTCACACATTTTCATTCAATGTTTCCAACATCAATTCATTATGCATCTTTTATTTGGTATGTAACTTATCGGATGAAAATGCATGTTTCTTCCACACTAACGTTCAAGACTCTTTTCGTTGTATAATAAACCCTTCCTTCCCATTCTGCATTCATCTTGTATAAGAACACAAAACATTTTTAAACACATGTTACTGTTAACTTTCTTGATTGATATATCTATTATACTAATATTATTCATTAATTTCGTAATTACTCTCAAACTTGCACTAGGCTGATTCGGCACAGATTACTGGCTGATTCTCCAAACTTCGTAGCTCATTCGGATCATGTGAAATATTATTCAGTTTAGTCCAGTATTTAAATGTGACATCTAAATTTGTTTTTAAGATGATCTTCTTTCTTACTATGTCCCAACTTCGTCGAGCAGTTCAAAATATCAACCAAATCCCGTTGGTACGCGTAATCATGGTGATATTATATATAGCAAAAAAACAAACAACTTAATCCTGTTTATTTTGCACTGGTAATTTAGTAGTGAACATTTCATTCAACTTTAAATAGTTTACTTTATAGAGAAATAATAAATTACGAACACTAACAAACAAGAAGAAAAAAACTAAATGATGGGCGTAGTATATGTGAGCTTTTGGAACCGTCTGAATTCTGCGTATTAGCTATGATGTTGAACCCAGTTCTCAAGTAGTCATCAATGATGCTTTTATCAAGTTCAATTATCATTCGTCAGTGGTTAGCAAATCTTCATGAAAAATCAAATTCAATTGTTCAGTTAGAGAGATGATACTATAACTCTTTGGGTTATTGACGGTCAGCACCAATTCAGTCGATTTCGTGTTATAGATGTCCATGACATAAAGTCATCTCAGGATGACTTTGGTTACCGGGTATAAGGTTGAAACCCTTTCATATATAAAACTGCAGACGTCTCATTATGCTTACACCCGCTCTAATTTTCCAAAGGACTACCCTATGTCTTGTAGCCACTTCGAATATCGCGCTGGGTATGTCTGTTACCAATTGCCGGTATGTGTCAAACGTGTACGCAGGATTGTTGCAGAATGATTTGCATGCAGCACAATTGCATAGTTAATGAACAGGTGAACTTAGACCGACATATCTTCCATCAGTATCAATATAGATTTGTGGGGTTGATTTATCGGACCACTTCTTAACATGCTCCCTTCTCACTGGCCCTACTCTATTCCACACCGAAACTCTGCTAAGAGAAACCAATAATTTTGAAATTAAATTTTGCGTGTTAATCGTTTCGATCTTGAAAACTCGCAGGTATTAGTTTTGTGTTTTCATTAATGATTTTTTTTCTGTAGTGCTTGACATTGTAGAGCCAGATGGAGTGGATTCCGGACCTACCTCCTCACTCTAAAAGAGAAAATAACACGTACGCAGACATAAATGCATAGTCACTTGTCATTTTATCATCATATGTTTTCCTTACTCACGTGAATTGGGTTTTATGCACACTGTTCCAATATACGGATAGACTTTTGCATTGGTGCCCTTTCGAGGAGGTCAGATCTCTTTCTAAATGTTTGACCCCTCTACCAAACACTTGATCTGATACGGCCTTTTTGTTGTTATACCACACCTAGAAAGTCCGATGTGACGAGTACTACTACTTCGCGCTAGCCAGTAGCATTGGCGTAACACTTTCATTACTGTCTACGTATAAGATTTAGCAGGGTTTCTACCACACCATGTTGTTTTTCTCTTCTTCCAAGTGAGATAAGATGCTACCACATCTGATCATGATATCTATAATGCAATCTATAATGCAGTTCGTTATTAATTTGCACAGTTCTTTGCTTTTTTAACCGCTATGTGAAGTATGCTCTCTACCTGAAAGGTGCCATACTGGGTTGTACTTCTTGCAGTTAAATTTGTTCTTGCATTTTCATATGTTTTGCAGTTCAATATTATATATATATATATATATATAATATATATATATATATATATATATATATATATATATATATATATATATATATGCACAAATCATACCTTTAGGCGACGACGTCTAAATCGCAACCATTCGGTGGCATAGTTGTATATTGAATACGTACGAGTGATGATTTCGCCTTTATAGTTAATAATGTATGGAATACTGATAGGAATATGAAATGACACGTCAATGTGTGTGCACGCACGCACGCACGCACGCACACACACACACACACACATATATATATATATATATATATATATATATATATATATATATATATATATATATATATATATATATATATATATATATATATATATTTATATATATATATATGAAGTGGTACAAACATAAAGAACTAAGGAAGTTATTCTAATGTTAATTCAATTGGTGGCTTTTTCTTCCTGGCACTCGTCTTTCTGATAACCAAGGGGCACTTAAAATATAATGACATCAGTATTTTCACAAAGAGAACATTACAAGATACCACTGGTAAAGAAATCCTAACAATAACTCTTTTCTTATTTTATGCTATCAGAAAGGTCTTGTTTTACTCTATTGTATTTTGGACAGAAGCTACAGACATGAACTGGATAAAGGACTTAAGGGAAGAATTCCGCCTGAAAAATTTTGGATTGTCTCATGACAGGCCGGGTCTTTTTGCGAAATTGCAGGTAGGAAAACGTTAAACGTTGTAATAGTACATGCATAAACATCTACTGTAATTCGTACCTACGGCGTACGTACGTGCACATATACTTACATTCAGGCATACATAGATATTTGCATAAATAAGTACCTACGTACTTACATTCTACCTAATTATAAGTTTTGAAAAATAGTTTCTTGTCACAATTTGGCTCCTTAAGCATGTAACATTGGCTCTTCACCTTCGCTAATTAAAGAGAAACAAAACTTGAAAAATAGTATGGTCCTGGGATATTGCCAAGGCCGGCTCTAGGAAGTGTGGGGCCCCATTGGAAACATGACGGCGGGGCCCCCCATTTATGAAGTTATGATAATAATAATATAGATAATAGCAGTATAGATATTCAGTGGGTTGAAAAAAGTATTTGCCTCCTCAATATTTTTCCATTGACTCCAATAGAATCCAGCTCTCACTCCACCTGCGTAATTAACTTCAACTCATCCCATTTGTTCTTATAAATTGTGATTCTATTTAATAAGTTTATTTTATATTATTTTAGGTACGATTAAATGCACGACTCTGCTTCATTTTGCATAGGGGTCATAAAATTGCAAAAGTTATTTGTTATTTACACTTTATTCAATGGCAGTAAAACAAATTTCACTATTTCAAGTGAAAATAAAGGTCTGTTATCTGTTATTCATCCCCACCCCTCTATTGTTATTCTAATAGTAGCTGGGGGATGAACACTTTTGCAATTTGTGATCCAAATGCAAAATATAGCATAGTGGTATTTTTCAGTTATGCCTGATATAATATACTGACCACCGAAGTCTTGAATCATTAAACAGCACTACAATTTATATGGCTAAACAGATTGTGATGAAGTTACACTTGATACAGTGAGAGCTGCTTTCTATAGGAATCATTGAAAAAATGTTGAGGGGGCCAACACTTTTGCAACCCACTGCACTTGGCAAGCAGAAGTGCAAGACAGGTGATTCACCAGGCCCAGTCTAGGAGACAGCATGTCAATCTACAAATTATGAACCTAAATTAAACTGTCTAAACACATACAAAGATACTATATTGTCTTTATTTGATTTATTAATTAATATGTTCTAGTCACTGGGAAACTTAAAAATTTATATTCAACTCAATATATGGAAATATGGAACTTATCACTTAAAAAAAGCACAGCAACTAGTATCCTTAATACATTAAGCTTTCAAAAGCTAATTTTTCTTTTTTTTTCATTGCAAAGTCTTTCAGGATTTCCTCAAAGCTCAATTCTCTGGCCACATCACACTCTATTGACATAATACTCAAACTATTTAGGCGTTCTTGACTCATTGTAGACCATAGGTAAGTTTTAATAAGTTTGAGCTTAGAAAAGGATCTTTCGCCAGATGCAACTGTAACTGGGATGGTAAGGTAAATTCTAAGTGCCACAAAAAGATTTGGAAAGGCTGTAGACCTGTTATTGCAAGCTAGAAACTCGAGCATTTTTGCAGGATTTTGTAACAGCTCTAAAGGGAGAATTGGCTTTATTGCTTCTATCTCCTCACAATGCATGAAACCATCAATATCAGCCATCTTCGTCGTTGTAACTCCATCTGATGCATTGTCAGCATGAACTAATTTGGAATCAGTTAAAGCGATTTCCAAATCTGCAGCACATTTCCTTACGTCTTCCTTGGCATATCCTTAAAATTGCACAAGAATCCAAACAACTCATAGTGCTGTTCAAATCGGGGCTGACGGGTTTGCACGGCTTTATTCACCACTTGATTAAAGCATTGAATTTGAAATGCCTTTTGGGGGTCTGAAAGAGGTTCATCAGTTGATTCGTAGTCAAACATTTGCCTCTTCCTGCGCACACGCCTCTTTTCACTTTTGAAAACTGCTTCCACTTCAAGGTCTTCAGCAAGTTCTTTGGCATCGACCAGTGATTCCTCAAAGTCCTTTTCTCTGAATGCATTTAACCAGTTGAACAGTTTTTCAAATGCTTTCAGACAAGTTGTTACATCCATGGTTTCACCTTGAAGCTCCTTGCTTACGAAATTTACCTGAAACAGCAATGAGTGCCAAAACACTAGAGACACAAGGAACTTGTAATTTCTCATTTGGTTTATCAAGGACTGAGCATCACTATTGGTATTTTCATCTTCAGTAGTGTCTGCCAATTCTTCGAGAACATCACAGACTTGAGAAGCTTGGTATCTGATGGCCTGTACACTATCCATTCTGCATTCCCACCTTGTTTCTGACAAAGGTTTCAAGGACAGGCCAGTAACATGACTTCTGAAGATTGTCCACCTTTTTGTGGATGAGGCAAAAATTGTGTAAATACGTTGCAATGTACCGAAGAAAGTCATGGCCTCGGGGCATGTTTTTGCCATATCACCTAAACTAAGATTATAACTATGGCACGCGCATGGGGTAAAAAATGCTCGAGAATTTCTTTGCAGGAGTCTTGCTTGTACACCTGAATTGTGTCCCTTCATGTTGGCCCCATTATCATAACCTTGCCCACGGATATCTGCAACATCAAGTCCTAATACCTCAAGTTCCTTCAGAACGGAGTTTATTACAAGTTTTCTCCAGTGCTGCTTTGCACCACTAAAAACTTAATGAAGTGTTCATACACTCTAGCTGGGATGTTTGGTTTTGTACCATCAGCTACATATCTAATAACCAATGACATTTGCTCTTGGTGACTGATGTCAAGGGTGCAGTCAAAAATTATGGCATAGTACTTAGCAGCCTTAATTCTAGAAATAATTGATGTCTGAACAGCATTTGCCATAATGTCGATGAGCTCATTTTGGATGTTTTTTCCCAAATAATGATCAAGTATTTCCTTGTTTTGAACTTTCCGTATGTGTTCTTGCATTATTGGATCAAGCTTCCCAAGTAACTCAATGACACCTAGAAAGATGCCATTATGTGGTGTGCCAATGTGTTCATCAGAACCACGGAATCGTAAATTTCTTTCTGCTAACATCTGTAATGTGGCCACAAGGCGCTCAAATACTTTATACCAGTCGTTTGCTTCCTTTCTAATTTGTTTTTCCTGTACTTCATCAATGGTCTTTTCAACAGCCATCCTCTCCTGTAGTTCACAGCAGCGGAGCATTGCTTGCAAATGCCTGTTTGAATTCTCATGCTCAGCCAGCCTTGTATGGATGTTTGGCCAATTATTGAAACCAGAAGTTGCAAGTGCGGCTGTAGCATTCGGGTCAAAAAGTTTACAGTAGTAACAAAAGATCTTGTCACTTGAGATTGAGTATAACAGCCAAGGTTGCTCTATAAATTCACCATTTGGGAGCATTCGTTTGCAGTGGAATTTTGAAAAGTGTGTTCCTTTATCATTTTTAGGGAAATCTTCTTTTAGAACTTTTGATGGTACTTTTTTCACCAAATAGCCTCTCACACCATGACTTATTACTTCTGGCCAGGTTGCAGGATCATCAGTTAAATGTGAATGCTCATCATCAATCTTGACATTTGAAGTGGAAGTATCTTGCTTATCATCAATGGTGACATTTGAAGTGGAAGGATTTTGCTCATCATCAATGGTGACATTTGAAGTGGAAGGATTTTGCTCATCATCAATGGTGACATTTGAAGTGGAAGGATCTTGCTCATCATCAATGGTGAAATTTGAAGTGGAAGGATCTTGCTCATCATCGATGGTGACATTTGAAGTGGAAGGATCTTGCTCATCATCAATGGTGACATTTGAAGTGGAAGGATGTTGCTCATCATCAATGGTGACATTTGAAGTGAAAGGATCTTGCTCATCATCAATGGTGACATTTGAAGTGGAAGGATCTTGCTCATCATCATTGGTGACATTTGAAGTGGAAGGATCTTTCGAAGAGTTCGTAACAGCAGAAGCACCCTTAAAGCTGTGTTCATCTTGTAAAATTTCTTCAGCACCACTATCATTATCACTGAATTTCGGATCATTTTCAACTGAGTTTTGCACATTTGTTTCATCAGATTTATCTGATGTATTTCTGTAAACAAATCTGTCTATGGCTCCTCTTTCTTTTTCATCTTGGGCTTTCTTAGCCTTTCTTATTGCCCTTTTCTTATTGCCACTCTGGTACTTTCTGCCTATATCTCTCGGTCTTTTACTCATATTTGAAGGTCAGGAATCTCGTGTCTCTATAACAAAATACAGTGAACACATAATGACTAGTTATAAAGTGCTACAGAAGAATCTACTTGGCACAAAGCAGGAAGGATGCGTACCCATACTCCATCGAAAGCCTAATAGATCCACTGTTGCCCAAATGAAAACCAGTCAAAATCAGCTTTACAACACCTCATATGTGCAAACCTGCCCAAAGAAGTGACAATGAATGCCAATATAAATTTTGATTATTGTCATGTTAGCTAAATCACACCACTGTTATCTACATTTTTTCTGTGTGTGGTTTAATCTTAAGCAATTAATTAAATAACAATATAAATTCTTAAGGTTCACATGCTGCTTGGAGCAATCCAAAGCCAACAAAATTGTGACATCATGAATTTTGTTAGACATCCGACATATTGGAGCAAATGTCATGAAGACACAATTCAACTCGGAAGGAAGAGCACTTCAAGCAGCATGAGTACTGTTCCACCCCTAACAAAAGATAGTTGGTCGCACACTTCGCGTTCGACCTATGCAGTGATAAGCACCGGGGGTAGGCAAAAAATGTTTGTCCGGCAAAAATCTGGAAAACCACGCCATTTCAGGCCATGAACTTACTATGATATTTTTCCACCATGCCATAACCTAAGCATGTATGCATTCTGCTTTAGTCCTCGTCTATCTATTTATTCTACGCGGCATTTAAAATGCTCGCATTTCGTCAATTTTTAAGATGTCAATACCAAATTTGCACTACAGGACAATGGTGCATAGGAGTATTTACATTATAAATCTCGTAATAATCAGACAATTAATGGACCCGCCATAGCCAAAACCGTGCGTATTTCAGTCTGCCACCTGGATAGAAAAAACAGCACCATATTATTTCATGAGATTTACACAGAATACAGTTAATATACTTTTGGGGTGCAGAAAAAAAAATCAGCTGCACAGCTATAATACTTTTGATGGTAGAGCATTGTAAAGCGTGCGACCAAAGTAGCACTTTAGTGCTGCATTTTTCTTATTATACTGACTTTTAACTTCAACTAGTGGCTTTCAAATGTTCAACAAATTATTGAAAGCAGAACCACATGATTGTGTATTATAGGTCAATATAAGACAGTAATGGTAAAGTCTACTTTTAATTATATATAATAAAAAAAAAATTCATTGTCACTGTCTATACTCACAAAAATGGCATCACTCGCTTCACTAGGATTCTTGGCAGTAGCCTGACAGACTTGCAGGTTTTAAATGTTAATATAACTGTATAGCTGGTACTTCTTCACTTGGCACTTGCTAAAGTTATCATGTGGCCTGTACACTTAACACTGGCAAAAGATTGTGTCCCTTGACCACGGTGGCATCACAATGCACTGAATTGTATAGACTACTTGTGAACTGACCCCCACCCCCCAATCAAGGTGCGGGGCCCCCCTAGACGCGGGGCCCAATTGGGTGCAATTGGTCCAATTGGCCTAAAGCCGGCCCTGGATATTGCTTCAATTATGCATGTTTTGTTACTTAATATGTTCCTATGGTTGGTGGATAAATATATTTAGATCCATTAATTGAAGATCTGGGTAATTTTATCTTTCCTCAACAATGAAGCATTATCTTGAAATGTACATAATAGTAGTTAATTACTACAGATAAAGTGTCCTTATATGGTAACAAAGGTCCCACGTGAGTCAATCCTGAGTGTGTTGAAAATGTTATTGAAACCAAGATTCACTTTAAATCAGTCAATTAGAGATGACTTTGATATCAAACAAACATATTCGCTATGGATGTTAAATTTGCCGAATTGCACGGTCATTCTATATTAGATTCTGAATATGATTGTTTCATTAAGTTGACGTTTACAGCGGTTTAAGGAAATCATGTACAGATATCAATATTATGCAGATAAATGTGAAAACAATCTGTACGAAAATGCCTGCTCTATTGAAATTGCATGACAAAGAAACAAGTATTGAATTAAAATCAAGGGAGTCTACGTGGTTTGTGACTAATCCTTATTATTTGTCATATGTAACCCACTCAAAAAAAAACATGGTGCTATTTTTTGTTCCTGAATTGTAACCTACATGTTATTGTTAAGTACATTACAAAATTTGCACTGCTGAAGAGGTTTTATGCGAATTGGATACCTTCTGCACTTGCTTATAACTTGAGGCAAACTGCAAACAACAAATATCCTAATCTGCCGTAGCATAATACACCTGCAGATCACGGTCTATGTTCTTTGTTCTACTGATTACAAATAACAGACTACATAGACCCATATCAGAGGCGTATTATGTCACATCATATCTGGGTTTGTGCAGTTTGCAGTTGGACTCGTCTTATAAGCGAATAATACCTTACATTGTATAAGCGAATAATACCGTACATTTTTCACTTGGTGTAATGCATTTTCTTTCCAAAATATTACGTAAATATGATATAGTCAATCTATTAGTGTTTGCATACCTTTCATTACTTGTAATGAGATTTTGCTTGCCAATACCATAACTCTGTATCTAAAATGTGAACAAAGAAAATGGTTGATAATAACGGAGAGTTCTTGTTGAAATAATACACCATTTACCATTCTTTCTCGCCTTTAGAAATTTTATAGCAGAGGCCTACCAGTAAAGCGGGTAGATTAACATTTCATCAAACATGTGTCTAAACGTCCGATTTGTTAATTTTTGGAGTTTGTGATCGTTTCATCACTTTTTGTTAAGTGAAAGGTCCAATAAATCAGTCCTCGATAATATTCTTTGATTGGAGATCATAAAACTATGAAGCTTTAGTTAGATTTTTTAACCCTCAGCAAATTAATAATAGCTTTTCAAACAATCAGTTATAGTATATTGCAACAAAATATTAAGATTAAACGTATGCTTCTGTGATGTTTTTTAATGTTGTCTAAATCTGCTTTTGTGGCTTTAATAATTGACGTCGTGTTGAAATACCACCAAAATAATTATTAACTGTTGTCTTCATTTACAAGATGTTATTATTTTTCATGTCTAAGACGTACAGAAAGATTTGTTTTATTTTATCGCCTGTATTCTATTGTATTCTTTCTTTATGTATACTAAAACCTTCTTATAGAACAATATTAGCGGATTAATAGAAATAAGCAGAAAATATAGAAAGAACTAAAGAAGAAAAGAAGATACAAAAGCCCAAATGTTGATCCATTCAAGTGCCATTTTATTACCGAATAATGTCTTCAAATGAAATAATCATATCTTTAACAATCGCCTGTTACATAATATATATACGATATTGGAGCTATTTATGCACAAATACCTTTTATAACAGTCATGGTCCCTGATTAATCAAAATGTATTTTGAACTTTAAAAGTTTACTCTATATCAGTGGGATTACATTTCAGGTTCCTTTATTCATGACTTAAAGCAGAGACCAAAAATAGATTATATCGATGAAATCCAGACCTGAATCAGGACCAAGATTATTTCGATGAAATCCAGACCTCAACAAAGACCAAGATTATATCGATCAAATCCAGTCCTGAATCAGGACAAAGATTCTACCAATGAAATCCAGTCTTGGATCAGGACCATGATTCTATCGATGAAATCTAGACACGAATCAGGACTAAGATTCTATCGATGAAATCCAGACCTGAACCAGGACTAAGATTCTATCGATGAAATCCAGACCTGACTCATGACCGACATACTAAATATGCGTATTATTGAAGAGGCAAATTAAAAGGAGACCTTGTTAACAAGAACAGGACTATTCAATCTGAAACATTTAAGAGATAGGTATAGATAACTGAGTAGTAAATATATACATACTGTTTTAAACACCCTTTATCATTGTTATCTTTATATATCTTTGATTTCTTTCATTTATTATTGGTTTGTAATAGTTACACCACGATAACCACCATCAATACTAATACTTTTATATCTAACAACAACAACAATACTACTACTACTACTACTACTACTACTACTACTACTACTACTAATAATAATAATAAGTAAAGGCTTAAATACGGACAAATACTACTATTTCTCAACATCCCCAAATGAGAAACAATCTGTTTCAATTAGGGCGATATTTAAACACCTTTTAAACGAAATTTAAGCAATAAAATAATTACTAACGAAATGGGCGACAATAAGAACGGCGACAAGAAGTACCGTCCTGTAAGAAGACTTTGGCGACATTTAATAATAAGCAATGACGAAAGTTAAGAACATTATATCTTTAAAGCTACTGGTGACTTCCATACCTTATATTTATTTCTTCCAGTGTGGAACTGGCCTAGCTCAAATGATTTGGTTGCTGCCATGGACACTCTACTTTCTGGTGGTGACGGTTGTTGATTTTAGTGTATACAAGAAAAATGAGGGAGCCACATGGCTCAGATTCCTCAGCAACTGGGAGTTTACATTAATACCTATCACATCTGGTTGGGATTTGTCCTGCACTGTCTACATTGCCATCAAAAGAAAGGACATCATAAAAAGTAAAGAGTAAAATAAACATGTTTCCCTTTTATATTCTAACTGTTTCTCACTTGCTCTTTACAAAGGTCTTTGAGTCCATATGTTATAGAACTCAAAGACTTTTCTATTGACAACAAGGTCTGTAAAACAGTCATTGATGAACGTGATAGCTGTTGAATTTAAACATGTTATTAACACAATGGCAGATACAAATTAAAAATAAATTCTTTATGAACCTTGACTGTCTACGGAAAGAGTTTTGTAGTTTCAAATTAAATTAAAAACATGAATGGATACAGCGTATTTTAATGAACAATGAATTCACAGAGATTACTGAAGTCTTTTGGTGAGTTCAAGTACAAAGACTACACATTCTCACAGCTTACATGTGTACAGTATTATTATTATTATTATTATTATTATTATTATTATTATTATTATTATTATTATTATTATTCATTTATGCGTAAGGGCTTTGTGGGTTTTGATGACACTTTAAATACATTTATTTGCTTTATCTTTACGCGGAAATGGGAGCTAAGTGCTTTTGCCAAAGAGGATTAAAAGAAGGATGTGTTTAATGGAGAATGATGGGTTACATTCGGTCATTCTAACCATTAATATTTATCAGATTGATAACGAGTAATGTTTTCTTTCTCTTCAGATCAATGCAAAGACATGCCTTGGTATATACGGATAGAGTGGGTTCTGTACAATATAATCAATTCTGTAGCGATGGTCGTTACCATTTTGTACTGGACACTGCTGAAAGAAAGTGAGTTCGTCCTTATGCACAGTAAATGTTGCGCTGATGTTCTATAACAGACTTTCATTCTTTCGTCAGTATGTGTGTGATTAGGAATTTTAACCTAGCTTTACAATAATTTCAGTCATATCGCTACGATGTCTGAAGTGAGACAGGTCATAGTGATGCTTAGAACGGGGGCATCATGCCGCAGACATGTAACATGAAGTCCACCCAGTTACATTATCCTGACACAAAGCCGACCACGCATAACACCAACGTAATTAATGCTGAGCGCCAAGCAAAGCAGCTGTTAGTACCATTGTTTTAAGTCTTTGGTATGACTCGGCTGGATATCGATCGAACCCACGACCTCCCGCTTCCTCGGCAGACACTCTAACCACTAGGGCGCCGAAACGGTTCGTCAGTTTCTGAGTGAGACGCGAACCTGACTAGTTAATACGTTGATAATTAAATTGGTTAGGTAGTCAATGAGTCAGTCCGATATTTAATTTCTTTAAACCATATATTGTCTTGAATTTATTTCTTTTACGTTTTGCAAGAGCCAAAAACTAACCAACTATATATATATATATATATATATATATATATATATATATATATATATATATATATATATATATATATATATATATATATATATTATTTAGTTGGTTAGTTTTTGGCTCTTGCAAAACGTGAAAGAAATAAATTGAACACAACAAGCTTCGTAAAAATTTAACAAATTTATTTCCTAGAAAAACAAGGTAAAAATGAGAAAACTAACGGTTTTCCGAATGAAATCCAAAAATGTCCAAGAATGAAAAACAAATAGGATTTCTAGTTAAAAAATATCCTAACGAAGCTGAGTTAGAATCCCGATGAAATCCTAAATGGAAGGCGATGACGTATGCTGTGGTCACGTCGTCCTGAAGTGTCAACAGTTCTTTGTTGAATCATAGAAAATAATATTGCAGTGTTTGAATTCTGTGTACAATTCGATAACTGTCCCTGTCCAAGAATTAATTTAGAGTACAAGTATTTCCATGAAAAAATAGTCTTTTAGAATCCAAATAATTTGAAACAAAATCAAACAAATTTAACTCAAACTTGTAACAACAAAATTGTTTTAAATGTTTAAAAGCACAACTGCCCAAATTCTCAAAAGGAAACAGTTATAAACAAATTTAAGACACAACACAGAGTCCTGTATGAGGGTCACATGATTATGTTTCTAGAACAAGATAAAAAGCTTTTAAAATGTCCAACATTATGTAGTCGCAGTAAAGCCTTGATTAAAACCAAATAATATTTACTATGGGAACGAATTAAAAGAAATTTTTTAAAAGTCTTTTACTTTCACTCTACTGAATCGATTTGAAGGTAAAGAACTATGTTCGCATTTTCTATAAAGTTTCTATTTTTGAATGTTTACGAAAAACAGTCAGGTCAAACTGAATTTCTCAAAAATGTCATATCCAGTAAATACAATTATTTTAATATAGAATGTAGTGGAATAAAAAAGATTACAAAACTAAGAAACAAACTAAAGTAAACCAAGTATAAATTAAATCCATACATACATACATACATACATACATACATACATACATACATACATACATACATACATACATACATACATACAAGGACATTGTCATAAGGCATCTGGTTCAACAACTATATCTCTCTAACCGACTTACTGAAACTCTTTTCACCTTTGTTTTATTTAAAATGGTAATTATTCTTCTTGAGAACCTAGCTTTGATATGGAGAATGGCTACAAATGTGTCCGGGGCTATTAAAGTTTTTTTTTTATTCTTCTGATAGAGACACAAATCTTTATTCATCTAATTATGTCACGAGCTTAAAATAAAATATTTGATTTATCCATTACATCTTATTTGTTTACAGAATAAATTCCAACAAAGTTCATATATAAATCAGTGCATTAATTCCAGAGAACATAAAGGACGTAATAAGACATAAATGTGTGTGTGTACACGAATGTCAATACCGGGATGACATAATTCTGTCTGCCACTTACGACTCAAATGTGTGTATTTGTGTATAAGCTATTAAAAACTTGAGCATAAGGGTAACAATCATGTTCCCGTGAGATGGAAAGATTTTGTCAACTCTGTGTCCACGATCCCGAGAAAAAGTATCTCATGATATTTTCAAAATATTTGAAGAATAAATAGTTTTCCAAACCATGGGGATGGTGACATAACACATATTTTTAACAATATTTTTAATCAGAGCCAGTGCAGCACTGTTTCAGGATGTAATTGATAAATGAAGTTAGGGGAACCACATATGGATAAATACCAATCAAACTGTCGTATTCCAATGACGAATAAACATTGATGATTTGTCAATACCTGCGATGGCATCGATGATAAATGCTTGTCTTTTGTCAGTAAGGTTTTCATCTTTAAGAACAGGGAACGATAGATAAGCTCTTTTAAATGTTGAATGTTTGTAATGTTGATCTGAGAATGATTTTTTTTGTATCAAGCTAAGATACCCGTAAACATCCTTCTGTTCTCGTGTGTCGTTAACAGCAACTCCCGCACCCCCCCCCCCCCAGTCATATATGTTCAAAATTTAATTTCAGTGATTTTCGATTAAATTGAGGTCTTAAAAGTAGCCACGTGTGACATTAATTAATTAATTATATTTAGTTTCTTGGAAATGCATACAGGAATATAGTGTCTGCAAAACAATATTTATTGAAGCATAAGAAAGACAAATTGGAAGATAAAAATTTCCCGAGCTCTTTACAAAAATGTTTTCGATTGCAGATACGTAATTTAAAATGGTTATTTCCATAGAAAAATGAATGATACAAATGTTGAGAGAGAGAGAGAGAGAGAGAGAGAGAGAGAGAGAGAGAGAGAGAGTAATAAAGAAATTGTGCGTCCCATACGCACGACTCTGATAAAATATAATTTTGTAATTTCAGTTTAAAATAATTAACCTTCAGACGTTGATGATCATAGCTCCAATTAGTTTTTTTTGTTTGTTTGATTAAGATTTTTAACGTAGCTCTAACAATTGTTCAGTCACATCGCTACGATATCTGCAGTGAGGCAGTTTATAGTGATGTCTAGCACTGGGGCATCATGCCGCAGACATGTAGCATGATGTCTCACCCAGTCACATTATCCTGACACCAGGCCGACCAGTTCTAATACTAACCTCCTAATGCTGAGTGCCAAACGAGACATCTGTTAGTAACATTTTTGTTAAGTATTTGGTATAATTCAGCCGGGGTGTCCTACCCACGACCTCCCGCTTCCGCAGGCGGACGATCTAACCACTAATCCACCGGAACGGTTCACGAACTAGTAACAAATCTATAATTGTGTCCTTTTCTATAGAATATGTATTCTGTTACATTTTTGCCACTTAAAATCACGAAAATTTGATCTCACAAACTGGAGTTCATATTAATTTTCATCTCTTTAATTCAATGCAGCAAATGAATTAAAACAATACATTTAATATTACCCTATATTTTTATTTCATTGCAGGAAGTGATCACTCCAGTATTAATAAACACGTGCTCAATATGGTATTCGTGGTCTTAAACATGTGCATAACGGCAAAACCCATCCGACTTTTGCACGTCTACCAACCAATGGCATTTTGCTTCATCTACGCAATTTTCTCTGTCATTTACCAAACGACAGGAGGTAGACGTATTTATGCTCTTTTGGACTGGGACAATCCTGGAAAGACATCTATGGTCATCATGCTTGTTATTTTGTTAGAAGTTCCATTTTTTCATTCAATCGGTTTTCTTATTTTGAAATTGCGCCTGCTAATTTACCGCGAATGGTGCAATCGTCAGTCTACACAGGTGACAGACAGCGCCCATGAAGCAAGAGAACTGGAAGATCAAACGAATAAGTAAACCACTGTGACTACGTCAATAAACACCACTATTCAATAACAATATAGAAAATTACTAGTTGTATAAAATGGATAACCATACATTAGTTTAGCACAGAACAAGTGAACCATTGCAGTCGATGTTAAAATATTCATTTTCAATAAACTGTAATAATTAACCTTGCTTTATAGTCTGATATCTGTGATAATTTGAATTACAATATAATTATTCAGCACCATAACCTAAGATAGTTCGATGTATGCAGACAATCATGTTTCTTCAAGTAGACTGTTCCAGTGAAAATTCAAACTGAATTATGTTTCACCTTTACTTGCCAGGGTGATAGAACATTTCCTTCTTGAGTAAAACGTTGGTTTGCCAAAACCAATTTTCATTCTGTTTCACAAGAAATTTACCATATTTGCATTTAACTAGTTTGCGTCGTCGACTTCTTAAAGTCCGAATAGGATGCTCTTCAAATGGCCACTGTATTGTTTGCCAAGCAGCATAGGGGGTGACCCACCATTTTATACAAGGCCTCTAACTAAATTATTAATACTTCCATCAATATCCTCAACACTCGGAGCTTCATTGATATCGGTAATAAATTAAATAACATCATCATCATCATCGTTTAACGACTGCATTTTCATCAAAATCTTTTAACACATCGTAACATCTTTAATCATCTACAGATAGAGCAACTAAATATAATTTCTCCCATTTTGACCATCTCATTATTAGATTAATTAATAATTGCGTTTTTTAACTTCCATATGAACCTATGATAATCATTCTGATGGAATTTGGTAGCGCAGCAATATGCTTAACAGGTCTGGTTTTCGTGTTGCGGAAAAATCAATTATATTCATGTTATTATAAATAAATTATGGATTTACATTGTGTAAAATGTAAAACACGTACGCCAACGAGCGACATAACAACCGCTACAATAAAAAAGACAAGGGCTCACCTGTAAATGTGCACGGTGTGGTACCCAAAAATTAGATTTATTAGTTTAAAAAAGCAGCACGGAGGTGATGTCGCAGCGAAATTAACAAAACTCCCAGGAGCTCCGTGGGCTAAATACCCAGGGAAAAAAACACTTTCCAGGATATAATTATTGCGGACCTGGAACTCGACTTGGTATCCGACTTGATAGCCAAGATCAGCCCAAACCAAGCGAATATCCGGTAAACGATATCGATAATCCTTGTCATGGTCATGATGTCGCTTATAAAAGTAAGGATCTTCAACTGTGACATATCGTAGATGTGAAATTGATTCACGCGTTAAATTATGTCACCGATAAAACATTCAAAGAAAGATTAGCTAGTTGGTTAATAAAATCTGCCATGAAAAGTAGGCTTGTATAAGGTTCGGGTAATTAATTATAAATGGAATCTATTTATTATTCCCCGAAAGGAAACTGGAAAGGTTAAGCAGCGATTAATAAACTCGCCAGCTCAGGAAAAGTCACACGTGTTACCGCGGCAGATTGGTTATCTCGGCAAGCAATATGGCAGACTTATCTACCACCGTCTCAGAAAATTCACTTCGCGTATTTTGATGTTAGCGTTCCTAATGAAGTTTATCAGGCGGTATATTATTTTTGCCACATGATACTGTCAAAAGACAGACTTACAAGTATGCGTTCATTGTAGTTGATGTTGCAAGTAGATACAAAAAAGCAGAACCATTGTCATTAAAGGGTTGGGCTGCAAGATTATCAAGTGTGACAAATAGATAATGAGATTACTCGAACAGTCAGTATGAAACCTGTTAACGCAGTCAGAAAAAAAACAAATCTACAGCGGTGTATTTTTTCAAGATAGCCAGTATTAGGCAATGTTATTGTGAAATATTTATGTGAACCTGGTGAACCTGAAGGTGGTAAAAAACGATCACCTGATCCTATCTGGAGTATAGCTACACATTATATATCTAGTGTGATTACATCTACAGGTATACCTTCAATCTACAGATTAGATTCAACTGCTCCTCGGCGTGGATTTACACGTGAACAACTACAGGTGATTCCCGAGGATATTTAATTACCACCGCGGTAACTTAACTAGCACCACGACGTCGATTGCATTAAAAACAGGTCAACATCACATTTTCTCGTTTATGACTACTATATTTTTTACATATGGTAAATTGTCGTGGATCTTTATCCGACCATGACCACAACAATATACAATTACAATTTTCGCAGTGGTTATCATATTATTGTTTTATTTTCATAATGACCTCAACGTCAATATCAAATTATCTATTATTTTTTAATCACTCTGTTTAAAACCAGCGAGTTTTTTTCTTATTATGGTATCGCTGACAATATCGCTGATGACGTTGCCCTTGAAATTTACAATAACCTTTAGAAGTTGATTTATTCTTCTAATTCGTGACACGGCTGAAAAACACTAGGTTTGACCATTCGATATAGTCATCAATAATCCAAACAACTGTATCAGAGATAGTTAATCCCTGAGATGAGTGTATCGTCATTGCGAATCCTAACCTCCGCGGAGATATTTCAGCGTTTACTGTATTTCTCACAACATTAATGTCAACTAGTACAATATCATTTAATACGAGATTTTATTTTTCTGTTTTCCCAGGAATATAAGCATCGATATTCTATCGTCGTGTATCAGCCGGTTTTTAACACAGTGGAACTGGTAACGTCGGGAATTTTTCTTCGTGCACGTAAAACAATTACATCTGAAGTGTAGATCTGACATTCTTTCTACTCGCAATGATCAAATAGTTTGGTTTCCAGATTTCCCGAAAATCATCTTTGCAAGTTTCTGGAATCGTTTTGCGCGCTTTTTCAAATTGTATTTCTTTTATTGTAATCTTACTGATTTCTTGAACTCGCTTAATTCTTCATCAAGTGATCTGTGATTTGTGTTACTTTCTTCATAATAATCTACATTTTAACCACTCGTGAGGAGATAGTTCAGTAAACGGCAGTGGCTGGCCGTGATCTCCGCATATTATCACAGCTGTGTATTTCGTTAACAACCAATCCAGAAATGTTGTTAATATTGTTAACGATGCTGTACATATTTCATCCCAAATGGTGATCCGTGGAATATATTTTCCCCCATTCGATCAGGAGTCCATTTATCATCTTTTTATCTCAAAAGGCTGTGATAAGTACAAGAATTTACTCCTCCAGTTGTCATCTCCCTTGGAAGTCTATGTGTGTGTATGTGTTAATACAGTCATGTCAGAATTCTTTCCAAACAATTCGATAACACGAGTTGTCTTACCACATCCTCCTGGCCCATTCAAGTAAACAGTTTTGTATATGGATACTTGATCATACACAGATGTTGACAATGATAATTTTGATATTGTTTCTACGTGATAGTTATCCTGGATAGCAACATCTGTGGAGTTGCAATATCCGTGTAATGTTTCTTGTTTTATTCTCCACGAACCCAATTTGTTAACATTTGTAGTAAATGCGGTTACTGCTTCTTTATGTTCCCGGTCAAAGTAAAACGAATCTGTCGCAGCTCTGACAGCGATACTAGAAAATCTGTTTATCATCGATCATAAATCGAAACATAAGATAACATCCAATATCTAAAATGGATATATTGTGGCGATTCGCCGTCAAAATATCCAACAATAGTTCCTATTTTTACTCCATTAGATTAGTAAGCATTTCGTCGTCTCATAAATATACTATTTGTCGTTGTATCCGCGATTCGCGAATTGTTCTCCAGGAAGTATTTTAGGTATTGGTAACAAAACTGAGGTTTGTTTCCTATACGATATAACTGCTTCACTGACGATCAATGATATCAACATCTCACAATCAATCATATATCGTAATAATACTATCGGTGCCCATTTCTTCGTTGATAAATGTTTACCAAACCAAGAGTATCAACAGAAATAACATCCTTGTAATCATTTTTAGTATTCCATAGTCCGCCGTGGCCATACTGACACAACTCGATTGTATATCTGAAAGAAATTCAAATCGGTGCAGTGCCATAAATTCTTTTTCTGAGCAAAGTGAGCGGCGACAGATGGAACAGTAAAACAACGACGTAATAGCTCATCTGTATTTGTCGCTGAATACCGCGTGGCGAGTCCATTCATCTTTGCGTGAAGAGATTATGTACGGTATAATTCGCCGTTAGGTCTGAAAAATTGATCATATTCTCCATCTTAGTAACTCTTAAAAAACCATACTGCCACAGGGTCGGATTTACTTAAGTCGTAAATGTAATCAAACATTCCCGCCTGAGTTCTCCGGGTAATATTTTACAACAAGGTCTCGTGGAAATATCTTTGCGGAGTTGGTCCACGCGTGTGATGTGGTGTGAATCAGAGCTCCACTTTTGTTTATAATGTTTCGATTCGTACAATACTTCTCCGGTGATCGTTGTTATGATTATTGGGAACTTTTTTTCGAAAATGTCCTTAACCGATTCGCCCCATTTATTCATCTTGGAACGTCTCAGATCGGTTAAACCATTTCCGCGTTTCACATTCTTAAAATGTTAGATAACTAGCTCGGCTACACAATTCAGCGATGAAAATCTCATCCGGGAAAGTGCATTCATATCCGGGGTTTATATGAGAAAAATTCCGTAAATAGCTATGGTCAGCGGATACGCTTGATCGTAGTATACTCTGTCAATCCCAGTTAACATTCTAGGATCAGTTTTATCATCGATGATCACAAGTTTACGTTGTGTCGTCATTATACGTTCACGTTTATTATAAACTCTCCAACGTCGTTTTGAAAATTTACTGAATTCCACCTGAATAAAATATTTTCGTGATTGGGGATTTATTGCGGAGAGTATTTTCGCTGGTCGTTTATCGGTCATAGTTGCATCATCGCGCGTGGTTATATATGTCGACCATACGTATTCGTCTCCATCTCGAAAAAACTCATATATTGCTGGCTTGATACTACTTATAATTTTTGAACGTATATTACGATCAAGATCAAAAGCCGGACTTGACCTAGACGGTGTTATGTCGGAAATTTGAAAATTTCTCCCATATATCTTATGAACAAAAATATATTCAATTAAGTATATCGAGCAATATTAATATATCAATGGCACACATTTTTTTGTAAATGAATAATGACGGGACCGACAGGCGTGTGTTTAAAATAATTTGTAGGAGAATACTGCGCGGGTTATAATCAGCATATCAAGCGAGGATCTCAGGGTCCTACTACTTGCGTCAAATGCGGGAATGGCGTACGAGATAAAACACAATTATGTGGCAAGTGTTGAGGCAAAAGGTTCCCAGAGCTATTTAGACGATATTCGAAGAAATACAAAGCTGTATTTGATGAATACGATTATATTACAGGTTGTCACCGCGATAAGCAATTAAATAGTTACTATGTTTAGTAAATATAATGAACCAAAACGAATTTGTATCTCATCCTGTTGACAATACCTATGAAGCCTCTCGTGATGGAATCATTAGAAATTGCAAACGAAAGGTAAAAATCTGTTGGATGAGTAAAAGGGGTTATGTGATGGAAAATATCTCGCTCATCCATTTAATTACGAGTGTTTTAATGGGTTGATAAAGGTCTTGTTATCGATCATAATAACTTAAATCCACTAGACAACCGCGTAAGTAATTTGCGAGCTGTTACTCAAAGTGAAAATTGTCTTAACTCGAGATCAAGCATAAAAACCCAACAACGACGACCGGTGATGGCATTCGTCGACGAAGATATTATCGAATTACCATCAATATATTCCGCGCGTAAATATTTTGATATTGATCATGCCTGTGTGAGGCAAGCAGAGGAAGGTATAATCAAAACAACTTATTCAAAATAATTATGTACAAGGGTTTCATTTATATACGCGTGATAATTTTGTTTAGCTGCGAGAATCATTTATATACGCGTGATAATTTTGTTTAGCTGTGACAATCATTTAAACAAATAAAATCTTCTATGTATATGAACGACGAAAATATTGCTAAGTTGATAATCGAACTTGATCGTGTCAAAGATTTAGTCGGCGGCAGCGAAATATATACCAGCAAATACATCACCGACGAATACGAAAATGTTAAATCGGCGCATGAATATGTTATGATAACGCATAAAAATGAATATCGGACAATACAAATTATTACCGAAGAGCGAAATAAACTTATTTGTGCGAATCATGATAACATGAAATTGTTTATCCCGATGTAAACTATTATTAAGAAAATCACTGTTGATATTAACAGAAATTTTGAAGATAAACGTAAAGCAAAGGTTATACTCGTCGAATTCGAAAAGATGTTGATTTAAGGAATCTTAACTATTTCCTTACTAGCAATTTAGAATTCTCGATTGATTTCCTTATCGTATTTACGTTTCTCGATTGCTGTTCTGAGTTTTTAATTTTCGGTTACAAGTTCGTTATGTGTTTTTGACAACTCAGCGTGATCATTTCGTGATTTCTCAATCGCGTCTTTATATTTTTCATTTACCGATTGCAATTTTGTGAACTCGGATTCATTCTCTTTATTTACCTTTTGCAATTATGTTAACTCCGATTGAAGTTGATCTCGTTTGGTTATCACACCAGCAATTTTATATTTTATTGCGGTAATATCATCTTGTAATTTTCTTTTAGTCGCACAATATTCAATTCGAGCCTCGCGTAATTGCTCACCGTTACCTTTCGTTACCGCGTTCACTGGTTCACGTGCACAGATCTTATATAATCGTGTTAACCCGATTTTATATTCCGCGGCAACTTAACAAAGTTTTTTGACTTCGTCTAACTCAAAAACAAATTTCATCTTCGTCGGACAAAGAAGTTGGGATTATCATATATAGCACGTTAAACAAATTATGGAGTAATATTAATAGCGGTAATTACAGGAATTTAGTAATCATGGAGTCATTTTAGGTGGTAATTATGGGATCTGTTCATTTTTAAAAACATCATCTTGGGATTTCATCCTGACATTTTACAAATAATATTCCCGTAAGCCGATCAGTGCTAATACTTGAATGGGTATAATCGCCGAAGGTGATCTAATTGATGTTGTGTCAACGGAAAGTTTTCGTTACCGAATTCATCAATAACTATATCAACGTTGCTGACTGGAGA
This sequence comes from Unio delphinus, assembly GCA_029339505.1. Classification (NCBI taxonomy): domain Eukaryota; kingdom Metazoa; phylum Mollusca; class Bivalvia; order Unionida; family Unionidae; genus Unio; species Unio delphinus. The sequence goes on from JAQISU010000241.1 coordinate 3,913,263, forward strand.
TTGTGCAAATGCTGCTCTGATCGGGTTCTCAAGTATTTGTTTGTCGTGTATGAAAATCGTCACGTGCTGGTACATATACATGTAAGATCGTACATTTTCAATTAAGATCTACGATCGAGATCTTAAGATGTTACATAAAGACTAATCTGTAATATTTCTTGAGATAAATCAGTCAAGTTAGAATTTTGATCCTTAAGTTTGAAAATCATTTTTGATATCCAAGGATTATGACACCGTAAATATACTGGGTTAACTTGTACTTGTATGATCAAACTTCCAGAAGATACTTAAAGCGGAAAAAGTATATATAATATATCGTTGCTGTGCTTTTTTTGATATTTCTGTATTTATCTGATAATTTCCGTCAATTGCATCACACGAAATATTTGCTACAATCACTGAGGTTATATCGCCATTTTCAGGTGATATATGTCTACAAGTTTCGTCTGGTTCATTATTATGATTGAGGATAGTTGCCGGTGGTAGTATTTTGTTCCACGCCGCGAGTATCCGAGGAAATAAACTCATCGATAATATCAACGACAGATTTTTGTGCGTGCTCGATATAACCAGGAAATCTAAAATCAGATAAACCAACTGTAACCGAATATTCGGGTATAAATTATTCTTTAACATTAGCATCAGATTTAATTACTGCGTTGATTATCTTTCACTGTAAAAATTACATATCAAAGATAATTTGATTTAATATTTTATTATTGGTAATGATCTTACGTTGTATGTGACAAATCGAAAATTTTCTCTTGAAAACTCCTTCGTAGTTGTTGTATATGTAAATTATATTTTTCATTAATATGTGTAAACTCAACAACAAACCTTTCCATGAGAATTTTATATGAAGAAAAGAAGAATAATCATCATGTTTTATTTTAAATATAAAAACCAGCTTGAAGATCACCATAGTAGTTTATAACTTTAGATTTATCATCATCCGATTCAAATATTGCTTCAAAGAGAAACGAATTACGCATATCATAGTGAGATATTTATCTTTGATATAATTAGACTTTTTAGGTTCAGGTGGACGTGGTTTTTCCACCGTGGTTTTTCAAGCCATCCTAATATGGTTCTCATCGATGATTTAGATATATCTGCTGCATAATCTGCTGAACTAATCTCTATCGCGGTTGACAACGATGGTTCGTGAACTATTATTACAATTTTAGAGTTTTTCCCTGTAATAGATTTTTTTTACACTGGATTTTATTATTGATATCCTCAATATCATTACTTCTCCTAGAAAGATATGCAGTTTGCCTGCCAAGAGTGTCAATGGTGCCGTCGGCACCAGGTTTAGTTTTATTCGGTTATTGTCTGTGTTGGTGGCGTTGAATACCAGACTGTAATTTTTAATTGGTGTATATAACGCATAAATTCTCTAGGTGGCGCTAACCCAAAAGAATCAAAATAAACAATTCCGCATGGATCAATCGCATATGCGACCCAGTGAGTTCCAGATACAGTGCTTTTATGGAGATTTTGCATGAAAACACCTCTGAAGTTTCTTATCGCGCATTTTTTAGCGGAATCAAGTAAATCAAAATTTAACAGCGGAGTTACGAGTAAATACTCCTTGGTAGTCTCAAGCCATTTCACTTTCTTTAATGTAAATTCAGCAGCATGTCCAACAACACCTAACGAAGTAGCTTTTTGCGACTGAGGAAGCGGCAGCGGCAGCGGCAATCAACGCTGGTAACAAAGCGAGAAGAGGAAACATGCCACTTGATTTAATCATAGTTTTGACTGCGGATGGAGCGGAAAAAGTTGAACGCGAGTTTTAGCTTTTACTGCTTTATTGAAATGGTTAAATTGAGTTTTAGTCAATGACAATTTATTTGGACCACCATTAGCAATCTTATCTTGTTTAAATGTTATTGTTGCTCCGCATGTACTTGCGGTTTTCGATTGTAACTTCTTCGCCTGGCCAGGATTCAGGGTGACATTAAAGTGACTATATGACATTTATACTAATCCGAGTGATCTAATTGTCTTCATGTTTTTGGAAAACAGTATATGTTTTCTACTGGTACATAAACGACTCTCATTCGACCACCGACACCTTCCAGTAACATCGATTTATCGCTGAGTATGACAGTTATTGCTATATATTTGGCGATAGCCCCGATTTACACGAGCTCGGAAGTATATGTCAACGCGAAATCGAGATGTTCCAGCGGAAGGTATTAAATCGGATATAGTTTTTTAAAATCGTATTGCTATATATGCAGACCGGTATTGAAATTTGTATCACGTCCCACAAATGTCGATGAACGATGATATGCGCGTGCTATTTGGTTTTGGTCGTAATTAAGTAAAATATCTTCGGATGGTTCTGATTGGCCGTTTATCCTTACCGAAACGTCATTAACGCCCAGTTGATCAAATATTATTTGGCTGTGAGTTTGTTTACTTTATCGTGTTTTATCCTGTAACGCAATAAATATATGCCGCGGGGCAGAAACACCTTGATTTGATGCCATATGCCATGTAAATACACCATCAACAGAACTCTTCATTGTGTCCGATGTAACTGATAAATACGATATAAATGATTTACCACCTGTTCCCATAAAATATAGTAATTTTTCCTCTGCGGTGATTGATGGAGTCATTACTGGCATCCACAAGGATAGTTTTGTCAATATTAGTTTACTATCAGGAACACAAGCACCATGCCAGATTGCATCATAATCATAAACGTTTCGTACGAGAACTACTGTATGTTTTGCTCCAAAGATAACCTTTCGAACATTCCAAAATATCCGAAATTATGAGACAGTGGAATCGCGCATGAAAATAGTCTACGCGTTCCTTCCAACATATTTGTACCTTTTGCAAACCCAAGATTGAAATTAATATCAGTAGTAACAATCACATCTTCGACATCAACATAAGCAGTACCAGCATTGTTTCTTGATTGTCTCAGAATATACTGAACATTTTCAGTGTTATCAGTAATATCCTTAGCAAACATAATTGATGGTCCAAACGATGTTGTATAATCATCAGAATATCTAGTTAGACCAATTATTGTTGTGGCAACATCAACATCATGCTCAATAGATTTAATCTCTCTTCCATCAATCATCCTTCGCCACTACTATAACCAGTAACAAGGCGTATCGTAATATCCTTCTTCAGGTCCCAATCCCAAACTTTCTAAACTATCACCATCTTCTGCTTCAGGTTGTTGTGGTGGAGGAGGTTGATAAGCAGCAGAGAGGGTGAATCCTACAACGTTTTCAGACAAAATTTTGATTGAATCATTAAAACGAGCCTTCCTACGATCTCATTTTAACCAAAAAAATGTCTCAGGGGCAAACCCTACAACGTTTTTAGACAAAAAATTTATTGAAATCTTAATGAGCTTTCCCTACGAAATCTCATTTTAACTAAAAAAATGAAAACGGAGACTTTTACGATTTTTTAATCAATTTTGGTCGCAACTTGTTGTCATCCACCCTCTCTGCTGCTTAGTGATTTCATCACTGGGTTAACAAAAAATAAGAAATGATTTTAACCGAATATTTGATCCAGTCCTTAGGACTTTACAAACAAACTAATCGCTAACACCTCTTCTTGTAGATCAATCAGATTATTTGACTGGTCGGTGAGTTTGAAATTAATTCTGGTTAATGAATTATTATGGCATCGCATGTAGACAGGATTAATTGGGTTTTCAATAATTAGGAATCCTGGAGGAGCTGTTGGTGCAAACGAATAAAGAATATATCCCTGCTGAGCTTGATTTGATTGCTCTAGATTAATCTGATAGCTTCCTTCGATAACATCGCATACTAAATTGAGCGCAATCACTGAGGATATATTCACGTTGAACGGAGCGATATGCCTACCGCCACCATCTGGATCATTATTATGTTTGAGGAGGACAGTTGAATCTGATTTTTGTAGCGCTTTGATATCGGTTTTAACAATTCTTGCTAATTCATCAGCGTTGTATTTCGGAAACTTGAAATTACGCAGATTGTCTTCTGTGATATTGTAATCGGTTAGGAATCGTTGTTTATTGTCGCTGTTGTCATTAATTATTGTTTGAATAATTAGTTCATAGATATATTCCATGTCCGATATAAGTTGATTTATTATTTCAACGTGTTTTTGCGATCTTGTTTTCCGTAGTTGTTCTAGTTGTGTGTCATATAATTGTTTAATCTCATTAAAATAACCACGGACGTCAGTTAGCGTAAATGAAATAGTAACAGATGAGTCGGTTGTTCTTTTAATGATAAAATCCCATTGCAATGTGTCTTCGTTGGTGAATATAAATCTATCGGCGATTTTTCCTTTTCTTATATCAGATAAATCATCTCGATAACTGGGATTGATTTCATGATATGATTGTACATCCGTGGTTAAGTCGGTGGTGGATTTTTCCGGTGGTAATTCAGGCCATCCTAGTACGGTTCTAATAGAACTTTGATAGATATCTACGATGTATCCTTCTGTGCTTATCTCAATTGCGGATGATAGTGTCGGCTCATGAACTGTTATAGCGATTTTTGATTCTTTTCCAGTAATCGATTTTATTCTACGCGCGAATTCATTATTGATTTGTTCTATTTGGTATGACCCTGTTGGTATCGAAACAACGTTCCAGTCTGGGGTTCCGTCGGGTTTATTCTTATTTGCAAACACTAAAGAATTATTGGGTTGTTGACCACCAAATGATTTTGATCTGATATTAGGCCAACTGTGATACACTCGTAGTTTTGCTAGCGCTATCTCCTTCACTGGGACCGGAGAGGGGAAATTCACACTGAATTCTGGATTCGTTGATGTTATTGATATCATGCTTGTTTGTACTGGGTTCGTGTTCTCCACTATTCGTTGAAGTAATTCCTGCGGTGTTGTCATTGTTATTATACTCATGATTTATTTCTAATTTTGGTATCGAGGAATCATAAATACTGACCATCACTGAGAACTCACAATCTGGTAATGTTGATATTATTGAGATCATTTTGTTTTTTGGGTTCGTGTTTTCTGATTCCATCGGTGTTGTCATTGTTATTATACTCATGTTGTCGCTCTAATTTCGATATCGCGGAATCAAAAATACTGACCATCGCTGAGAATTCACTATCTGATATAATCGTATTATCGAGTGACGACGATATCATCAGGGATAACTGCGAATATGCGGTTGATGCAATATGAAATTGAAGTAAGTAATTCTGCAGTTTACTCTGGCTGCATGATGATATTTTTTTTGCTATCCCGGTTGATATACCCCCGATTGTAGCCACCGCAGAAATGCAAATTGGAACTACGACCGGGGCAATCATTGTAACAGATGCTAGTATTATTCCGGCGCCAGTGAGAACGCTTGACACCGAGTATATAATAACATCAATTGCGGTGATTCTTCGTCGGTATTTTTTTATTTTTATTTGATACTCCTCAGTGAGGGTTTTGAGTCTATTCTGAAATTCTCTGACCTGATCATAGCGACATTGCGTTGATGAAATCATTGTTATTTTAAAAACGCTAGCGTTTTCAATTGTGAAATCCGAAGGATTTTCCTTTCAATTATCCTATTATTGACCTGGTTTTAGGATCTGATGAGGGGACACCGGATACAAATTCTATTATCCAGGGTAGTGACTCCCTAATCACAGACTCGTCGGAATTCTTTATAACAATCGTAAGCGGGATTGGTATAGCAGGTGGAGGTTTTGGTATTCTCTCTAGTATATACATCAATGTGTTAACACCGCTGATACCTGTGTTGCTGAATTCCAAATCAAATTTACGGTGATGTATTATTGTAAGTCGGTAGCAACCTGGTGCACCAGTATGTCTGTTGCTAACACGAAGATAATTTTCATTTCCCCGGATCCAATCAAAGGTTCCACTATCAACCGTGTACACGATGTTATTGACGCTTACACTATGTGGAATTTTTACCTTATTGATAGCCGCGATAATTTCAACGAGAGTCATAACTGCCACAGGTGGGGTTCCAAAAAACTTATTAACAATGTCATTGACTGGTTTTTGATTTTCTTTTAGTTTAAGAAGATCGTCGGAAATATCGAGATAATTTACCCTGATTTTGGTAGGATCTATTGTTTTTCCACTCTCCTCCTTGTTAGAAAAGAATGAAACCAGAAGTTCGTTGATTCTAATCCGTGCTTGGGTTTTAATATGGTTGTCGATGTTAGAAAATTTCGTCGTGTAATCTTGGAGGCTACTGCCCTCAAAGAACTTATTAACCATTTCATTTGTGAGCTTTTGTTCGTCAATAGCTTTTTTAACTTCAGCGAGGGTTGGACCTGTCAACGATGTGGTTTCAGAACCAGGTGTTCTCCCCAAAAATCTATCCACGATGGTATTAAGTGTTGTTTGTCTCACCATAAACATATTAATATCTTTGAGAGTTATTATAGATGTAGCCGGGATACCAAAGAAATTATTAGCGATGTAGGCATTGTGAGTGTGCTTGCCGATAAACTCACTGGTTTCAGCGAGAGTCATGCCTGCCACAAGCGGGGTTCCAAAAAACTTAACAATGACGTCGTTAGTGGGTGTTTGATCTTCTATTAGTTTAGAAATCTCGAGATAATTTGCCTTGATTTCATTTTCATTCATCATCCCTCCCGCGTCCTTGTTAAAAAAGAATAGCGATAGATAGTTTTTAATTTCAGCGAGAGTCATGCCAACCACAAGCGGTGTTCCAAAGAATTTATGTATGACATTTTTGCGAAAATTATTATAACCTCGTATAAGATCATTCAGCTCACGTTCGTTGGTAGCAATCGCGTCGGTGATCGTAGACACAAGTGCGCCTGGTTTAAGTCGTCCGTCGTTGGAATACAGCGCAATAGAGTTTTCAGCGGCGTCGCGCTGCCGTATCAAAATGTCATTCAATGACACATCACTGGATTTCAATTTACCCTGTTTGTCTTGAAATACAACTATTTCATTAGGATCAACATTTGTTAAGTTCAACGTCTCAGCTATTTCATCTTTGATTAGTTTTTTTACATCCTTGACAGAATCAGGTGGTGCAGTGTCATCGGGTTTGGGTTTCAAAGATCTCCCCCAAATATCAATCATGTTATTGTAAAACTCTTTCTCTCTCTAAAATCGTTTTTGACGACTTCGTCGTTGCCAGTGATTGCTAGTGTATTCATTAACGACAACATGTGGTGGTTTTCCGCTTGGGTTACTCAAGGAGTTAGAAATAGCGTCAAGGACATTTAATACTTCGCTGCCGCATATTGGTGGGTCAATCATCGTTTGTGTTGGTAGCGTAGAATACCAAGTCTTCATTGGAAGGGTTTTTATATACCGCATAACCTCTTTTGGTGGGGCTAATCCATATGAATCAAAATAGACAATCCCACGTGGATCAATAGCGTATGCAACCCAGTGAATTCCAGGTCCGGTGCTGTTATCTAAATTAATGATTCCGGTTTCAACGCTGTTTGGTTGATGTGGCAATTGATCTTTCATAAAGACACCTCTGAAGTTTTTAATTGCGAGTTTTTTAGCAGCATCCATTAAATCAAAATTGGACATAGGAACCATAGGTTCCTGAATTAATAAATCGTTCCTGGTAGTCTTAGACCCTTTCCGCTGTACCACGAATACGGGGTTCCTGGTAGTCTTAGACCCTTTCCCTTTTTTTTATATCCTTTCCCAGTTGCCTTCTTTAGTGTCATTCCTGCTGCAGTACCAACGGCTCCTAACGCTGCCGCTTTAGCCACCGCTGGGGCTGCTGCTGCAATAAATGCTGGAATCGCAGCTAACAACGGAAATATACCGCCTGTTTTAATCATATTTTTGATAGCAGCCGCAGAGAGAGTAATCTGAACACCTTTTTTGGCTGCAAGTGCATCATTGAAATGTTTCACCTGACGAGTTGTCAGCGATAGTTTATTTGCACCACCAGTCATTTGGTTGGGTTTCAACGTGATTGTGGTTCCACATTTTTTAGCTGATTCCGATTGCAATTTTTTTAATTGACCGGGAGTTAACGCAACACTAATAACACTATATGACATGTTATACATAATAGATTGATTCTAATTCAATGAAAAATCGAGAAAATCAATCAAAGATTTTCCACTGGTGCATCTACCACTCTCATTCTTCCACCAACACCTTCGAGTAGCATTGATTTATCACTGAGAATGACAGCAACCGCTCTATAATTCGGGATAAGGATAGGAGGTACCCCACCAACTGGTGGACCAGTCGGACGGGTTACACGGGCTCTAAAGTGTATATCAACGACAGATTGTCTTGTTAAATCAAGATGTTCAAGTGAAAAGTAATAAATCGGATAGAGGCTTTTAAAATCCAATTGCGATATTTGCAAACCAGTATCCACATTTTGATCACGTGCCATAAATGACAACAGGTTATGATAGACACGTGCAATATGATTCTGACCGTAATCAAGTTGTATATCCTCGGATGGTTCCTGCTGTCCGTTTATTCTCAGCGAGACTTCATTAACACCTAACTGATCAAATATCATATGGCTTCGTTCTTGATTACCAACTCGCGCATTATTCTGTAACGCTACGAATATATGACGTGGAGCTGAAACACCTTGTTTTGATGCCAGGTGCCATGTGAATGTACCATCAACACTGTCTTGTTTAATATCCGTAGTCACTGATAACCAACTCAACAATGATTTTCCTCCTTGGTCCATAAATGATAGTAGTCGCTGTTCTTCTGTGATTGATGGAGTTAATACTGGCATCCACAATGATAGTTTTGTTAAAATGACTTTACCGGGAGCAACCCCAGCATTACGCCAGATTGCATCATCATCAGTACCCTTTCGTACAAGCGCTACTGTGTGTTTAGCTCCATAAATAACTTTTCGGACGTTTCTACAGAATCCAAATATATGATGCAGTGGAATCGCACATGAAAATCGTCGACGCTGCCCATGCAATGTTGCTACACGTGTTGCAAATCCTAAATTGAGATTACCATTAACGCCTCCGAGAATATCAAACGCAGCTCCGGGTCTAGTTCGACGTTCTGGATTAGCTGCTTCCTGTTGATCGGCTTCTGCATTATCTCTTGCTGTTAAGACTTTAATGAATTGAAGGTGATCAGCGTTATCAGAGGTATCCTTTGCAAACATCATAGATGGACCCGCTGATCTTGTATAATCATCAGAATATCTCGCTAACCCTATGATTGTTGTGGCCACATCAACTTCACGGTCAATGGATTCAATTTCTTTTCCATCAATGAGATATCTAGCGCTTTCAAATAACGCCATTATGCCGTTATTAACAAAACCAACTCGGACATTTGCATTATTGTCATATGGGGTATCAGCTGCAACATTTGTTACAAGTTCTCCTTCTACTTCAATAAATGCCTCACACGGTAGAAAATATTTACTGGTATCATGAACTTGAAGTTCAATTCGCGATCGGAGATCTGGTTGTACTGCGTGATAAGAATAAAATTGAAAATCGCGTACAGAATCATTCTTGCCAACTGGGGCATCCATATCAAATGCTGGATCAGGTGACCTTTTGAACATTTTATTCTATTTATCAGAGTCTAAATCGCGATTTTTCATTTCATCGTCGTGTTTTTTTAAAGCCACTTCCTGCTATCATGTTTGCTATCATGTTATTTTGGTCCCCTTGATTTATCAAGGGAGTCACCATCGACGCTAATTTTTCGTCTACTGCGTTATTTATAATTCTACTAACACTTGCAGGCATTTCCGCTGTAGACGGTAACGGTTTCTTTTTTCGTCTCACTAATGATGTTATTTTATTCTTCGCAGTTGAAAACGCTTTTCCCGCAAGACCTCCAACAGCACCAATACCCTTTTCACAAATAACATCAATTGCTTTCATTCCTAGTTGTTTAGCCAACGGCATCACTTTTGGAGCCATTCTCGCAAATAACCCTGCAATGGTATTGCCTATACCATCTCCGTAGTATGCTCTATAAACCGGAAACCGTGAATTAACTACGTAGACGGGGGTTGGTTTATCATGATTGTAGTGTATGATCATTATTTGAAATCAGAAACAATTTTTCAATTGGAAACGCTAGCGTTTTTATTCAATCCCGGTGATTAATCACTGTGATAATCCTCCACTAACTCGCCAATGAAATCTCGATATGTGCTGATATCTATGATACCACCCTGAAATAATCGTCTACAGATATCAGCTGCTTCATTAATTATTTCCGGTGAGTTATTTCCAGCTCGGAAACCTCCTACAAGAACTTCTAATCGTGATATATCATTGATAACACTACCAGGACATGTCGTGGTAGAGTCAAAGACATCCTTTGGATTTCCAATCGAATATCCCTTTCCGCTTGTTTCCTCAGTTGTACCAGTTGCGCCCTCACTATCATCAAGTAATTTCCTTTGTCGGCCTCGACTTTGTTGTTTTTGTATACCATAGCTATCAACTCCTACTTTAAAAGATCTATACTCAACTGTATCCTTTTTCAAATTACCAGTAATCCCCTTATTCGTTTTATATAACCAATCTACCCAGTCGTCTCGTTTAATTCTACTGTTTTTATACTCGTCTTTTAAAAACTCTTCCCTTGAATAATATTTTTGGGCAGCGAAAACGCCAAAGTCCGCATAATCGTTGGGTTTTATTAATTGATGTTGTTTGATTTCTGTTACAGCTTCTTCGGTGAGTTTGTCTATAAAGGGGATACCTTTTGGGGTGACGACATCAACAGGTTGTGGTTCAGGCGCAGAATCATTAATATCAGCTAATCGTTCATACTCGCGCTGAGTTTTTATATCACTGGATAGCTGTTGTATCCCTGCGCGTGTTTGTCCGGTCTCTGCTGCTATCTTTTCAAGCGTATCAAGCAGCGGCGCCTTCTTTACTCGTTCTCGCTCAGGAATATCTCCGTATATCGCTGCTTCAGTTAACTTTTTCACATCTTTGGTCGCACTTGTTATCGGAGTAAACAGTTGTTCACTTGACACAGAAAAGTCAGTCTGCGCTTGTTGTCGTTGTTGCAGTTTATTCCGTACAGAGTCACGAATTGGTACAAATCTCCTGATTGCATCCAGTCGTTCACGAGCCAATCGGGTTGTTAATGCTTCATTGACCATTATTTGAAATCAGAAACAATTTTTCAATTGCAAAACAATTTTTCAATCCCCGACCTAACACCATCGTGGAAGTGTTTTAACATCTCTATCAATGATGGGGAAAGTGTCATAATTGTATATAAGAATAATTAATATCACACTTTCCCCACTTTTCCATTTGATCAATCCGAACCAGCCATCAATTTTTTATTCACTGATTTCAACAGTTTTAATCAAAAAATGCTAAAAAAAAATTAAAATCTCTATGAGGGACGGTCACAATCAAATAATGATAAATGGTTGGTCAATCAAAATTGTTCATTTTCTTGAATTAACGCCCGTAGGTTTCTAACTTTAGAATTAACCTCCTTTTTCAATTCGTATTCGTACCCCAATTCTTTTCGTATTCGTTCTACGATGGTATACAACGGAGCGAACACACTTACGTCACTGGAAAATGCGAGAGAGTCCTTAATAGAATTCTGAATTCTTTTGATGAGCGCATACTTCTTTGGTAGCATATACTTGTTAGTGCTAACTCCGTATTCTATATCCTGAAAATCAGACATGATTTGATCAGGATTTAACCCATCTGATAGTTCAATATCCCAACTTTTCAATTTTGAAATCTCGGATATGATGCTATTCATGTTTTCAGAATTCATTATTCTATAATAATGATATATTTCTAAATGAAAAATATGACGCATTAGACATAACTAAATTGAATTTTTTGTCCCGTCCTTTTTGAAAACGCCGATCGACAAACCCCCTCTGCAACGAATCGTACTGAGGCTCTACAAATATTGAAATACTTGCCGGCTTCATATATTGATTTAAATATTTTTTCTTCGTTAGTTGTTGTATTCAAAGATTTTACTGGTCTCGCTTTTTTTGAGCAAATGCTAGTCTCTCCTCTTTTCAAATTCTCACTTTGTGTGATAGCTTGCAGATTTGATAAAGAATTGTTCCTTGGATTAGAATCCTTGTGATCGATAACAAAACCATTTTTGATCAATCCATTGAAACATTCAAATACGAAACGATGATTGTAATATTTCTTCTTTCCAACAGTAAAGAACAAATACCCCATACCATTATCCCACCCAACTGGGTTCTTCAGTCTACAGTGTCTTACAACACCATCACTGGATGCTTCATAATTTGTACTCACTGGGTGTGGTCTGAATTCCTGGTTCATTAGTATACTATACTATTTGTCTAATTCATTGACTGATCCATTGCAGTGATTCATTATACATAAACCTTTCATTTAGACACTTGTTTTTAGTATAGCATGAGGGAGTTCAAGAGATTGCCTTCGAAAAATCCTGAATTCAATGCTGATAAGGAGTTTAAGAGATTATTAAAAATTAGTCCTAGATTTAATCTCGATAAACCAAAAAAACGTAACAAAATCAATCCTAGATTTAATCTCGATAAACCCAAAAAACGTCCAAGAGACGGAAACATGAAAGAGTTTAAGAGATTATTAAAAATTAGTCCTAGATTTAATCTCGATAAACCAAAAAAACGTAACAAAATCAATCCTAGATTTAATCTCGATAAACCCAAAAAACGTCCAAGAGACGGAAACATGAAAGAGTTTAAGAGATTATTGAAAATCAATCCTAGATTTAATCTCGATAAACCAAAAAAAACGTCCAAGAGAGATTACCCCTGGAAAGATGCTCAATTCAATCTCGATATAGTTTCTAATACACCAAAGAATACAATTCTTGATAAAGCCATGATTAGTAAAATCAGAGACTGTTTTAATGAATTCAAGCGTGATGGAGCATCTTATTGTTGGTCAACATTTCGAATTGATGGTGTTGTTGATGCTACCATGAATGATGAAAAAGCAGCAGTGATAATTTCACGTGTTGGGGAAAAAAGACATTTTTTCCGAATCAAATTCATTATCGAAGTCGATGGCAAATGGATTATTAAGGATAAATTTGAACCAATCCTCAAGAATAAAAAAGCTGTCATTGTGAGTAGAGATTCCAAACCAGGGATTCTAACCGGCATTGACAAACCATACTACGAAAGATCTTATCCCGTAACAGCAATGGTTTATGGGATATATCCGTTAAATGATAAACCCGATATCGCAAAACTAGCTCCTATGAAATATTCGTCAGGGCTTAATTGTGTAGCAGAACGAATAATAGAACACTTCACAAATGCATCCCGAGGAAATAAACTAACTGATCCGCGACGTAGGAAAATAACCGAGTGGGAACTGACAGTGAAACAGCATGGTGCAAAGATTTCTGATATAGCTAAATTAGAAACATCATTACGATTCCCAATAACCGTTATGACGATAACCGGAGAGGTTTTATACGAACCGAAATATAACAAAAATGGAGCGCCAATACAGATTATTGATCATAACAAACACGCGTGGACACCTGCGGTAACAATATTTCCACGAGAACGAACCGTGAAATATATCCCTAAGGAGTTCGTCGGGGATGTTTTCTATGAAGAGAAATTATTCGATGCTATTCATGCGTTGTGTAAGGATGATCCTGTGTCAGTGTGGTTACTTAGAAGTGATGAAGAATTCGATCAATTTGTAAAACCAAATGGTGAATTATATCGCATTGAAGAATTAGATAACAGAATGAGAAAAATCGCTAGTGATTTTTCACCGGAGAATTCCCATGAAAAACTACTCACGGATAGTTTTACTATTCCATCAGTGGTAGCTCACTTCGCAAGAGAAAAAAACTCATGGCGTCCAACACGAAATGATTTTCTCGAGGATGTTAAATTGAGTTGCGTCGAATTTGGTCATAGAGGACTGTGGAATACGAAATACTCACGTGATGGTATGATTTCAATTGATATATCCGCGTGTTATCCCAGAAGTTTTCTCGGGTATGGGGAATGCGCTGAGTACTTCAAACGATTCGGACACCCCACGCATGAAATGACTCGTGTTGCGATTAATGGACCATTGCCTGATTTTGATTTAACCGGATTCGCTCGTGTGATATCATTTGAATTAGCTACAGGGTTACATCCGTGTAGTTATGTTTGGCTCGGTAGACACCTATCTGAAAAACACTGGATGCCAATAGTGCTATTGAGATATATGATTGATTGTGGTATGCTAATATCGTTGATTGTTTCCGAGGCTATTATATGCTATCGAGCTCAGAAAGAAGTTTGGCTACCACAACCCGATCTAGATAGAATAATCAACGAACTACGAAAACAGTTTCCAGATTTCAGTGAAGAAGAAATCATAAATTGGTCTAAGAAGTTATTTGAAATTAAAAAAGAACAAGCAAAAGATCTCGGAAGAAGAATAATCGGTAAATTTACCCAGGGTGGACGATACGATAACGCAAAATACTCTTCGCGGTTGATCATAGATGTCGCTGAATACGATTTTATTGTAGCGGATTTAATGAAACAGGGAAAACTTGTATCCCGTAAGGATGCTTTTCTATCCAATGGTGAGAAATTAGGTACGGTTGTTACCTACTGTGATGGATATAATTCCCAGTACACACATTTGAGAAGTTCAATGCTAGCCTATGCTTCTATTAATCTATTTTCGATGATAAATAGATTTCCTAATACCGCGGTTAGAGTGGCCACTGATTCGATGTATATACACAATAAGTACAAATCAGCTGTAGCGGCATTCACAGATCCCGAAGAAAATTGGGGGCGTTGGCGATTTAAAAAAGAGATGCTACATGAGTATTGTGAATCCGCAGACGTTGCCATGGATGATAAATATCTTTGTTATAACCGTATTGAAATTCAATCAGAATTTTCTAATGCACCACCGGTATCTGATCCAGTATGTAGATATAAGACAGTTTATTTAAACGGTTGTGGTGGGTCAGGAGAGACAACTCGTGCAATTGAATTATTTCGTCGTGGAAACGCTAGCGTTTCTAACATGATTGTGCTAACACCGACTCACAGAATCGCCAGAGAGATGATACAACGAGGGGTAAATGCTTGCACTTATCACAGTTTTTTTCGATGGAAAGGTGACAAATGGACTCCTGAGCGTATGGGTGATAAATTCATTCCTGAAATCATAATTTGGGATGAAATATGCACAGTGTCATTAGATGTATTAAAAACATTTCTTGAGTGGTTGTTAAATAAAAACACAAAAGTCGTCATGTGCGGGGATCACGGCCAACCACCACCATTTGTCGGTGCATCTCCACATGAATGGCTAAAGGGTTTTGTAGACTACTATGAAGAAATCACCACTGATTATAGATCACTTGATGAACGATTACGCGAGTTCAAAGCGCTAATTAGATTACAACCGGATAGAATCCAATGCGAAATAGCGCGTGAAGTGATTTCAGAAACCCCAATGAATGATTTCTGGGAAGCGTGGAGACCAAACGATTTGATCATTGCAAGTAGAAAAATAGTCAGGGATACACTTCAGATGAAGTTATTTGAATTGCATAAAGAAAAATTTGCAACGCTTCCAGTACCCCTTTGTTATAGGCCATCGGATACACGAAAACAGAATATTGAAGTTGATATTCCAGGACAGAGTGAAAAACAAATTCTGGTATTAAATGATATTGTGCTGGTTGATATCGATGTCGTTGAAGATGCATTGCGTACTAATAAATCCCGTGGACGCTAGGATACGCAGCAACAATACACTCTTCACAGGGATTGACTATATCGAATACAATTGTTTGGATGGTGGATAATCACATCGAATGGTCAAATTTAGTCTATCTCGCAGTATCCAGAGTACGAAACATAAATCAACTTCGAAGAGTTGTTTTCGATGATAATGACACAACAATAAGTGATATTGATGTTAGCATCATTAATAAAAAACTCTCCGGTTACAAACAACAGGACAAAAAAAAAAACTACGAGAATTTGATATTGATGCTGAATTAATAATCACTTTGAAGAAACAACAGAATAATCACTGCGCGAGTTGCAATAGTATAATGCGTTGGCAGTATTCGGATAAGGATCCTCGCCAATTCACCGTAGACAGAAAAAATAACAATCTCGGTCATGTCAGAAATAATGTGATGTTGACTTGTCTTGAGTGCAATAGACGCAAGGGTGCTAGTTAAGACCATGCGGTGGCAATTGAGTATCCTCGGGAATCACTTGTAGTTGTTGTCGAGTAAAACCCCGCTGAGGGGCAGTTGAATCCAGTTTGTAGACTGGAGGTCTACCAGTTGATCGTGTTATACTAGATATCTTATGCGTAGTGACGCTCCAAATAGGGTCAGTAGCCCTTTTTCTACCCCCTTCAAGCTCTCCTGGTTCGTATAAGTACCTCACAATGACACTACTACCAAGAATTGGTTCTTTGAAATCTTTTTGTGGTTGTACGGGTATTGACTTCTTTTTAATCGCGTTGATAGGTTTCATGTTGATTGTTCTAGTAATCTCGTTATTCAGTGCAGTAATCACAGATGGTAATCTTTTAACCCATTCACTGGATCGCTTTTCTTGAATGAATTCTTTTGCGTATTGATATCCAAATAACCGCTCAGCAATCGTCCGATTAATTCGTTCTACAATGGCCTGATCGCGATGTAGCGCAGTATGCCCTCGTCGTATGGTGACATTATGATGTTTCATTGTAGATAACACTGCACCCTGAAATTCCTTGCCAGGATCAACCTGCAATAGATTTGGCCAACGCAGAGGACCTCGTCGATAAATCCTTTCAAATGCAGAAGCGACTTCAGTGGCTGATTTTGTTTTTAACGGTTCTGCTTCTTTGTATCGACTTGCAATATCAACTACGGTTAACGCATATTTGTAACCACGATCATGTGGCAGAAATAATATATCAGCCTGATGAACTTCATTAGGAGCGGTCACATCAAAATGCGAGAATTGAATTTGTTTAGGCGGTGGTAGATAAATTTGCCATAGTGCCTGTTTGGATAACCAATGAGCCGCAGTGGTTTTTTTCACTTTTGCAGCTCTAGCGAGTTTATTGATTGCAGCGTTACCCCTCCAGTATCCCCTCGGAGAATAATAAATTGATTCCATATTATTAATTACCAGCACTTAACATCAATTTACTTTTCATAGCCGATTTTATAAAAAATGAAGACAATTTTTCTTTGAAGGATTTATCAGGAATAGCATTTAACGCATGAATTAATTTCACATCTGCTAGATGCCTGTGTTGCAGATTGCTGCTTTTATAAGCAACATCATGAAGGTGACAGGCCTTATCAATGGCGTTTATTGGTTCTTCACCGGGGTTGGGTTGATTTTGATTATTGAGTCTGATATCAAGTCTGGTCCCCGGTCCACAGTAGCTATATCCTGGAAGGTGCTTTTCTCCGGGGTATTTTGCCCATGGGGTTCCAGGGAGTTTTGCTAATTTGGCTGCGATATCACCTCCTCGTTTTTTTTTAAAGGTTCCTTGGGTTTAGAAACAAATCTAAATTTCTTTGTACTACATTGTACGCATTTACCAGAAAGCGCTGATCGGTTATTTTTTGTTGTAATCGTCGTCAAGGCATCTGTGCCAGTACGTTTTTTACACTTCACACAATATAGATCCATAATTTATATATAGAAATATGGATATAATTGATTTTTCAGCGACTAAAACAAGAGAACCAATTAAGCATCATGCAGCGCTACCAAACTCTATCCGGATGATTATAATCGGGCCATCTGGATCCGGTAAAACGCAATTGTTGCTCAATGTAATAATGAGATGGATGAAGTGGGATAAGTTGTATTTAATTGCCCCTAGCGTAGATGATCAACGATGTTATGAAGTGTTAAAGGATTTTAACGAGAATGCATCAGAAATTAAGGGTGAGAACGCCATTGATTTTATAACCGATATCGATGAAGCACCGAGTATTGATGATATTGATGGAGATATTAACAATTTAGTCGTATACGACGATATAATGTTGGATAAACAAAAAAATCCTGCTAGAATATTTTCCCGTGGGCGTCACAAAAACACTGACGTGATATATGTCACTCAACGCTACACTCAGGTTCCAAAAGTCATCAGAGATAACTGCAATATTCTTTCTGTATTCAACGGAGTTGATACTCATACTCTTAGAAATATTTGGCAGACATGGTGTTCTGATATGGACTTCAATCAATTTAAAACTTTCTTTAGTCATGCTCAGTCAAAACCACACGGATTCGCAACAATAAATTTACATGATCCTCGGACACGATATCGTATCGGACTTGATCAAATATTCGGTTAAAATCATTTCTTATTTTTTGCTAACCCAGTGATGAAATCACTAAGCAGCAGAGAGGGTGGATGACAACAAGTTGCGACCAAAATTGATTAAAAAATCGTAAAAGTCTCCGTTTTCATTTTTTTTAGTTAAAATGAGATTTCGTAGGAAAAGCTCATTAAGATTTCAATAAATTTTTTGTCTAAAAACGTTGTAGGGTTTGCCCCTGAGACATTTTTTTTGGTTAAAATGAGATCGTAGGAAGGCTCGTTTTAATGATTCAATCAAAATTTTGTCTGAAAACGTTGTAGGATTCACCCTCTCTACTGCTTGATAGGAAGGCTTTTGTTTTTTCATTTGTTGTTGTTCTATTTGTTGTTGAGGTCGAGGAAGTTGATAAGACTCTTGCTCAGGTTGCGAATATGGAGCTGGTGGTTGTTGAGGCTGTATTTTTATCATCAAGTTTTCCTAATTTCCTTACAAAAGTAACGAATTATGGATCATTATTTCTGGCTTGTTTTTTTTTTGTAGTATGTACGATATATTCACTGGATAAAATCAGCATCATTCTCATTCACGGTAACATATTCTGGTTTTAAGATTTTATGTTTTTGAACCGAACTTACTAATGTTGCAGTGGGTAAATGATCTTCTTTCATTTCTTTGAACTGCTTCATAACACCCTCGTTAAATCTCGCTATTAGTTCAATATTTTTATTGATTGGTTTTTGTTTAGGTGTAATATTTTCCTTCACGACAGGAGGATGTTGTGCAACAGTTTGTTGAATAATTTTTGATATTTTTGCAAGTTCAGGAAGAACACCTTTTGTACTTCTCCTTCTTTTCCATATATAACTTCTTTAGTGGATGTAGTAACAGGTTTGAATAATTGTTTAGCACCTATTGCAAAATCAACTTTAGATTCTTGCCGTTGCTGTAATTTTTTTCAGACAGAATCACGGACGGGTATAAATATTTTAATCGCTGCTAGTTGCTCTTGAGCTAATCTAGTTGTTAACGCTTCTCCTACCATTTTTGCTATATATATATATATATATATATATATATATATATAT
This sequence comes from Unio delphinus, assembly GCA_029339505.1. Lineage (NCBI taxonomy): Eukaryota > Metazoa > Mollusca > Bivalvia > Unionida > Unionidae > Unio > Unio delphinus. The sequence goes on from JAQISU010000241.1 coordinate 3,932,669, forward strand.
ATATATATATATATATATATATATATATATATATATATATATAAAGCCTCTCTCGGATGCAGTGTTTGTGGTAGGTATTTATCCGCTGTTTCTATGTTTCTTCCAATACTTTCTAATGGCAACTGATTCTTTCCCGGTCATTCCAAAATCAGCAGAAGGCAATGTAATACTAGTTCAAGAGCTTGCTGACATAAGCTGGCTGGTTTCCGATCATCTATTTGTTTGAATGTTATTGCCTCTGCTTGATCTTTAACAATTTGTTCTGCATCTACACATTCCGGACCTTCAGGAAAACAGGAAGCCTCAAAGCACTGTCGTTCAACACAAACGTTCCTCAAAAATAAGTGTTCAATCAGCTAAAGAATGCGTCTTGTCGATTCCAATAATCTCCATTACGTCTCAGTTGTAGTTTTATTTATTATACCTTTGGCTGTCAACTGTGCTTTCAAGACAAGGTGTGCGATGTACCTCTACCAGTAAGTAAGGAGTTGATTTCTTCTTTTAAAACATGAAACAATTCATTGAATTATTACTCAGGCCTCGTTTTTGGTGCTGTTAATCAGCCAGTCCTTGCCGCTTCTTCGAAGGCCCCGGTCTGACGTTTCTTTTGCGGATCTCGTCCTTTACTGCTTTATAAAAGTCGCGCTGCTTGTGGATGAGCAGAAACACTTAGAAATGGCTCCATTGTGCGCAGGTTCTAGGATAAGTTGTCGACAACTTTCTTAAATTTCTCCTTGCCAAGTAAGCGGATGAATTTTGTTATTTAGCGGAGTGTCGTCGGCGTGGAGTAGCAGGCCAGACCAATGGGATATATTGTTGAGACCAACAGTTGTGCGGGATATCCCGTTTTCGGACAACTCGGTAACCCCCGCCAAGCCATTCAACAAACACAAAAGTCAGAGCGTTATCATACCGCCAGCAACGCGTGCAATGAATTGGTATTTTTGCAGAAAGCATCCTGGTCAACCGACGTTCATTTTGGTAAGACTCTTTGAAGATCGTCGATTTACGTGTAAAGAGTAAACTCCTCGATGAGTTCAGTAAGGTTCAACAATAATTGTTTAGCGATGCCGGGTATGGTGATGACGGCAACCTGGTTGGAGCGAAGGTAGGAGCTCTTTTTGACCGTTACAGCCTCGGCTATTACACGGTCGTTGAAACTGCCGCCAGTGAACCCGCACAAGATTAGTGATATTGTGGTAGATTATTGTATGATAGTATTGTTTATTATTGTATAACTGTGTGGTAGGTTATTGTATAATAGTGTTGTATATTATTTTATGATAGTGTGGAAGATCATTGTATGATAGCGTTGCAGCTTATTGTATGATAGTATTGAAGACTAATGTATGATAGTGTGGTAGGTTTTTGTATGATAGTATGACGGATTATTGTATGAGAGTGTGGTTGATTATTTAATGATAGTGTTGTTCATTATTGTATGATAGTGTGTTATTTTATTGTTTGATTATGGAGTAGATTATTGTTTGATAGTGAGGTATATTATTGTATGACACTGTGTTAAATTACTGTATGATAGTGTGGTCGATTATTGTATGACACTGTGTTAAATTACTGTATGATAGTGTGGTCGATTATTGTATGACACTGTGTTAAATTACTGTATGATAGTGTGGTGGATTATTGTATGACAGTGTGGTAAATTATTGTATGACACGGTGTTAAATTACTGTATGATAGTGTGGTGGATTATTGTATGATAGTGTGGTGGATTATTGTATGACAGTGTGGTAAATTATTGTATGACACTGTGTTAAATTACTGTATGATAGTGTGGTGGATTATTGTATGATAGTGTGGTGGATTATTGTATGACAGTGTGGTAAATTATTGTATGATAGTGTGGTGGATTATTGTATGATAGTGTGGTGGATTATTGTATGACAGTGTGGTAAATTATTGTATGACACTGTGTTAAATTACTGTATGATAGTGTAGTAGATTATTGTATGATAGTGTGGTGGATTATTGTATGATAGTATGGTGGATTATTGTATGACACTGTGTTAAATTACTGTATGATAGTGTGGTCGATTATTGTATGACATTGTCTTAAATTACTGTATGATAGTGTGGTGGATTATTGTATGATAATGTGGTGGATTATTGTATGACACTGTATTAAATTACTGTATGATAGTGTAGTAGATTATTGTATGATAGTGTGGTGGATTATTGTATGACACTGTGTTCAATTATTGTATGATAGTGTGGTAGATTATTGTATGATAGTGTGGTGGATTATTGTATGACACTGTGGTAAATTATTGTATGACATTGTCTTAAATTACTGTATGATAGTGTGGTAGATTAATGTATGATAGTGTGGTGGATTATTGTATGATAGTTTGGTGGATTATTGTATGGCAGTGTGGTAAATTATTGTATGACACTGTGTTAAATTACTGTATGATAGTGTGGTGGATTATTGTATGATAGTGTGGGGGATTATTGTATGATAGTGTGGTGGATTATTGTATGACACTGTGGTAAATTATTGTATGATAGTGTAGTAGATTATTGTATGATAGTGTGGTGGATTATTGTATGATAGTGTGGTCGATTATTGTATGACACTGTGTTAAATTACTGTATGATAGTGTGGTAGATTATTGTATGATAGTGTGGTGGATTATTGTATGACAGTAAGGTAAATTATTGTATGACATTGTCTTAAATTACTGTATGATAGTGTGGTGGATTATTGTATGATAGTGTGGTAAATTATTGTATGACAGTGTGGTAAATTTTTGTATGATAGTATGGTGGATTATTGTATGATAGTGTGGTGGATTATTGTATGACAGTGTGGTAAATTATTGTATGACACTGTCTTAAATTACTGTATGATAGTGTAGTAGATTATTGTATGATAGTGTGGTGGATTATTGTATGACAGTGTGGTAAATTTTTGTATGACATTGCCTTAAATTACTGTATGATAGTGTGGTGGATTATTGTATGATAGTGTGGTGGATTATTGTATGACAGTGTGGTAAATTATTGTATGATAGTATGGTGGATTATTGTATGATAGTATGGTGGATTATTGTATGACAGTGTGGTAAATTATTGCATGACACTGTGTTAAATTACTGTATGATAGTGTAGTAGATTATTGTATGATAGTGTGGTGGATTATTGTATGACAGTGTGGTAAATTATTGTATGATAGTATGGTGGATTATTGTATGATAGCATGGTGGATTATTGTATGACAGTGTGGTAAATTATTGTATGACACTGTGTTAAATTACTGTATGATAGTGTAGTAGATTATTGTATGATAGTGTGGTGGATTATTGTATGACAGTGTGGTAAATTATTGTATGATAGTATGGTGGATTATTGTATGATAGTGTGGTGGATTATTGTATGACACTGTGTTAAATTACTGTATGATAGTGTGATAGATTATTGTATGATAGTGTGGTGGATTATTGTATGATAGTATGGTGGATTATTGTATGATAGTGTGGTGGATTATTGTATGACACTGTGTTAAATTACTGTATGATAGTGTAGTAGATTATTGTATGATAGTGTGGTGGATTATTGTATGGCAGTGTGGTAAATTATTGTATGACATTGTCTTAAATTACTGTATGATAGTGTGGTGGATTATTGTATGATAGTGTGGTGGATTTTTGTATGACAGTGTGGTAAATTATTGTATGCCACTGTGTTAAATTACTGTATGATAGTGTGGTCGATTATTGTATGATAGTGTGGTGGATTATTGTATGACAGTGTGGTAAATTATTGTATGACACTGTGTTAAATTACTGTATGATAGTGTGGTGGATTATTGTATGACAGTGTGGTAAATTATTGTATGACACTGTGTTAAATTACTGTATGATAGTGTGGTAGATTATTGTATGATAGTATTTTAGATTATTGTATGCCACTGTCAAATTACTGTATGATAGTGTGGTAGATTACTGTATGCTAGTGTCGTAGATTATTGTATGACAATTGTATAATCAGAGGGGGACATTTGTCCCTGGGCGCCAGACTACTGGGGGCGCCAAAATGGGCTTTGAAATAGGTTGCATGTGGGATGTTTGCTAAATAATTGGTTGCAGAGTTGGAGTGGGGGACGTGAAAATAAATCTTGTTCCCGGACTCCAAACACTCTAGCTATGCCTCCGTTATAAGAGAGTACAGATGGATAACATATAAATGGACTGTTATATTTTTGCCTTCAAAAATACAGTAAAATGTATGTATCAATATACCAATATACAGTTTTGTCATCAATACTCCAGTCAGTCGATATAGTGTGTGTGTGTGTGTGTGTGTGTGTGTGTGTGTGTTTCTTGCCTGTATTTGCCAGATAAAACGATCTCTCTCTCAAAGGATGTGCAGTGATGGTAAAGTATGCCGATCAATAATGGAGAAAATACAAGTAACACGTGGTCTATTTAAAATGAATAATCACATGTACTTACTCATAAATCTTTAGTTGAAAATTCATATTAAACTGATAAAACACAGACAATTAGAATGTGATCAAATGGATGTGGGAAAGCCTAGAGCTTTCAATTAATAATAACAGTCCAGCAATGAATCATCAATTGAAACCCTATGGGATTTCCTACGCTTGTAACCAAGCACATCACATATTGCAATAGTATAACTCTAGGGTTATCCTTTTGTAAATTACTCACATGGGAATCTTCTTTTTATGGCAGAGAATTAACGAGATAGCATCGCATATCACAGACGTCATCCACGTTTGAAAAGAACAATGCACAAACAAGTAATTATTTCCCTCAGAATTCAGACATGTTATTCTGAGATATCATTCCTACAATGGAAAGGAGGACATCGAATTAGTTGATAAAATCAGTTTGTTTCAGAATGAAATCCAGCCAGGCAGCTACATTTTTTGTACCCTGGGAAACACACTTCGGAAAAAACAATGAATTGACTATATGAAGAGGGCTGATAAACGAATTTAAAATATGGAAAATGTCACGACGGACCATGTACCAAATAAAAGACCAAAATACACTGACAAATAAGACGAGGAAAGTAAATGAATATATACACCACTAAACGTTGATCATTCAGACCCACCGAGATACATATTTATCGCTGCGATAATAAATTGATCGCCCTTATTGTAAATTGAAGTGCCTTACATAAACGTGTCCGATAGTCGTACGTAGACTATTTTATAGGAAGCATTTTGTTTGAATTTTCAGACTGCATAGACTATACATCTAAATTATATATATATATATATATATATATATATATATATATATATATATATATATATATATATATATATATATATATATATACATACATGCAATTGCGATTCAAAACCATTACAAACTGTGGAATAGTACCATAGGTGCATTGGAAGACCGTTTGTGTGACGTCTTGGGGCACTTGTATTTAAGAACGTTGATGGCATGGAACCGCGCTGAACTGAACTGTACCCATACATTATTTGAGTGATTGCTGTTAACGGCTATGTTGTATGGTGTCTTTCGTAGTCTTTACTCCGTGGATAATGGTCATATGACTTCCAAATATCATTGCAATTAAATATAAGTGATCGAAGTAGTTAGATTCAAATTTTGTAATTACAAATAAGTAAAACTATTTAATCAACTGCCGCTTGAAATGTCCAATTTAACTTGTTTCAGTTTCTAAAACTACACCAGACAGTGACAAAAGATCATAAAGTTTGAAAACAACTTTTGAATTATCACTATAAATGCACATGAGAACAAATGCTCAGATGTCCTCTAACCATGTTGATCACTAAAAACCATAATGACAGTGGCTTACCAACCACCAAAACAAACACCTCAACTGCGGGTTCGGGGGTGGAAAGGCCCTGAAAGAGTGGAGACCCAAAATTCACATCATCGCTTTTTGATTGAGAGGGGGGTAGGGTGGGGTGGACAAAATTAAATGTTATGTTTTGGTTGGGGCATAATTTCTTGCTCCACCACTGCACATTGGTCACAGATTTTACAGATGAGAAACCTGAGTTTTATTCCTACATGTTAGGGGGCAACTTTAAATCTAAATGTCAATCGTATGGAATTTGTCAATGTTAAGTGAAGTTTAGAAAATGCACAAGAAAAATATCTTGCTGGTTCTAGTGGCGGTTCATCAACTGTTTATACCTACCTATTTGCAATTGCAATAAAGAATCTCGACAGCTCTAGCAGTTAGAATTATTGACTCTTTGTATACTATAGTATATCTTTCTATAGCTCTCTTAGATTGTACTGACTATTTGTTGATTACCGGCAGTCGGTGCTAGAACAATACTTTTCATGTGAAGTAATTATCCGGTTTCTAGGCTAATGTGTTTTAATGTAAATTATTCACGAGACATAATGACATCGTACATTAATTTCGATAATTTGACCCTTTCTAAGTTCTTGATTGAACGCATTCTCTTGATATTGCTAAGTATGTGTTTATTAAATTGAGAGAAATAATTCTTTGGGAATTTGGATAGTGTTTTCTTCTTCATGGCGTTGAGTACTAATATACTTCTTGGAAATGATTATTCATAATGCCTTATGCCACAACTGTCATACAAGAAAAACTATGCAAGTGTGAAATTAGAGTGATGTGTGGTCATATTGTGAATAGAGAATTTATTTTAGGGTTACCACGTCTAAGAACGCTTCATTTGACTACAGCTGTTGTCTAGACTTTTCCTGTTCTTAAGGTTGGGTGAAAAATGGACTTCAGTCAGACTAGTACATTACGGTCTTTGATTCGCTATGTAGTGACATGATCCGTGACGTATTGGCGCCGACGGTTTGGCGCCGCCAGTTTGGCGCCGGTCGGTTTGGCGTGACCGTTTTGGCACTAGGATGTTTTGGCACGTGACCGTTTTGGCACCAGCAAAAGGATTAACATCAAAAGATTACACATTATCCTTAATATAATTAAAGGCCATGTCGGCATTTACAAAAGGATTAAGAAACTCATATACCTTGATATCAACTTAAATACAACAGAACGATCCAAATTTCCTCCTGTAACTGATACAGATTACAAAATAGAAATGTGAAATTACTTGTGAAAAATAGAAGTGTTGACGTTTAAAGTACATTAGTTGTCGTGAATTCTGGCCAAATGAATACCTAAATTTAAATTCTTGCCATGTATTGTATCCATGCAGGTAAATATTTTCCACATAAATGCGTACAGGTAAACGTTGCCATTTTAAAACGTCCTGCTTCGGTAGTGACACCCTTGCATATAACACTCTCATTCCTAACTGCATATATGCTTTTATCTAAATTGAGATAATATAGTTATTCATGCTATCATTACAAATATAGCTATCTGATATATTAATATAAGATTGATATTAAAATACTTGTCTACATAGTTTATACTTTAGTTAATTGGCATGGGAAACACTTGTATTGTGTGCGATGGGGAAATGTAATATCCAGCGCTTTCAATGTAACCAATGGGGTGAGGTGGGGGGGGGGGGGGAATTCAGTCCCCCTTGTTTTTCAATATATATATATATATAGAGGAGTTAAATCGTAAGCTCAGTCAGTGTAACATAGGGTTACGTCTGCCACCAAATGTGTTATTTCTTAACAATTTCAGTTTTGCTGATGATATGTCATTGATAAGTCCGTCTATAACAGGTTTAAGGAAATTATTAAAGATATGTGAACAATACGCATTTGAGAATGATGTAATGTATAATGCAAAAAAGTCAGTATGCATGGTCTTTCAGACAGCTTCTTTCAAATTACCATCTCCTCTCCTTGTTTATCTTAATGGCAATGCTCTTATCTATGTCAATACTTATATGTTCTTGGGTCATATTTTGAAATCCAATCGGTTGGATAATGAAGATATGAGAAGACATTACCGATCTCTGTGTACTCGAACAGACATGCTTCTGCGTAAATTCAAGAAATGTTCATTGCATATCAAAATTAGATTATTCAAATCTTATTGCTGCACCATGTATTGCGCTCCTCTGTGGACAAACGTTTTATTGAATGTACGAAAAGAAAACTAGTTATTGGTCATAATAATAGTCTTCGTTTTCTATCAGGTCTTCCAAGGTGGAACAGTGCCTCCTACATGTTTGTTAACTATGATGTATTCAGTTTTGATGAAATAATGAGAAAGTATGTATTCTCAATGATGACAAGAATGTCTAATAGTAAGATCTGTATACTGAAATCTCTTTGGAACTATGATATTCATGTAAATTCTCATATTATTAGTAGATGGTACAAATTACTCTTTAAATGTGTCATTTAATTATTATTATTAATAATGCATGATGCAGTTAATAGTTGTAGATGTTGCTATATATATATATATATATATATATATATATATATATATATATATATATATATATATATATGTATGTATGTATGTATGTATGCATGTATGTACTTTTTTGTTTAAAATGTTTGTTTTTTTTATAAAACTTTTTTGTTAATTTAGTGGTATGGACTTTGTAGTCTGAAATAAGGAATTCTTATCTTCTTATCTTATTTTATATTATATTTATTTAGGTTTGTTTCCGAGTTTTGTCGTTCTTTTCTACGACGATCTCGTGTTAAAACAAATTAGTTTTTTCATTTGTAGATATACTTGCGTTGTAATATGTGAATCATTCTATGGGAACGGAATATTATAAACCTGCAAAAGGAATAATAAGATAGTCGTCGTTCGGATATTGAACATTTAACTGTAGTCTTAGAAATTATAATGTGACTGATATGTAATGCTTCATACACCATTTACACTATAAAGAACAAGTATTTAATAAATAGACATCGTATTGTCAAGATTCCTTACAACGCAACATACATTGCCTGGAAATATTACAATACTTGATTTTCTACAACATATTCATGCTCAAATTGTGTTAGAATAAATTTTCCGAATTTTGTACAGACACTGTCTAGCTGATTAGTGCTAAATGGACAAATATATCATCTTATAATGTCAGGAATCAATTCATGGCTAATGGTTAAGTACTTTTATCGAGTTTGCTCAACTTTTGATTTTAGTTTTGTCTAGCTACCTTTTCAACTGGTTCTTAAAAAGATGCTTCTGTAAAAGCAATCAATGTAATCCATATGTCAGTTTTGTGTATATAAGACAGAAAGAGACAGCGAGAATGTAAGTATATATATATATATATATATATATATATATATATATATATATATATATATATATATACAATTTATAATAAAGAAACGCTTAGACAATTATACAAACATACCAAGCAGAGGCGAACAAAGAGGTCCACAGCTGGGAAATAGCCATCGACATGAAGCACTTGTGTACATAGAGGTCTTGATAATTACATTCTGTAAAGTAGGCCTAGTTGATACAAGAAATTATACAATAGCATCATTCATGTAAAAAGAGACAAAGACACAAAATAGTTGTAACCTTAATTAAGGAACCATGAACTTGGGTATTGTTGATGTCGTTATTGTTGTTATAGCACAAGATAATCTATTCATGGCGGTCAGTATTGACCCAGGAAAACACCGGTAAGAACCGCAGACCTACCAGAAGCTACTGGCATGCTTTCTCACAAACCCGCATTAGCTGAGCCCGAGACCCACGCAGACAGAGGTGAGATGGCGGTGATCCGTAACGGTGAGCGCTCACCCGGGGCCCCTGGGTATTGTTGATGTTATAACTTTACCGAGTGCAACAGGAGGACGTTTTGTGTTGTAGTCTTGATCGCCTAGTGGTTTGATTATTAACGTTAGTAAATTATTTAACTGTTAATAAAATACCCCTATATTTCAACCACCTATATGGAATATCATTATCACTATGACGTAAATGATCTCAATTTTGGGATATACATTTCAGTTCGAATTCTCTCTTATAACCTCATTTAAAAACAAGACGTAAAATATAAAATTTAGATTACCTTTCGAAATGGATACGGCTGGTTACATGCTAGTTGTAGGGATCATCAAGCCCTTATCCTGGAGAACATGAATTATCTCGTGTAAATTCATAAGACACCATTATTAAATGCATAAATATCACCATTCCTTTGAAATGATCTTAAAGTGTTCAGTATATTTTGAAAAATATACAATAATCTGAAATGGTAAATTTTAGAAACTTCTGCGAATAGGTTGAGTGATTATAAATGCACAATCCAAACCACAGATTTGTTTCAAATTTAACGTATCATGCTGGCTTTAATGATTACCAATACGTAATAATATACTTATCGGATAGCTTCGTTGCAAAGTGAAGACACGGCGCTTTGGAAGGTGATTTTTAAACATCCTTTGAGGGGAATAGGAAAACATTTGAAAATGATCAAATTATGAAAAACCATTCCATAAGTGCCTTTGCTCATCAAAAATACATTTCAAACTTCAATTGAATCCACCAAAAAACAGACAACAGTTATATCCTATGTAGTAAATGATAAGCCTAAAACAAACAATTAACGATAACATACTCAAATGATAAGCCTAAAACGAACAATTAACGATAATATACTCAAATGATAAGCCTAAAACGAACAATTAACGATAACATACTCAAATGATAAGCCTAAAACGAACAATTAACGATTACATACTCAAATGATAAGCCTAAAACAAACAATTAACGATAAAATACTCAGCAATTAACGATAACATACTCAGCAATTAACGATAACATACTCAGCAATGAAACAACTCTCAAGCCTTTGTGGACTTCCGATGATTTGTGTAATCCAGCACATCCCATACTGTAATCATGTGACCCTAGATTTGGTATTTCTTAAGCTGGAATCGTCTATTACTGAAGCGACAGAAATAAGTTTCAATCTGAAAGTTAATGGATGAATTACAATTTGACAATTGCTATACAGAAAAACAGAGTTTGCTTCTTTCGCCAAGATTTCCGACTAACTGTTTGAGAAGGTATCATAGCACATAAGTAAATTACATCATGAATGTTGATAATTGCATATTGGTTGGTGTTCATGTTCTATTATACCATTATAACGCTTTGCTTCATAGGAAACATAAATAATGAATTTTCCATATATGGTGGCTGTTGGCAAAGTTAGGAAACAATGCAGTTCATGACCACTTTCGAACTCGAAATTCTAATAACATCAATTTTTAAAAGATAAGTCAACAGCAACAACGTAGACTTCGTGAATGAAGCAATACTTTTAGGAAGTTAACTGACGGTTACATGAATGCTATTTAAATCTTTTCTGTGATAGTAAGTGTCGTTGAACGGATAATGACGTGAGTGTTTACCATTTTACCCAGGCAATAAAAGTTCCAATTTAAAAAAAGGGTAAAATTATTGAGACAGTCTACACAGCCAATCATCATCATCATCATCATCATCATCATCAGTCTCTTGACCTAGTGTGGTCGTTGAGGCACTGTGCTGCGGAACATCTGACCAGTTCCCTCCACTAGCCTCGATCAAGTGCCAATGCATGTGTCTCTGCAAAACTTTTCCTGGTCCATTCTGTGATGTTGTCACTCCGCTTTTTTCTCTGTCTACCTCTCCTTCTACCACCTTGGACACTACCCTGCAGTACTATTGTGGATAGAATGTTGGGTCTATTGGCCATCGCCACACAGTCAACATTTCATTCGTAATCGTTCATTTCGCCCCCGTCTTTAATATTCAGCTGGATGTGTATATGTACGATTGTATGGTACTTTTTTACCACTGATCTTACAAGCTTGTGCTATCCTAAACTGTTTAGAAATTATCGAATATGTAAACACTCATGTTTATTGGAATTTAAAAAACGAATGCATCAAGTAAATAAAATTCACCAAACTTTGCCATTTGCATGTTTCTCTCTAAAGTTAAAAGAATATGCAATACCACAACCAAACAAAGAAAGGGTAATATTATAAGACTGTTAACATTGTACAAGGTCCTGTTATCTCATTTTGTATGAGTAACTATTTGTGTTTTTCATAGAATTTATCTCCAGATATATGCGCAGCTGCTGGCAATGCTCTATCCATTAATTTTACACAGGAGGATTGCAAGCAAAATTAATTTGTAATACAGTCTGACTGGGCAGTGACAATTGTCACATTACTTTGCAATAAATATCGACAACTGTAAGTTCATATGGCTTGCATATTCTAAAAAAAATACATAGGTAAAAATATAATTAGTTTGATTTCTAGATTCAACGTTTGGAGACAGAAAGCATTTTGTGACGATACGCTGTTATGATTGCCTGTACTTGTTTTGCCCGCATATAATACTTGTATTGCGTATAGTACTACAATCTATCCGTGTTGAATGTGTATATCATATATACCAATCATGCGAATGCAAATTAAATAAAAGCATTTGCCACTGGAACATTAAGTAAAATAGGAGGGAATGCGTTTACCAAGTGTATCTCATTGGGGATCGTAATTAGTAGTGTCCCTTAGTTTGTTACCTGCTTTATAATCAAGTAAAAAAATTCGACTCTTCATCATACTTAATAAAGGTCTCAATCTTACCAATCATGGTCATTGCTGAAAACCAAGAAAAAACAAAACAAGGAGCTAAGTTAAAAGACGAAATAAGGAGATGATCCATCGCATTGGTAAATCATAAGTTATAACTGTTGTCGAAATGGAATATCATATATATATATATATATATATATATATATATATATATATATATATATATATATATATATATATATATATATATATATATATATATATATGTATGTATGTATGTATGTATGTATGTATGTATGTATGTATGTATGTATGTATGTATGTATGTATGTATGTTTGTATGTATGTATGTATGTATGTATGTATGTATGTATGTATGTATGTGTGTGTGTGTGTGTGTGTGTGTGTGTGTGTGTGTGTGTGTGTGTGTGTGTGTGTGTGTGTGTAATACTTACAAATACAAGGTTGTACGTTTTATTGTTGCACAAGCTTGCCTTTGTGATTCTTTTCCAAAATTTAATTCCAGCAGATGCTATTCCTTAAAAGTAGATAATTCACATGCTACTCAGCAATTTGTTGGGAAGAATTCTTTAGATAATAAGAGGGTGGAGTAATTTAATTTCTAAACATGCCTTAATATACATGAAACTATTAATTTTCAATTAATATTGTTGCTTATTCTGTGTTGCTTCTCAGTCTATTTGTCTATGATGTATCAAACATTGATTAGAATTGTATAACTGTCTTCCTGAATAATAAAAAAGGGAATCTGGGAATTTCATATTCATAATAATTAACGAGGCTATTTCAAGTTATTAATGTACACTTTTTGTATTAACTCAAGTGGCATTTGTAGTGTTTTGGTGATATCGTATTATACCAATTGATGTACGTAAACAAACAAGATGTTAGTTAACATCATTGATATACATATTTATGAATCGCATATTCTTATGGATAATACATTGTTAAGTAATTTAATTTGTTTTGTTTCTTGGCTTAAATGATTAAATGTTATATACATTGGTAGTTTGTCCTGACCTTGTCCAACATGAATTTCAAATTTCTACCTTACTAGGGTTATTTATTTTGTAAACACATATCTAATATTTTTATGTAAGTGTAGATAAAATATTAGGATATATGAAGTTAATATGTTTATCCAAATCTGACATTTGGGCATTGGCATTTCTCCCATGGATAAATCTGCAGAACCTGATATATGCCATGTTCATCTGTAATTATAATAAGAATTGTCCTTATCTTGTTGACAACACAGAATACTGTATAAATGAATTTGTGACCCTCATCCTGCTTCTATTTTTGTGTCTAGCTTTTATTCAATGGTGTTTATTTGACAAAGTATTCATTCCTAACGTAACATCTAAAAATATAATCAGTCGTTTTGTTGCATTAGGTTTATCTATAGGATATAATTATTTATTCAAATTATTATTCATTATTCACTGGAATTACAAAGTGCTTCTCAATACTATTCATGGACTGGAGCATTAACGTGGAATTATAAGAAACTGTTCATACATCATCTCACTCCAGGCCATTGGCACATTACCACATTCGAAACTACAGGTGTATCAATAATTCAGAATTATAACCTTTTTCAAACACAAATGGATTTCTTAAAACTATAAACATTTATATTTGTGATAAAACGTTTAAAACTATAGTAATGTAAGTATTCTGAAAAAGTTCACTTTGTAGTCAGGGAAATAAATTATTTATTGAATTTAACATAACGTATTCGTGTGTGAGCCACAGTGGCTCTTGTTGTGCCAGGCCATTGGCACATTACCACATTCGAAACTACAGGCGTATCAATAATTCAAAATTATAACCTTTAGGAACACAATTTCTTAAAAGCACACTGTCACGTGCATTACGCATCGATGATGAAAACAAGAGTCACTTTGGCTGGTGTCGCTATTTGCTAACAGAGAGAGAGAGAGAGAGCTCTTTGTTCACAAATAGCGACATGGGCCAAATTGGCTCTACCGTTTGAGGAGATTATGGACTACAAAGTCTCGTTTAAGGTAGTTTCTCAGTGCAGAAGTAAGATTAATGTTTTCAAAACGTTTTGAGAATATACCCGTTCTATATACTTTAGAGGCCAAACCGTATTGTTCGATAAGACTGTTTGATACATATAATTGAAACAACATTCAATATGAATGTATATTGTGTCATGCAAAATCAATACCAACATCAAGATTTCGCATCTCAGAGTTAAGGTCTGTTTGCCGTGGATATGATGAAAAAGTTGATATCACAATTACATCTCCCATAACGAGTATTGTCGACAGATTGTGTTTTCTACAAGCAAATAATTTACAAAAAATTTACAAACAACAAGAACGTTCAATGTTAAAAGAAGAAACACTCTCATCCACAATCCAAAATTGTAGTTATCGACTGAAATATCGTTTTAATTTTAGGAAAACTCACAAAACGGTATTGACAGCAATGCATATAGATTCAAAGCCGTGGACTGTCGTATCGCATATAGGACATATTTTCGACTACCAGAATATTCCAGAACATTACCTACATTCCAAATTATCTGGAATATTTATAATAACCGTCAGTGCTGCAGACTAGAAAATTGCTTATTTAAAAGATAAATAATTGAATACTAATGAGATTACCAAATACGAAACCATCGAAGCATATTAATTATCAATACGTATGTAAATTGCATTGAATGATTAATTGGCACATTCCTGTTCAATATCATGTTTAACGACATGCTTTAGGGTGTCTTTTGTGACGATGACACTAGTATATATGTAAGATATCGGACTGACGGCAAGTTCTTCAATCTAAGGAGACGTCAGGCAACCAGGAAATTGCAGGAAGTAACTATTAGTGGTCTCCATTTTACTGGCGACAGTCCCATGATTACCAAATCGGAGTAATATATAAAATAAAGTATGAAAAATTTATCTTCAGCTTGTGAGAATTTCGGTATCACAATCAATATCAAAAAGTGCTTCTCTTTACTGCAGCAGAAAGTTGTGCGAAATGCATACCATCACATAAAGTGTGCCAACCCTACTGGTAGAGGACACGGTCATCTGTCTTAAAAGCACAGTCACGTGTAGTCCGCATCGATGATGAAAATAACTTCAGAATTTGCTGAGTAGGTACAAGTGTGTAAGAGCGCAAAAACATCTATCTAAACACCTGGAGGTTTGCGAATAGTGCTTGCGACACCTAGACGGTGCTCAGATGGCAGGCCAAGAAGATGTTCACATGGGCTGCTTGAAGAAACCGATGATGATATAATTTCAGGAGAGGTTCACATACACTGGGGTTCTCAAACGGATGTCTTTACAGACACATACAGTGCTGGTGAAATCACAGATGAGATGGTTAGGCCATATCACAAAAGAAAACCAGTTAATGATCTCATATTTACTTTTAAACCCGAAGTATAAACAAAAACAGCACCCGAATGTAGTCTTTAACTGACTGTGACGTGCGAAAAACAAACTTATCACGAATCAACTATTTAAGCAAGTAAGTCAGTCAATCAATCAGTACGGAAATAAATTCTAGAGTATAAACATAACAAGTACATTTCAAAATCACCAAATAACTCAGCCTTGCTTCTGTGGAAAATTTAAGACACTTGTTTGACATTTCAAATGCTAAAGAGCAACAGTTCTCTTCACATGTTTAGATTTATATTATTCCCTTCAAAGTTCAATAAACCTGCGTAGCCCTATCATTTCATTAACACGTGAATATCCACCGGGTGATAGAAAACAATGGCATCGAAACGTTATCGATACATAAAATGTTATATGTAATGGAATAGTTATCAATTACAGATATGTCATTTGCAGATCATTTGTAGTTTGTTGGAATTAACACGTACACTGTAAAAGAGATATTTCCTTTTCCAGGAAACCGATTTAATTGAATCTCGAAAGCTAATGCATATTCAACAAAAAACCACTTCAAGATATGGCCAAGGATTGTGAATATACAGATCTATCTTTATAAACACTAAATGTCGCATTTGCTTGATGACACGATACAAAAACAAAATTTTGATTTCGAAAACCAAACCATGCTTAAGAGAGAGAGAGAGAGAGAGAGAGAGAGAGAGAGAGAGAGAGAGAGAGAGAGAGAGAGAGCACGCTTTTCTCATTCACAGTTTTATTTTGGTATCTTACCAGTTCGTTAACATATGTTTGGAGAATATCAGCGAAGGGGTTGAGATGACACATTTTGAGGGCTATAGTGTGCTTACGAGGAATTCAACTAGTGCGTCTTGCTAGCAAAATATCGATGGTGTTACATTTTGGACATATATTTGCCCACTAATGCAGCACAAAACGATGGATTTAAAAGAATAGCTACAGCTCAATGGTTATTGTGCCCGATCTAGCGACTACAAGTGTTGGTTCAAATTATGTAATCGTATCAGCTCTCGCCTGTTGCCAAAGTGTTTCGCTGGGCAAGTAACTTTCTTTCAATCGCTTTGAAATGATATACAAATTTACGTGTTTATGTGCTGCAAAACGCTATACAAGCAAACAAACAAACAACGCTCCTTTGCAAGGAAAGTGCACAATTTATAAAAGCTAAATTGAGCGCTGTGGCAACATATTTGGTATCATATATATGCATGAAGAAATTAATGTTTTCCTGTCAAGTAAACTGTCATGAATTAAAACTTACAAATTAAATAAAATGCTATATGATGCAGACAGAGATTCCAGATGACTGGCAAAAAGGGTAAAATTTCAATCCACACAGACCATAATGACATCCCGATGTATTTTCTTATTTTTGTTAATTTACTTTATATCATTAAAGTACTATAGCTATCACATTACTACAGTGCGTGTGCTTGCTTATTTGTCTCCCCTATCCTGTAAATTAGTAAAGGAAACAGACTAACGAGTCTAATAGATGACGGAAATAATTCAGACCTAATAGATGATTAATGCAAGGCAAATATGCATTGATCTCTTAATGAATCAAGGTTGTCTGGAAATATTTCCAAGAATGGATCATTGCCTTTAATTAAAACCACTGGAAGAGAGGGGTTAGATGGTCCTTGATGAAACTAAGGATCCAACTGTTAAATGTTTGACATATATATATATATATGAACGAACACTCATGACCATCCAAGATACTTAGCATACTTGCAGTACGACAGAATATATACTAGCCTTGCGAGGGGAACGTACATAGATTTTATGCCAAGGGAGATGCAGCCTTACTCATAAATGGATTCATGAAAATCAATGACATCAAGACATAAGTAGAGACAGCACCCCAGTAGAAAATGTAACGTAATCAAAGGTGATTTACTTTCACACGACTACCATTATACCTTTCGAGAAACTACTATTAATAATTGAAAAAAAAAACTGATTGCTACGATAAGGAAACAAAAATGGCAATCTTTAAGTAGTACCATTCCTTTGAAATTGATTTTCATTATAAACGCTAATGAGGACACAAACATGATATCATTCTTTAATTTGGTTTACTTTCTTTTCAAAACATAGCAATAAAGCTCTACATGTCATTGACAATGTCCAGTACATGGTCAAACTTTGCACGAATCAAAGGGTTCCACAATACAACAAACATTTATAGAACCTGAAGTAATATGAAATACCCCAGTCAAATATGGAATCAGTAACAATAGCAATAATGTTAGATAAAACAATGTAAGGTGAATTACAAGCGGGAGTAAATTAACAAGACGATGTATTAACTCATCTGTCAAACTCACTCGAATGTGATATTTAAATGGGTGTCACGGAATTGTAAATTGTTAATTTATTATATACTAGTACTCGAGTGTCTTTTTTGTGTACAACGATACCCGAGGGTGATTGATGTGTATTGTGTTGTACTTCGAAATAGTAAATTTGGTCCATCCTATGCTGCACGTGCGAAGGGCTTTTGGTGGGAAGAACCGAAAGTGTCCAGTGGACAGACGATATCTGCATAAATACCTCACCGTAGGTAAAGATCTTTACATTACGGAATATCTTATTAGTCAGTGGTCAATTTGAAGGACTTGCACATCTTCAGCTGTAGAGGTATGTAAATATAGTAATTTGTTTTGTATATAAGATATAACTATTGTATTATCGCGTTTTTTTCTTCGTATGCATGCTATGTAGTTTTGGTTTACACAGTATAATGCTCATCTTTCTATTCTTGTTTTTAACTTTGCAAAGGATTTATATTAGTAATATAAGGCTACATTTTAAAGAAATGTTTAGTACAGTAGCAGTATTAGGTTTACTTCTGATCTTGTTTGTTTTGTAATAATTTTGTCGGTAATATTATCTGTATAACGTACCGTGTAAAACGTTATTATGTTATTTACATGCCCGTGTCATGTATAGTACACGGCATTTGGACATATTTTAGGCTGTCTGGAGGGTAGAGCTGTGTGGAGCCGTCCAGAATATATGGTGCGTCCAGAGGGTTTGGAGTGCCTAGAATGGCTACAGTAACCAGAGTGACCCGAGTGTGTTAAGTTATTGGAGTGATTGAGGTTGACGTGGTGCAAGCTCTAAAGCTGACCACAGTGATTTACGTAACAACTGCGATGCTGAACTGTAGCAGCCGTAGAGCTGAAATAAAGTGAGCTGATGACGAATTGTATCTCCTTGCTTATAATCTTGTAGCCATGTGCTTCATTTGTGATTCGTAAACCACATTGTATCTTTCGGGACTGTAAAGATAAGTCGTAAATCTGTCCTTTTTTGGTATCCATAACTTTACTGAGTGAATTGATTTTACTTGATGTGTAAAATCCTACATTGTTTACTAGCTGAGTAAATTGTTTGTATCGTTTTATTGTAAAATCACTGTGAATTATTTACCAGTTTTATTTGTAGTTTGTCAAGTAATTTATTTGTATTTTTCATTATTACATGTGTACGTTCTTATGTTAATTAATCTAGAACAAGCCGCAAGTTAAACCGATGAAAAAGCAGTGGTGTAGAAAAAGATCTTCAAAATCCTTGAACAGGACTTTCATTTGAAGTACCAAACACTGATATTGTGGAAACGTGGTTACCAAACGAGGGTAACGGCTTCTTCAGGAGGTAGATTGATGAAGAAAAGTGATAAGCAAAAGAGAAATTTAAGTACAAGATGTCATTATAAGAGGACAACTATCATGAACATGTATCGTCGACACACAACCCGCTTTTCAACTTTTCAACTAAAGCATATCATCGTCAGAATAGTCGACGAGAAAATATAGATCACGTTTCTGTATAGGATGGCGGACCTCGTGGTCAGCTGCAAACGTGGGGACCGAAGAAGCCAGAAGAGGAACAGGTATGGAGAAAAAAAAGAGAAAACAAGTACAGAAGCAACCAAAAGCAGTACCCAGTCATTGCCACCTTGCCGCAATAGTATACGTCGAACAAGGCCGCAAACAAATGCATGCATTTAGAAATGCATGGCAGTATGTTTGCAATCAGACAGAGACAATGAAAACTGACTGAACAAGAGACAATTTAGAAGCCTCCATTGAGGACACGGAAGAAGACCTCTAGGTAATATCAGCTTCAACGAGAGCTAAACTCCCACTAAAGCTACCAAGGTCCGTTGGAGGGAGGAAACCTAGATTTGGAACACATTCCAGATTATCATTAATCACCTTCTAGACCGATAAATATGTTAACGCCATCCATGGGTAAACGTTTCAGAGTAGATGTACACCTTTTATGTGTAGGAAAACAAAGTAATTGCAAATAACTAATCCAACAACCCACCAAGAAAAGGTATTTTATAACCTGGTGTAAAATATAGTCATTGTAAACACCAAATACCGTTATACAGGATCGGGAACATGTCAGTACCCATATATGGAGTAAATAGTATACATGTACTGCATAATCGCCTGTATAGTGTATGAACGTGATTCCAGTGCTTGTACGAATAAATAAATTACATTTGTCAACGTATTAGGTATTTAGTGGATTAAATTCATCGAAGATACAAAATAGGATCGTAATTAAGAAGTATTTTTAGACCATCCTCAAAGATGAAACAACGGTGTTAATCAAGCATTATTATTAAGCCAACATCAAGATGCAGTAACTGATCTTAACCAAACCTTAGTATTAAGCCGTCATCAAGATGCAACAACGGAACGTAAAACAAACCTTAGTATTAAGCCGTCACCAAAATGCAACAACGGAACGTAAAACAAACCTTATTATTAAGCCGTCACCAAGATGCAACAACGGATCGTAACCAATACTTATTATTAAGCAGTCATCAAGATGCAGTAACGGATCTCAACCAAACCTTATTATTGAGCCTTCATCAAGATGCAACAACGGAATATAACCAAACCTTAGTGTTAAGCCGTCATCACGATGCAGCAACGGAATATAACCAAACCTTATTTATTAAGCCATCATCAAATCCACCAACGGATCGTAACCAACCGTCATCAAGATGCAGACCGAACGTTAGGCAAGCCTTATTATTAAGCTGTCATCAAGATGCAGCACCGGATCTTAGCCAAACCTAATTGTTACGCCATCATCAAGATGCAATAGGGGATGTAATCAAACCTTATTATTAAGCCGTCATCACGATACATCAACGGATTTTAATCAAGTCTTATTTTTAAGCCGTCATTAAGATACAACAACGGATCTTAATCAAGCCTTATTTTTAAATCATCAACAAGATTCAAGAACGGATTTTAATCAAGTTTTATTATTAAGCCACCATTATTAAAATAGTATTTTTTACACTGGACCTGTTTTGTATGATTCTTATAGTATCATCATTGAAATCCTTCGCCGGATTTTAGCATATAGCAAGTAACTAATGTTGAAAATGGATACACCATAGCCATACACTTTTTTCTATCATTGTAAATTAATGCAAAGCTACCAAACAACACGTAATTATGAAATGAAATAATACATTTTGAAAGATAATTTGATAAATGTCGTTGGATTAGGATTTATTTAAACGTCATAGTAAACTGGAAATAGTTTGAATTTCGCCATAAGAATCCTGGCAATAAGAACGCTGAAATTCATCAATGGATCTTAATCAAGCCTTAATAATAAGGCTTGATTAAGATCCATTGATGAATTTCTTTTGGATATTTCTTATGAACTGTATGCTTATGGATGTATGCACAATTAACCGACATAATTTACTCACAGATAACACGATATGTACTCTATAGCTGAATGCATGCTTATCTCCTGATGTCTAAAGAGCTTTCGGCAATAAATAGGTGATACGTGTTGTATGAGTGCCATTGCGTGTAAACTTACTATTGGTTAGATAACAAATCTGGAACATGCTGATTATTAAACAAGATTTTGAATATCCTTCTCATAATTTGAAGTCATGTCTGGTACCCGCACTTATTTGCCATTCCAAAATTAAAATATGTACACTCTCGAATTTTTTTCCCGATATTGTAGGCTCAAAAGCATTTCAAAATAGTTATTAGAGATCTAAAAATTTGGAACGCGGACGCAATCTGTTTATTCCATTTCGCACCCGTCATATTGATAAAACAAACTCATCTCAAATGTGTATTTGACAGACATGTCTAACCGTAAGTTAGGAAAAAAATGACACATGGCGTTTCTGCCTGCATGATATCCCTAAAGCTTATTGAAACGTTAATTCATGTTCCGACGTATTCGTGTTTACAACCGAAATTAATCCCTCACAAGACCTGTGCAAGATATAAGCAAATACAAGATTTAATAACTTTATGTTTGTAATGTGCACAGTGTTTATAATACTTGATACGTCCTCTTTGGAATCACAGTTTAGAACCCATAGAATCCAACACGTGACGAAGAGGGTGTGAAGTACCGAATTTTGAATAAGCGTTGACCTTCAAAGTTGAATGCACTGAACATTCAGATTTTATCACATTTATACCGGAGGAGTCTTTTGGAAGGGGCATGTCGACCTTTAGTCCTTATTTCTCCCATTACAATGTTAAAACTACAAAAGGGCTAGTGTCCCGATTCAATGGAATTGGTCGGATCTCTTAACACGGATTTGAAAAAGAGTCATTCTTCGAAGGGAAAGGTTATATAACGTAGTTCAGAGATTCTGACTGAGGAAGCCAATGATTGGCTTAGGAAACCATTTTAGAAACCACTGCTTATGATTGGCCCGAATGAAATGAAGGCGTACATCTTGGAAGTAATGTTATATTAAAGTGACAACCTCGATCGAAGTTCTTTAGTCCGAAATTTTCTGAGAGAGAGAGAGAGAGAGAGAGAGAGAGAGAGAGAGAGAGAGAGAGAGAGAGAGAGACAGAGAGAGAGAGACAGAGAGAGACAGAGAGAGAATGAAAACAATAGTTTTTTCCGCGTTCAACAATGAAGGGACTTAGTGTCTGTCTTGTCAGAGAGACAGGGTGTAGTGTTGGATGTACAGGCTATAATGTTAGCAGCATGGAGGACACATCTTTTCGAGGAAGAGCGGACACAACAGGCCGAAAATGGAGTCCGAAAAGAAGAGAAGAGACGGATGAAGTCCGGAGAAAGGGAGAAGTGTAGAGTGAAGTCAGAAAGTGGGAAGTGACGAGTTTAGAATAAAATCTAGGAAATTGAATAAAGTCTAGGCAGTCAGAATAGGATAACTCGAGGAAATAAGAAACCTTGGAACATGGCCGAGCAGAAGGTCTTGGATATTGGTCTCTTTTCACCACCTAATATGATGATGAAATAAATCCAAATTTCGACACTGCTATTAAAACATGTTGATATCATTTAAGTTCAATTGAAACTACTACTTTTAAATGTGTTGGATTTAATGTGTAATGTTTCTTGTGTAAGGAGTCGTTTTGCTTGCATTATTTCTTCGCAATAATCTTTCCCAGTTCTCTGTTGATATTCTGTCTTTATACTCACACCGGGTCATACTATCGAGGGAAGTCATTTCTTAGAAAACGTTAATCCAGTTAACTGTCCTTCTTACTAAGAGGAGACGTTACAGAGGTACTATTTCTGAATCAGATTTATTTGCTTCAGTTTTTGTAGATTGGACAATACTGTCTAGACCTACGCAACTTGTAAATAAGGGTTTGTGGTTATAATTAAGATTGTATTACAAGACGTATATTGTATGTACAATTGCAAAACCTGGATTGGCTTAAACGGTAGTTCTATATGTATGGGTTATATAATAATAATAAAATATATTAAAAAGAACGTTTTCTGTTCGTTGCTACTCATCTTCAATAGCAACACGTATCAACTAATCATGAACTATTGTGAACGCAGAGATGCCTATATTTGCTTATAAGTTCAATTTGCGGTAGCGACTAAATGCCTTGCATTGCCTTGAACGACGAATGCTTGTGAAATGTATACCAAATGAATGTTAACGGTAATTTATAACGAGAATCTGAGTGTACAAGCATTAACGAAACTACTCTGGCATCACTTTATTATGATGCAAAACAAAGGCTTCATTGACCTATTCTTCAGACAGAATATTCCCTCGGGTCGATTAATTGGAGACTTTTATTCAAGAAAATAAAATTTTCCTTAATTACACGGTTACTTTATTTGCTGTAAGAAATTCCATTTCCTTCAGCTGTTATTAGATTATCCCTTGTTCAGCTTTCTGTTTCATTAGTACAATCCCGTCACTAACAGAGCCTTCTTACTTATTGTAGTCGGTTGAATAGTTTTGAAATATAATTACATTTTCCGGCAATGCATTCTTCCAAGAGATATTGTATGGTTGTATATACGTAGCTTTCTGGCAAGTGATATTGATTTAATTATATACATTACTATCTCAAATGAGACTACTTTTGTTTGCCAAAAAGACATTTGAAGAAGTGGCATATCAGAGAACATATTGATACCTGGCAACATAAATTACTTTAGTCGTAAAAAGCACGATGTGTACATAAAATGTTTTGTGAACATAATTAATATTAAATGACATATCAGAACCCAATATTGACTTATTTTGCATCACGTTATGAGGAATCGTTAAGGAGGCGACGAAGATGTTTTAAATAGTGATAACTGGTCCATTGTGTTTTCAATATCCAGCGAAAATGCTAGCAAAACCAATGTCATAACAGCGACATCCCAATTATAAACTATCTGATATACATACTGTCCTGCCATTCCTGTTTATGTGGTAAGACTCTTATACAATGACTGCATAAGCAAGAGCGTGACGTTTGGCTTCTTGTTCCGACATATACGCGAAAAATGTTTCTTTGCATGCTTGCTATGTCGTGTTTATTTCTTAACTATCTGGTGAAAATTCGTTAGCTAGCCTGATATAATGATTAGATAAAACAAGATCACTCCAGCACATAGATTCAGTTAGATAAATATCGATCTTTTTTATTTAATTTCCTTTGTAATGTATGGGATGAAAGTGGCAATTGTGTGTGAATCCGTTTAGTTCCATAAAACACAGGTTTTATTAATAAATATATAAATATAGCAATCCTAACTATGTCACGTATGAAACAAAGCTTCCATGCGTTTCCTAAATACTCCAATAAACGGTGTATTTAAATTGTTGAAGCAAACATAAAACATTAAAAACTAATGAATGTTTGTCATCTTTACCAGGATGCAACAGCACAACTGGAATCTTGACATATGTCCTGAATGATCTTTTGTGACCGGAAGCTTAATATCAGGAATATTTTGGCCGGAAACTTAACTTCGGTATTTCACAATCCTTGTTAAATACAATTAAGAATATATCATATCCAAATGTAAGAATGTGTTAAGCAATTATACCAGGGAAAATGGACGAACAGGTTGATTATACTAAATTTGCCAAGTAGCATTGGAGTTTCGTTCAAAAAAGTTATTTCGAACTATAACCGTTAGATCAAACAATCTATAATCTGTCGAAATAGAAGTGGAAAGTTGGCAACGCACGAGAAACAAACAAGTTAATACTTTGATCTCTACAAATAACATCGTAAAAAACAACAAGAACAACAACAATAATACTAGCTGTTCTGTATATCGATACTGTGTCTAACGTTTGGTTTTCAGTGTAGATAACACACACACACACACACACACACATATATATATATATATATATATATATATATATATATATATATATATATATATATATATATATATATATATATATATATATATATATATATATATATATATATATATATATATATATGGAGAGATTTGAACAATTAATTCGTACTTAGTTCATATTTCCCATTATTGTTCTTGATTTAAATTACTCTTCATATATATTTAGTTTATGTTTAGATATAATTGGAGATGAATCATTTCTTTTGTTTATTCATCGGAAATCAAAGTTCTAACTTGCTTTGGTGTAGAATTTTATTCTGCGATAACTGTAAATTCATTCAGATTTGTTTTGGACAATGTAATTGTTATACATCGATACCGTTGGCACTTCAGCATATATTAGGATATTAGTACATTAACATATTCGAGATTCATAATTCATTCTGATCACTGCTCTATGTTTTTTTTTTGTTTTTTAATTCATAATACTGTAAGTACTTCATAATTTCTAACCTTATAACTGAGAGAGTTACGTTATATGATGGTTCTGCTTCTTTCTTTGACTAGTTTAAGACGAAATATACATACAGTAATACAACTACAACCACTAAAAGTAATAATAACGATATCACCAGGGACTTGTATTACCAGCAGATTATTATATTACAATGCGGATAATTATAATGTTATCCTTTAAGCTGGGCAAGGACGATGCGAACATAAAGACCTCAAAAATTGAACTTTCCGTTTATCTTACATAAGAATTAGGCAACTTAACTAAAATTGTACGTGAATATAAATTATGCTTACTTTTGCGCTGGGTATGCTAAAAATTAAGGATCCTTGGATTAGTTTCTTCCTCTTCTTCCTCTTTTTCATTATTATTATTATTATTATTATTATTATTATTATTATTATTATTATAAAATTATTATTATTATTATTATTATTATTGTTATTTGTATTATTATTATTATTATTATTATTATTATTATTATTATTATTATTATTATTATTATATCAAGTAACATATATGATATCGCTATTATTATTATTATTATTATTATTATTATTATTATGATTATCATTATGAGTATTTTTATTATTATTATCATTATTATCGTTTTTGTTTTTGGCGTATGTAGATGGACTTGTCGTTCCATTTTTCTTCTCTTCAATTTGGTTCATGTATTTATTTTATATAATTGGAATGTGTATGAGAAATAAATAATAAGAATATAATCTTGGGAGTGAACGATGTCGCAATTGACATGTTGTCTTCTGTTTTGACCCACGGTGTTCTTATAAATCCAATAACAACCACCACAACAACAACAATAACAAGAAGAAAAAAATTGATATATAACAAAACGACCTTTGCTAATTAACTCGAGATATATGATAGTGATTCATGGACACAGGCAATAAACATGACTGACTACCAAAAAATCCAAACTCTCTCAAGAACTACTCCAAAGAGGTTAAAAACGAGAAATGTGCTAGATCAAAATAGGTACATCTCAGTTTCACAAACACCACAATTCATTCTGTTTTAATCAAATACAATACTGAGATTAAAATTGAAAAAATCTTGCAGTTATCAACCATAGTGGTTCATTCATCATGCACATGCCATTCCGCAATAAGGCTTTCATACAGTATAATATACTAGTGATAACAATACGTGACGAATTTCTTGGACAGAATATAAATTTCCCAGATTGTAATGAATTAGAATTTCTTCAATCACTACACACCTCATTAGAACTGTTTCAAGTAGGCCTATTATAGAACACAATCTAGTACAGTTGCTAACCACAGAACTTTGTCCAAATTATACTTGAAGAAGTTCAAATTTAACTTAATCAAAGATATTAAATATTTATTGATATCCATTTATTAAAGGTGATACTACCGGAATAATATCAAACCTTTTTATGTTTCTATTTTCTTATGCGTAGACCTTGTATAACGAGGGTTGAAAGGTAATCTCATTGTCATCATTACTATGCTCGAATGTGTAAATATACTTTTTTAAAATAAAAATTATAACAATTTCTTGATTTTTGGAGGTATTTTCTAAAATCGGTATATTTAGCTAGATTCTATTTAGATAAATTATTCCTGTTTTCATAAAAGTGTATAAAATCTGATGACCTTTGTATACAGTGAGAGGTAATAATAGTAGACCATTATTACTATATATGTTCAATGTTCTATCTGCTAATTATATTGCAAACATGCAGGGTTATTTTAACTTAATCGGAATTTTTTGGGTGAGAAAATACTTTTGGCGGTGTTTGAATCAAAATAATGAAATTCCTGTCGTGGGGTTACCAACATGTTTCCGAACAATTCATTGCCTCCAAGAGAGACAAATAACGTAACTCAATGTCAGGGATTTCCTTGTTTCCCCCAAATAGAAATATACTAATAAAATATCTGATTTTGTCAACTTATGACCACTAGCTAATTGGTCAAGGATTGATTGTTTAACAACAAAAACATTAATTAGTTCCATTACATATATAATGTAGTCAATTAATTGTTAAACTATTTGGTTTAACTTCACTGGAATACACGAGTCTCCAACATTTTTCAGAAAGCCACCTTATAGAAGGTCTTAACATCAGTTTATAAATATTTAATAGTGCTAACAATAATTGAAACATATATTTTCCCTGTAAGAGCCCCTCAATAAATACTTTATTTAAAATCCTAAAAGTACACCAGGTTAATGATGAGTTCATCGTATAGTGAGGTAAGATCCCAACATGTTGTTTCAATTAGAAATCAATATAAATGTATATACACTGTAAGTCCTAGATGAACACTCAGGTGTACATTGACCGTCATTGATATCTGTGTTTGGAACTATTTGTGTCACTTGGGCGCATTAATAGCTGCTGCAGAAGACAAAGTCGCAACCAGTCTATCGTCACAATTCAGTACTTTGCATTGGTCAGATTTGTAAATAATAATAACTTTCCCGGTTTCTCTCAGAGGTATTCCATATTACTAATCACCGAGCTAATATTAAATTGTTTTTTTATTAATCTG
Organism: Unio delphinus; assembly: GCA_029339505.1. NCBI lineage: Eukaryota > Metazoa > Mollusca > Bivalvia > Unionida > Unionidae > Unio > Unio delphinus. The sequence continues at coordinate 3,961,284 of JAQISU010000241.1, forward strand.
AGCTCATCCTGTATATTTACTTTTGGTCATGAAAAAATCACGGATTCCCCATAGGAATAACGTTATATTCTGTTTGACAACGATGTTTTCTCATGTAGTTATGCATGGCCTGAATAGGTGAGATAGGTTACTACATACAGAAACTGTTCAAGAAGTTGTTTTTGTTAGGACAATTTTATACACGGTCTGTACTGGCCTATAAGACAAATCCAAACGTACAAAACATAGAGCCCTATCTGCCGTAACATAATATTCATGCATAACAGGGTGTATATTGTTCATTCTACTGATTGTATCTAACAAATTAAACAGACCAAATGTGCCTGGGCATTGTGTTAGGAAAATAACAGATTGCACCTAATTCTTCCACAAAAAGTATTGTGTGTGCTTCTTAGTACGTTTCTCTCTCTAAGAAGCTTTTTCTTGTACTGCCACAACGTTCACAATATACATGTTGCCGTTAATCAATATTCAAGTATCCATTACAGTACGTTTAGGTTCTGTCTACGTTATTGCCAGGTAAAGAACATCTTTCTGGAAAGTAGTTCATGGTCTGGCTAAGCATAGTGTGTCCATGTTCATATCTTCTTTCTAGGAACACTTTGTTGGCAAACTTGCACCTGCTCGATGCATCGCAAACACAAAAATGCCTAATTGTTCTCGGTATTATATAATTTTCAGCCCTGACGGGATAATGCTATAATGACATTTTCACACCCGAAGATTTTATTACCGAATTTTCACTGCCCATCCATCAAGTTGCACTTTCTATTTAACATCAATTCATGTCATAATGATCAGTGAAAATAACTAACCCCATTTTATAAACGTAATAACACCAATATGGAAAAATAGTGAAAATTCCATATTTATCAAAGACTGTCCACTTCCGACGTCACTACCACCAACACCATCCCGATGATAGTTTCTTTTTAAGATGAGTCGTACAATTTTGAAATTTTGAAACTTATACATTCTGGGAACCATTACAAGAACAATTAAATTTCTTAAAAGGAATACTTGTCGGCAGACCTAATGCGAACAGCATGATCGTGGAAATGCTTTTGGATAATTTGTGCCGAATGTATTTATTTCACCTGCAATTATATATGTGTTCCACTGATTTAAATGAGTCAGTTAATTGGTAGTAAATTTGAAAGTTTCCTTGTACGGATCGCAATAGTCTTAGAAGTTGCTACAAGTCTTATAACTTTTCTACATCAGTCTAAGCAAAGTAGTAAAATAGAGATAATCAGTCACGCAGACAATTATATTTTTATAAAGATATACTACATAACAATTCTTTTTTGTAAAACGCTTGATACAATTTTGTATAGATCCCTGATATTAAGGTTATAGGAAACTGGAATTTTAAAGACACTGTTTCTACTGGCTGATTACAATTTGAAGACATTATTTTGTTGAAAAGTTTATAATTAAAAATACCCCATAACAAACACCGATAATTATGTGTAACTAGTTCAGTCTTCGAATTTATCCACATTATTGTTATAATTTATCCACATTATTCTTAATACCTAGCCACATCACATCAGTCTTAGCGCGTAGCCACATCAGTCTTAGTTTTTTGTCACATCAGTCTTAGTACGTAGCCACATCAGTCTTAGTTAATAACCACATCAGTCTTTGTTCGTAGCTACGTTAGTCTTAGTAAAAAGCCACAATAATCTTATTATTACTCATAAATAGTAACAACGAGTTTATACTGATGTGCAATATACTGATATCCATCAACTTTCATCAATATTCATTATAATCTCGTTATACGACAGCGGTCGTATTATTACGGCAGAGTTCCTTTCCTATATAGGGAAAGATGCGTATCTGGCCTTTGGGTTGGTAATTAACTCTCATCCTTCCCGTATACAAATACAATAACCTGAGAGCGGATAATTAGTTTTGATCCTTGGCTGCCTTTAGCTACTGGGGACAATCAATACATTCTTTTGGTGGGAAAACATGACAAGGTTACATTGGGGAATAGTGCCATTCAGAATACAACATGTAGCTTGAAACAAATTTGAAATAGTACATATCAGATGCTTCCGTGGAAATAGTATGTGTTAAATGTTTCTGTCGAAATAGTCCATACTGGATGCTTCAGTCTCGATAGTGGATGTCGGATGCTTCAGTCGAAATAAAACATATCATATGCTTCAGTCGAATTAGTAGATGTCAGATCCTTTAGTCTCGATAGTAGATGTCAGAAGCTTTAGACAAACTATAATGATTCAATTGAAATAGTACATATATGGTGCTTCAGTCAAAATAATATATGTAATATGGTTCAGTCGATATAGTACATATCATATGCTTCAGTCGAAATTGCTGATATCAGATGCTTCAATCGAAATATATATCAGATGACGTAAGTGCCATGATCTCTGCTCTGCAACATTGGGAGAGTAAAATATCATGAGATTAAAACAAACAGAATCATCATGGCCGTGAGCAGCAGCAATACTCATTTTACTGTGCACTAATATAGCGTTCTGAAATATTGAATTCAATTGTTTTTATGAAGTTAGAATTCCTAACTAATCTGGGCAAAGTAACAATAGTTTTTATTTGTTTCCTATGATTATTTGAAAGCACTTACAATGTCTTCCCATTCTTGCAGATGATCCATACCATATACTTTTGCACCATTTTGAAACGGCATATTGTGAAGAGGAATTGACATATTGCTGTAATAATTCCGTTATGTGGTCAATTTCTTAAGTACTTATTGATCCGATCGGTGACGATGAAGGAATAACATAATTAATTTTTTATATAATGCAAAATCATAAATTAGAAAGTTAAGGTTAGGCTTCTCGTCCATATCCTTTGTCTCTCATTTTAAATCTTCCTTTTAGGTTGCAAAAACTATTAACACTATACAATTTCATTTTATTCCAATGTCTGGCAACCTTTGCTCTTTGTTTTTACTACATTAAAATGTTACATGGGAATTATTCTACTGCATTTCAAATGTAAATGAATAGTCCGTTTTAAAATAAGTTTATTCCCACATGTCTCCTTTATATGTCCAAGGTAAATTGGCCAATACTTTGGCCCCAATGACGTAGAAAGATATGTTTTGCTCCTTAAATTACATAACTTCGACCTAAATCGTAAATAGGATATGACTACTGTTACGTGCTTAGGCTCGAATAAGCAGCAACACAGAAAGAGTGAAAACTAACAAGCTTGTAAAACGTTAACAATGATTTTATTAAGTACAATTATTTTCATAAAATAAATAAACTTACGGTTTTAGAGAATCAAATCCAACATTAATCCAATATAGAGTTCACAAAAATAATCCACTAATGGAATTTGCAAGAGTCATGATAAATAAATGCTCTTATAGTTCCAGGTTCGAATCTTGACGATGTAATCCAAAATCGCTGACAATGCCACGTGATGCAGTTCTAGTTTTATTATCATCCAAATGAAATTATGAACACAGGTTCTTTTCCAAATAATTCCTCTAGCTACAAATGACACAATGTCCAGTACAAGGTACATGTAATTAAAATTATAACTCAAACAGAAAAATACAACTATTAACTTTAAAAGCCCAGATTCTACTAATGTTAGCTTCCAAAACACAGCTATATATATATATATATATATATATATATATATATATATATATATATATATATATATATATATATATATATATATATATATATATGTAATTCCCTCGTAAACAAAAATGAATCATGTGATTCTGGAAGGTCATAGAAAGAGGCTACCCTCACTAAATCACGTACTCCCCCCATGAGAATTATCAGATATTCAACCATAACTTTGAAATCAGCCAATCATTTTAGAAGCTTGTTGACACTGTCTGAAGCAGGGTCAGAAATTAGGTCAACAAGCCAAGGTCAAAACACGTTTACAGATAAAGTATGGTCATAGAGATTTTTCAAGAATAATTTCCCAATTAATGAAGTTAAAACCCAAAAAGACAAATTTGGATCTGACAATTAAAAATAAATAATTTAAATCCAATAGACGTAACACTACATAAAAAGACAATGATACTCACATGCATGAGACCTAAATTATTATACATTAGTGTCATTAAAAACTTCAGAAATGTAGTCTATGCAACGTAACGATAATTGACATAGAGGAACTAATTTTTGAATAAGTTATACCAACTATAAGCAAAAATTTTATGTTTATGCATGCGGAACAAAATCACAATTGCCCGATTTATCCTGTCAGCATTCAGGTCCGATCGTCTTATATAAGAAAATGCATGTTGTGTAATTAGCATGTGTTTGTTGGTCATTTCAGTTATAGCCTATCTTTTGTCCATGCATAATGTTTAGCTCTAATTCGCGTTGGCACAGGAAATAAGAAACTCAAGGCTTACATGAATAACTCAGTCCGTTATCATTTTTACTAGCAGGAACATCCGCTTAGCTATTGTCAAGTTTGACTTACGATGATTTAGAGAACGTGAACAAGCCTGAAGCTTTACAAAACTCCTTTTTGTTCCCTACACGCAAACCTGAACAGCAGAAGTGTCCGACCAGATCACGTTTATTCGGCAAATACAAAACAGTGAAGGCGTTTAATAATCTGCGTTTATAATGCCGCACGTTGTTAGTACAATGCTTCGATCTGGAATTATAATATGACATTTGTGTTTGCAACGTGTCGTCTAGACAACACCCGTATTATTTTTAATGAGGTAACGAATTCTGTCATTTAAAACCAAATTTTTCGTTTATATTCAATGTGGAAAAAACATAATGCTTATATAAACTGTAAATGGGTGAAGTTTGACAAAAGTTAGTCAGTGTACAAACAAAATTAGAGCCAATTTGACCTGTCTTCATGCTCTTGAGAATTTTTAATCTCGCGTTTATGGCCAGAATACATACATACATACATACATACATACATACATACATACATACATACATACATACATACATACATACATACATACATACATACGCACGCACGCACGCACGCACATATATATATATATATATATATATATATATATATATATATATATATATATATACACACACACATATATATATATATATATATATATATATATATATATATATATATATATATATATATATATATATATATATATATATATGTATATGTGCGTGCGTGCTTGCGTGTGTTAATGTCTCCAACTGAGCAAGAAGGGTAGTTAATTGGATTTAGCTACGTTATTTAAGGAATGACCTCCTTCGATGTTATAACCATGTGTGAGTGAAATAACATCAACAGTGAACTGGGCAATATTACTGGAAAGAAATAATACAAAACGAGCCCCCTTAGACAAGAAGATAGCAGATTTAATAAAACACATTAATAGTAGTAATTTGAATTCAGCTTAGGTTGTATCATTATGATTTAATAGCTGCGTCTAAATTGGATTTTTATCATTATCATAACGAGTGGTGAAACGAGCGCAATGTCCACGATTGGATTGCATCACCGTCTCTCTCGACCGTGCTCCAACGTTTCCTATTTTCTCCAGTCTTCCTTTTTCGTCTGCCTCATCATTCTTGGACTTCACTCCTATCTTCATTTTTTCGGACTTCACTCGTCCCGTCTCTTTCCTTTTTTTACCGGACTCCGTCTTCGGATTGTTGAGTCTCACTCCCTCTACGAAAACTGTTTCCTTAATGCTCTTTACTTTAGAACTTGTGCATCCAACACAAGACAGACAACCTGTCTCTTTTTTGATGAACGAAGAAAACAATATTCTTTTTTCTAGGCTTCCTCGGAACAAAACTTTCCCCCTCTCAAGAACTTTCAGACTAAAGTATGGTTGTCACTTTAAATTTACATTACGTTTAAGGTGCACGCCTTAATTTCACTCTTGCCAATCATAAGCTGTGGTATCTGAAACTTGTTTACGACAAACGTTTTTTTTTTCGTCAGTCAAAATCAATTAAGTTAGATAACTTCCTTTTGGAGAATGACTTATTGAAACGGATCGGAAGTTCAGCTGTCCCTTTCTCAAAACCGTGTTATGATATCCGTCAATTTCATTTAGTCGGAACACTGGTCTTTTTGAAGTTTTAACACAGATTTGGAATAACCTAAGAATATTGGTCAATAAGACCCTTAACAAAGACTCTCCCGGTCTAATACAAAATTGTAATGCCCAATGCATTCAACTTTAAGGTTCAATGCTTATTCAAAATTCGACACTTCACATAGGCCTTGTTAAGAAACAATATGGGATTTTGCTCTCGAAATTTTGAACTTGCATCCAAGTTATTTTTTTTAGATGACTTTAGGTGATCCTTCTCCTCAGAACCAATTAGTCTAGTCGGACAATCTGCTCCAACATTGGCGCAACACTTAATGTAACGCAATTGAATGTAATATTGCTAAAGAAATAATGACCATCTCAATAAGCGACCCTTTGTCAATTTAGCTTTGGCCAAATAAGCAAGTGGCAAGTGGTTACTTTTCAGAATAAACTTTCGCCCATACAAATAGCTTTGGAATTTAGAGATCCCAAACATAATTATTCAAAATTCGACACTACACACACATACACATACACACCACACACGCATAGAATATATATATATATATATATATATATATATATATATATATATATATATTGTTGTAGGATTTAACGCCATTTTTCAGCGCACGATCGACTGTACATGCGGCCAATATTAATGGTAGAGGAAGGACGTGGTAAAAGCCCGAAAAGAACTAACAACCTACGAGAAGCTACCGGCAAGCTTTCTTACATCCACTGGCTGAGTCTGAGACTCGAACCCACGCAGACAGAAGTGACACGGCAGTGATCAGTAACGGAGGGCACTTTCGACCATTCGTCTACTTTGGGCCCCTTTATATATATATATATATATATATATATATATATATATATATATATATATAGAGAGAGAGAGAGAGAGAGAGAGAGAGAGAGAGAGAGAGAGAGAGAGAGAATAAATCATATGGCAAATAACAGTACTTCTGAGTGTACTAGATCAAGCAAGGAATGCACAAAGCTGATAACGAACAGTGCAAAACCAGTATAAATAACCCGAGTGCTTTTTGAAAGGCAAATACAAAACATATATAACAAAACCAAACATAACAGAAAAACCTGTTGTGTTTGCAAAACTTTATTGGTGTTTTCACAGGAATTAAACTTTTAAATTTCTTATGTATCAACTCGTTTATCTCAGCTTGTTGAGGATGCTGGAAAATATTTGAATTGACCTTGAAATCCATGACCCATAACATATATTAGTATATGTAAAATTATGTAAGCATAAATCATATCACGGATATTTCATTGTTATGGTAGTAATTATAGCTTTTTATGCAAATTAAGAGAATTACTTAAAAGAAAATGAGTCGGTTGTAAAGATAATTTTATTCTGCGACGAGGCTTCTGCACAGCATCTTTGTCATCCAGTGAGATATTTTATCCTTTTGTGTAACTTTCTCCGACATGCTGAAGGCTACGTATTTCACATATGATGAGATAAATTACATTTTGTGTTTTGCACGTTTTGTTTTTACCATGTACGTTTAGCTTTTCTCCAGGCACTGTGCTAGAAAATGCCTTGGTTTATATCATATGTCGACGGTATATTTGTGGTGAATTGAAACTTGAAAAAATGTAGACGGGAGAGGGGGGGGGCATAGGAAGGGGATTTGGCCCTATATTGCATGTTTTACACTGGGTGAGGGGATTTCGTTTTAAGGGTTGTGTCCTGACGTGATTTTGTACTACGCCTCATTCATTTGTACAACATGTAAAGCATTGCAATACCGTGTACAATATTTCGATTAACAGTAATATGTAGTCAGAGCATATATTGATAGAAAAAAGATTAGATCTCGAAATGCTGTAAATTGATAAATTCGGTAAGTTAAGTAAACATTTTGTACTTGGATCGTGAGTCATAATTTGGGGAAAGCTCATACATGTATGTACCAGATATATAATAAATTTAATAAATGAAGTAGAATCAAATTATTCCTCTTGTATAAACCGCATTTAAAAAATAAAGATAACAAAAGTAAGTATAATTAATTATATCAACTCTATGCCTTTTTAAATCAAAACTTAAAAGCATAGAACAGTGATACTTTCTGTAGGATAATTATTTGGGTCATAAATCATTTGTCCATTACACATTGATTAAACCAAAATTTGCCTAACCTGGTTACCACAAGCGAAGATGTGGCCAATGCTTTATTAGTATACACAAGTCCAACGAAATGAAAGATGAAAATGTCAATGATTACTAAAGATAGTTATTCCAGAAATGTACTATTAAAATATTTCAGTAATTATATACTGAATTGTTTAATATAATTATACTTCTTATTCCCCATTCAACTTTTGTATGGTCTCGAATTCTTCAAGCTTTGAGACCTAAACTTTTAAATGACCGTACACTTGTTCAGGTATACACCCAAATAGGTACTAAAGTAGATATGTACACCCAACTAATTTCTAACGGTATAGAAAGTACTTACCCTCAGATAATTACTAAAAGTACGAAAATTACTTAAATCCAAATAATTACTAAATTTATAAAAAATACTTACTCACAAATATTTACTAAAGTTATGAAAAGGTACCTACCTTCACTTTAAACTTTTATAAGATTACAATTACTTGACTGCACATGCCACAGGTCTTTCAAGAGAAATGTAGGCTACTGTTAATATATATATATATATATATATATATATATATATATATATATATGCTACTAATAAATTTATTAGGACTTACTTCCTATATCTATATAATCAATATGTGCTCAGTCCAACGTGCAAACTACATAAATAAATGCCGGGCTTAAGATAGCTTTCTGAAAAGCTTTTACTATTGTTGTACTATTATGATATACGGCCGATACAGTCACGCTTATGTTAAATCCATAATCTGCTTATATTATAGATGTCTGGTTAATGGATTAATTATTCCATCACTAGGGATGAAACTTTATCTATGAATAGGAAAGCGAGTCCTCGGTGCACATTTTACCGTTGCCTCACCAGGTGGTTTATTAAATGTAAGACACTCCTGCAATATAAATTGATTTTAGTTTCAAAAGCTTCGCTCTGGAAATATCCTTAACATTGTTCGGTAAATGAAATAAGGTGATAGAAAGGGACAACATTGATAATGACATAGAGAATGCACAAAGTTCAACACACAATTCCGCAATAGTTGGAAAAAATTATTACCGAATGATGTGAAGACTATCTCGATGTCAATGTATATATGTACTAATATAATAACTGGATGTTTGATTTGTTGCCCGCTTAATGTTTAACAGCACAGCAGCATATACAAAACTATTTAAAGCTAATGTATAGGGAATACAAATGTTTGGTTTTATGAGCATCAAGTTAAATGGATATTATTCCTTTCTTCAATGTTTACATGTAAAACATGAAGTATTTTAATGCTGTGAAATATATGAGAACAGTTATCTTCGTGTAATGTATACACTTATGTGAACTTAAGTTTTACTCTGCATTTTTGTGTTTAAATAATGTTAATTTTCAGGGTCCACTTCTTCTCTCTCCTCTCCAAATATGAAATGTTGAAATTTGGCTCTGCTATTCATGATGGTGGAAAGCCATTTTTGAAGCAAGAGTAGACATGCATACACCTTATGCATATTCTATCAGGTAGGATATTTATTTAAGAGACGTAACACTGGTAAATATTTACAGTTACATTTACAGTTATACAGCTTATATGATAGGTAACTAAAAGAGAAGAAAGAAACGGGTCGAGTCGTTATCTTAGATCGTTTAAAATTAAATACGTAGAGAGAAAATATTGCGTTTAAAAAACGGCACTATATCATCTGCAACAGTAATCAATCGCACAAATTATATAAAAAGATTCGTTTGCGATTTCATAGCTTCTCGCACCATTTATTAAAGACTGATAGCCATGCTGCATGGTCATCTTGCGTCTTTTCATGGTTCGACTCATTAATAAACTACTTCGATCTGTTGCATAAAAAGTCAAATGGATTACATACATACCACTTGATGAAAACATCCTTTCAATTTTGCCTTAAAAGTCTGAGAGATCGCTGATATTTATTATACAGCATTAAAATGTAAGTATATTCATGAGGCACAGGAAATAAACAGTGTGTTGTGTTCAAATACTGTAGGTACAACTTTAAACAAAGCTTCGCCACCGGTAATGAAAGAAGCTAGAGAAGGGATGCTGGACAAATATAACAATTTTATAAAGAAATTAATGTAAAAAAACTAATCTATCTTCTATCATAAACAATTTGAACAAGTGAACGTATAGGATTCCTGTTAAAGGAAACTGAAAACTGAATGCAATGTGTGCCACAAATTCTTATTAATTTAGTCAGTATATTCTTAGCAACTCTATAAAAAATCATCTTCAATATCAGGGTTACGACTAAACCAATATTACGTTAACCAGTGTTTAATTTATTTTGACAATTATGTAGCGGATTAGGTTCAGAAGCAAAATATCTTTCGAAAATTGGAATACGCTGGCTATAAACCTGCCATGCAAAGTTGAACGCCCTTACACCGAGCTATACCTGCAGAGAACTGGCCTTGCAAACTTAAGCATCCTTACATCGAGTCATATCTGATGTCACGTGCTTCCTACGGAATTATGACTAATCCCGGTGAAAGACGGACACTTTAAAGTTTAAATAGTCATAAACCCCTACTCAGTAAAGCCGACGGTGTAGGTGTTTAAATATAAAATTAAAAAGGTGAAAGGTATAACAATTTATAAACCTATATCACAGTATTCCACAAGTACAGGAAGTTGTTGGAAAGCAATTGCTCTACTCTAACCAAATTGCGACTATTTCATCCCTCAAAAATAAAGGTGAGTGTTCCCTTCCCGTGTCCCTACTGTGTTACTCATCTGTAATTTCCGCCTTTTATTCCTTTTTCGCTGTCATTGTCGGTACTTCAGATACAATCGTTTCCGTTATCGCAGCGTCCTTGTCCGTACTTAACAGCATCCTCGTTGTTGTTCTCTCGGCCCTACATTTCAGTACTATCAATCAATAAGATGGGTTTTAAGTGATTCGTCCCGAAGGCTCTTGTCACTGTTTTATCTCCCAATGGGGAGTTATTTAATTTATCCTGAGGGTGGGAATGGTTTCGCGCACCCTGCAGGCGTTTATGTGCTCATATAGAAGCACTTATTTAATTTGGCCGTCACCACGGGACAGTTATTGAACTGCCTCTGGGTGAATGTAAGGCCGTAGGATGGGTAGGAATAGAACCTACACACACCCACCCAATCAGTCAGTATTCTGTATGCCTAGCCTAGCCAGTCTGCAATAGCAGTGAAGCAAAGCGAGAGTAAAATAGTTTAACTCATATCGCCTTTGTCTGCAAAGTATGGTCGTGCAAGCACGAGTAATTACTGCAGCGGGAAGCAGTGGTGCGTAGAGCCAAGCACGCTCTTTTTCTATCAAATTCAGTCCAGTTATACTATTGGACAACCTAACAACCAATAATGTGTAAGCCACCTATGCAATTATCCAAATATCTGAGTTGTAAAATATTATTTTATCATCCTATCAAAAATAGGGACTAGTACGAAAGTGTACATGTGTAAGTCCCTATTGTATTTAAATTAAAGTGCCTAAGCGACACATAAAAGTGTAGTCAATGGTAGGGGAATTCGGTTATAAATTTGTTGAAGGCAATGCCAAAAAGGTCAAATTATTCCTTTCAGGGCCATAAAGTTAGTCAAAGAGGGCTACTCGATACCAAATGAGTACCCTATTATTCAGGCAATGAAGGTCAATGAGTCCACCATTTTCTTCATTGCGGCAGGCAGGTTCGGGTGTAGCATGTCTTTCGCTGACTGTAGTCCGCTATTCGTCCATGCCGCTGCATTTCGTACGTACTGCAGTTATTATTTTCTCCAAGTATTGGCGTGTTGTTTAGGTGGTGAGCTGCTTTGCGGTTCCGCCATTTTGTACCCTGCGTAGTGAAAGCCGGCCAATTTGGTTTCATGCAGAGTCCGCCATATTGTTTCCACGTGGCAGCCGCCATTTTCCTGGGAGCCCTGTCTTGTTGAAATATCCTACAGGTCGCTGTTTTGTAGGTGTTCAGTCTAAGTCCTACAGTGGTTATTCCAGTTATGGTTCGGTTTCCCGTCACCTCGGCTCGGTTGCCCGTCACCGCTAGTCGGCTCGGTTTCCCGTCACCGCTAGTATCTGGTTCCCTAGAAGCTCCTATGGGTGCCTTATTTATTTGATGAGCACGCCTATGGTCTTCTGTTATATGTGGCTCGCTGTTATACACCTTCAGCTCTGTGTAGTCCCGTCCTGCTTGCTCTGTGTCCATTGCCCGAATGATGATGTGTAATGAATGCATTTCAGTACTTCTGGTACCCTCGTTTATATTCTCTCGGTCCTCCTTCATCGCAGAACAGCCTATCTCTACGTGCTCTACACGTTTTCTCTCAAATCTGTGGGTGGCATCGGTTCCCACTAGGAATTCTTTCTGTGGAACAGAAGGGTCTCATTCTATAATAAAGGCTCCAACAACAACAATAATATATCTACATCTGATACATACTTGCATATTCCTAATTCGTTATAGAGTAATCTAACACTATCAACAATATTCACACGCATTTCTTACCTTTCAGATTATAAAAGAGCGCACAACTTCAGCACATTTAGCGCAGTATAGTGTCTCCAACTTCTTACGATCTGTTCTAGCTAGAGTCCAGACGTGCACCAATTGTTTCGCAATGGATTAAAGGTCACCAGTCATATCCTATTATTTTTCGTTTTACATCAGATTTGCTTTGCATGATTAAAAACAGTTGTACTCGCACATAAAAATTAAAATTATTATGACGTGTAAATAAATAATATTTTTTTAATTACTCGAAATAGAAGTATGCAATGCTGTTACTTCACCTCAGCTAAAATGTTCCACAGCCATATAGAGGACGCTAGCCGTTAATGATGTACATTTTCCCCCACAACACGAAGTACATTCTTCTTGCTGTTGAAAATAAAATAAAATAACTTATGGATAGGGAATATTTAAAGGAACCCATTGCAAAATAATTTATTGTTCAGCCTGATATCGATATGAGTGCATAACGCACTAGATTGTATCCATTATTTCAATTTATTTTCAGAAACCCTTTAATACAGGTAAAACAGAATCAATGCTGGTTTCCATATGTCGGCAAAAACACGTTACATTCAAATGAATCAAAAGGAAGTTTGTTTCATAATATCGGCCGATTTCATAATTAAAAAAGATCGCACTTAAAATAATCCAATATCAGTTTCCGGGACTAGGCGTGCTTTATATTCAAATAACAGTTGTATTCGATATCATGTCGGTAAGTTAAAGTAAGGAGTTTATTGCTTGCTGCCAGTTGTGTTTATTCATCACCCGGGCTTTTGTTTGTTTGCCATATGTAATCATAATTTATAGAAACAGTCCTTGATTGTGGTTAGTCAAATGATATACATAGCAATAACTTTCCTTAAAAAAAGTTGTAACCCATGCTAGTGGAAGAGTATTATGTGACGTCACAGTGCATGTGTTTTCAAATAATGATTTTTGTTTGCGAGAAACCGTCGTATAATTAGCCTTAATGCAATACAACCATGGTCATTTTGCACCTTGAAAAGAGTGCGTGAATTGCAGATGACTTCAAGCAATTGGGTGATATTTCCGTCTCATTTGTGATTTTATCATCTGATATAAGTGATACACATGACAGTAAGGATGCATATGCCAGGCTGCATATATTACATGTATGGAGTTAGTACATATATTCATTTCTTTAATATATTTCGATGATGAAAATGAAAAACGAATGAATACAATTAACAATGCAATGTTAATTTCTTTCATTTTATTTTCAATTAAGTGTTTTGTTTCTCTAGTTTTGGTACCATGAAGGTGGTGGGTGCACACATTTAGAAAATATTATTTCGTTTCTTAAGTCTTAGAACATTTACCTTGAGAAGAAAGTATTCAGAATAAATATGTTGAGACATTTGTGTTCATTAGTTATGTCGTGGGTTTCAATATTGGACACGGTATCTTGCTGTATCACGTGACTAATGGACCTACGTTATTATGGACATGTATGTTGCTCGTTTTGCGTACCCACGTGACTAGCAATGCAAATTGCGAGAACCAGGTCAAATGTAATATACCTTGTTGTTTAGTATCGTCTGACAGCGGTATATAGAAAAAACCAGTGTTATACTTGCATTTTCGGATAATATGAGTTATCTTCCTGTCGACTTAATGTATGAATGGCTCAAAGCAACGTCTTTTAAGTTTGCAAGGCTCGGTTGTATGTCTATACATTATGTCAACACCACAAACTTTCCGACATATAACTGACTGTGACACTACATCCAATATAAGTAACAAAATAAAGGCAATGGTATGGGAAAGGTGAGAGGAAACGGGAATCAAGCTGGTATACACATGTCAGTATTAGCTTCTCAAAGTGCATGGAAAGACTCACCAAACATATAACATTTACTAAATGGCTATCAGCTCATTCTTTCACAATTTAAGCCTGTAATCCAGGAAGTGAAAATGACCAAGTGGATCTAGCAGTTTTTTGTACAGATACACACTGAAGTAAGACCAAACAGTATATTCCTGAACCCAAATACACCATTCAACTATGCACAGAACTAAATTGAACTAATTGTTCTTTTTAACAAAATATTATGTATCCAAAGGCATTTTTAAATTACCAGTATAATTAGTGAGACAAACCTGGGAAAGTTCATTTTCTTTAACAATCTAACCTTATTCGTATTACGAAACTGTACAGCACAATTTCCGTATCTAACAATTTATCACTTCTATCAATTCCATTTTTTCTATAATTCAAAATTTCAGTCCCCAAAATATTTGTTATAAATCAACATCTAACTACGTATTATGGGTGAGTAAACAATGTCTTCCGTTCATAGAGCATTAAAATATAATATTACGGTAAGGTTTAATATATATCAGAGAGTATTGCAATGAAACTATCTTTAATTTCTACATCATGATGGCAAAAGACTTTGATATTCTTCTATTGTATGTCCTTCAAAGAATTCTAAGAAAACAATAAAGTAATTTCAACAGCAGTAAAGGTGCATTTCAACCAGTTTTAAAGCACGACCTTATATATTATTTACTATTAAAGTATTATCTGTGATGTTTGATGCAATACCTAGAATATTGACTCGATTCGATTTACGGTTGAGATATATCAGTTTATAATTATGTGGTAACTAACGTACACTCTACCCTCGCCAATATCGTGACTCGCTTTTGTGTAATATCACAAGAAGAACCCAACATTTCGAAGTATCATTGTTCTACGTTTTTCAGGTGTGCCGTTTCTGCACATTTTTTTTGTGGCATGGACATGAGGAGCTTCATATGTGATGAAACAGTAGATGTGTAAGGGTTTGATTGGTGTTCGAATGCTTGGCGGACTGTACCTTCTTACAAGGTGTCCTCTATATACTGTTCTCATTATCTAGAGGACGATTGCCTACGATATATATTGAGATAAAGCGTCAAACGTATATGTGGAATAAATAGAGATCTGAGCAGATCTACAGAACAGAAAGACACCAGCAACAGTTGATTTAACACTGTAAACAACAACGGAGACTTTAACGTCAACTATGACTACATTATCATCAGAATTAACGCAGATGTTGAAGACATCTTAATACTTTTAAAGCTGCAATATCCTCATGAGCCCCATAGCTATTTTAATACTATACAGGTGGGATGGGGAAGCATGACAGTGCATAACATTACTGAAGAGAAGACTGATGCAGGTCATTCCTTTTGATGTTCCAGTTTATGAAGTTCCTAGAGGTGCGCTTAGGTTCTGGGTAAATACTGGTTGTCAGCTTTCCATAATGGCATATATAGACCTCTGGCAAGTCCTCCAGTGTTCTTGATGCTAAACATTAGCATTTGCTCAGTTATGTGGTCAGTGCAAAGGCCCACCCAAAACCATGACTACATATTACATCATTGTGTCCATTCATACATAATCATACACACTTTAAACTATTTCTTGTACAAAAATTGTCAATTCGTGAAATGTAACGTGAATTGTCTTTTTAGGGAGATTATGCCATAATGCAGCACTGCAGCAATATAGATCATATGCCTTATGTAAGACAAGTGGATATTACAGTTGGCAAATCCTCTTCATTTTAGGAAACTCTTTACAATGGCAATCATGTACTTTTACTGCATCCATTATATGCTTGTTATATTGATTCTGATCTGTTTTTGGACTCTCAAACTTACTTGATTTAGCTAATGCTTTCACTAAAAAGGCTGACCATTAGTATGTTGCCCTTTCATATAAGTCTTTTTAGTTCCTCTTATAATTTGTATTACCCCCTCACAAATGTGTCACTATTTTGACGTTTCTTTCATATGTTTACAAAAATTTAGAAGTGTCATTTCCAAAGGTTTCTGGCTTAAGTAAACTCTCCCACTGAATGTGTATAAGTTTCTTGAAGTACCAACATCTAAACTAATTACGCTGGTACATATAGCCAAGGAATGTTGATTTGTTTACTGTTTTTCAGAATATCATAACAAACACTAAACTACTGAGCACAGAGAATGAATTCTCAGTAGCGCAATGGCATCTTCAAATCCTGAATGACATACCTTGAATAGTTTAAGTCTAATGTCCCTGAAGCGAAAATGAATATTGACAGAGAACGAGAAGACATAGTGATTACTGTGTATTGCCATTCATATATTAATACACCGGGCTTGGGGTAAGAAAAGATTATATGTCTTTGTCAGCTTCCTGCTGGAGAGTATAATAAAACCATATTAATAACAGTCTGGTTAAATCGAACTGCTTTTTGTAATTGTGAAATGAAACGAACTGACAGAAAAACATGCAAACCAGAATGTGAACTATTTTAATAGAATTTAAGTCAAAATGAACACGTATGACGTGGAAAGAGAAATGTACAGGGACATGTCGTACATATGCGAAGTAATAATATATATCCATACAAGCAGCATATTTTGCTTACAAGTTTCTGGATAGGTTTGAAAGTCAAATACAATACACAACTCGCATGCTGATATTTTAGTAATTCAGCTCGATATCATATACATGATAATCTTACCAGAAACAATAAGTCGAATGCTAAATTTGTGTCGTCAGCATAAACATTACAGGAACAAACAAATAATCAAAAACTATACATTTTGTCTTCTGAAATAAATAAAAGCAGCCGTATGTAAAACTCCTCGTCTGAGATTTTATTCTTCCTGTTGTTATAAAATGAACACCATACAAAATTAGTTTTTCATTATCAGATACGTTTGCTCTCTACCATTATAATGGTACATACTTGACTGACATAATACACTAGCCCTAGTGAACATATCTCAGAAATAAATGCCAACACGCAATCAATGTTTGGTCCATATTCGACTGTCAGGATCTATATCTGTGGTAAGATGCATATCTACTCGCTGATGTGTTTGAGTTATTTCTTGACACTGATATGCACCTGTACAAGTTAGTTTCCGCACATTATTTTAAATCTTCGGAAATGGCATGGGATCCATTGTTGTCCGAAGCCTAAATCAAATGGGAAGTTCTCACAAACACAGTCCAGCATCAGTTTGTTGGGAAAGTTATTCTATATAGTGAGTCACAGACATGAGCCGAGCAACAGTCAAATGTGAATGAATATCGCTCCGCTGCCTCCCGACAGGCACATTACGTACCTGGATCAGATCTACGGGTATGGTTGGGAATGAAACATCCGTTCCGACTGGACGTTTTCGGTGGCTTCATCGTAGAGACATTGAAGTGCAAAAACAGATCAACCATCACAACATCAACAGTGATACGGATATTTTGTTTGAAATTGATCTAGAATACCCTAAACATTTACATGAAACGCATAACGATTATCCGGTGGCACGAAACGCTTTCCCAGTGACTGGTGCTTGGTTGTCCCCGTATCACTGCGCGATTGTCAACGAATCCGGACGTAAAATATACCGAATGCACCAAGCTAGTACCAAGTCTTATAACCCAACAAAACTAAACATTGCATGTGCTAAACTTCCAACTTTATCTGCGATTGGATATGTTTGTAACCAAGATACATCCAGTGCTTCAATTTTACCAGCATGCTTAGACGGCGCCATGATGAATACAGTTCTGTGAACAAGGTCCCAAACTAGTTTGAAAAGGATAGTTACAAGCTCATGAAGAATTGTTGTTCAGAAAACCATGTAAAATATGCGCAAACAAATTTGATTTACCTTGTCTGAAATAGATAACAAGACAAAGTTCGAAGACTTATCTCCGATCCGCCTTTTGAATCCAGAGTGATTTTGTGATGGAGTATTTGTTGCCGTTTACAGTTAAAGATCGAAACTCAAAGCTGACATAATTACTCTATATTTGTTCGTCCGTATAGGCACTTATCAAAACTGCTAATGTACGAGTTTTCCTGTGACAAGATCAGATCTTTATACTAGGATCGGACCAAGATGCTGACACTGAGGCTGATGCAAATCAACAACAACGATGTGTTCACGGATATGGCACAGTCATCCTGACTTTTTCAGAGAGCATCCGAGAGAACCTCCGTTGTTTAGAAACACCACTAGAGCATTTTTAATTTCAAGGACGAATGCTCGAGTAAACGTATCAAGAAATATGTGGGACTGCGACCTAAAATATATTCAATCGTGGTAGGACCACATGCCTCGGAAAACAAAAAGAGATCAAAATGTGTTCTATTGTTTATTGTGCGTTAGAATCTCAAACACGAACTGCATTTGAAATGTCTTGGAGACCAACGTGATTTCACACACACGGCAGTAAATCATGATGCGATGAAAGAAACCGCATGTGTGTCTACAATGCACTATAGTAAGTTTTTCTCTCTTGATACCAAGCAATATATACACTCTGAGAAAAATCACTACCTACACGTTTGACTATCATGCTGTTGTGAATCAATTGGCACTTGATAAATGTTAGAGCGATGCACTAGTTCACCAATATAGATATTGACTGCTTGCATTTCCCTTGATACAAATCTTAAGCTCTGGCCAATTTGGTAACGGTCCCAATCAGGAAAGCATTTCTCGTGTCTGTGTGTTGACACGTCAGTACAACGCTGATTATTGCATATGTCATCGCCTTCCATTTAGGAGTTTCATTGGGATTTGAACTTTTATTCGCTTAGTAGTTTTCATTGATGGGATTACAATTTGGTTTTAATCCGCAATACCGTAAGTTCGTTGTTCTCTTTTTAATTTTGTTGTCTCGGAAAATACTGTATTGTTTACCTTTCTACAAAGCTTGCTGCCTTCACTTATTTCTGTTGTAGTTGTAGTTGTTGTTTTAGGGTTTAACGCCATTTTTCAGCACACGATAGGCTATACATGGCGGCCAGTATTAATGGTGGAGGAAGAACCCGAGAAAAACCTCGCAAAGGACCACCGACCTACGAAAAGCTATTGACAAGCTTTCTCACACACCCACACTTACTGAATCTGAGACTCGAACTCACGTAGACAGAGGTGAGATGGCAGTTATTTCTAACTGAGAGCGCTTTAGAACACTCGGCCACTCGCGGCCCCTCACTTGTTTCTGCATCTTTCTTTGAGAGCATAGACTGGCAATAGTCTAAACTCATAACAAAATTATACTAGGACGACGAAGACGTGATTGAGGTTTCGTTGAGGTTAATCGACCATCAAGAACTTTTTTGAACAAAATCGACTTAAATTTTAAACTAATCATACTGCAGGTGCATATCACAATCTGTGGTTGTATATGGACTGTTTTCAAAACATTAAAACTGGTTTGGGATTTAAAAACATGACTTCATTACACAGTAACCTATTATTACGTTGCATTGGAACACCAGGAGTCGTTCAGTCAATCCGTTGAAGACATTTTTTCCTATAGCAACAAGTTGGTGTCGATGGTGCTAATTACAGATATTATGCTGCAAGATTTTCTGAGAAGACACTATTTTAGGAGGGTTTTGGTGGACAAATGATGGTTATCGATGCACCTGATGAAAACATATAATTGAGCGCATTACATATTTAAATAACGTCCAATTACAAAATTAAGCGAAACATTCAATCGGGAAGACTAAAGAACAATTACAATGATACCTGGATCAAACTAAACGTTTCTTGAACAAATTTGACCCGAAACAGCCACGTGTAGTTGACGCAAACACAACAAGTTTAGATTAATGCGGGGAAATTAAGTCAGGGTTGACACAAAGGGAAGCAGCGCTAGAATGTATATATTCATTACAACGATACCAACGTGTTAGCAGAAGCGTTCTACCGGATGCAAAACTTGCGGTGTTAGGAGCTCTGGGACGCGCATCAAGAATTATGCTTAGAAAGAACGGCCGACGGTCGAGTAGAAAGGGAAAAGGCCTTCGATAATCAGAATGACGAATATCATTGGGCAAAGGACTTCGATGACCCGGTTGACCGTTGACCGGTTGATTGCCCAATCCTTATTACTCTCTATATTAAAAACAAAAACATGTTCGTGGTGCCTTTAGGTGAAATAAGCTTGTTTCAATGGTGCCACGCACACCTTAAACGGTATGGGCAACTTGGATCTGACAAGACACCGCGGCGTAGTTTGTATTTTGATTGATTTTGATTGATGCAAGAGGACTTGCACCACACTTTGAAGTTGTTAGATATCGAACCAGGCACGATAAATATTTTGGAACTTACAACGTCTGATGTTGAACATGTTATTTTTAAATTGAAAGGCACTAAAGCAAATAACGTTGCTGAAGTCTGAGACAGTGGCTTGATGTAACTAATATATATATCTCCTAATTTCTATTTTTTATTTCTGTCCTTAGTCTTTCTTTAATCTGCAGATTATTCAAGGTTGTGATTGTATGTAATTTGAAAGGAATAATTTATTTAATTTGTGTGTTGGAAATTTGAAGGATTAAAATGACTAGGTGAATCTTGTGCTATTTTAGGATTATTTTGAATTCCTTCAAACTAGTTTTGTGAAACGATATCGTCTTACTCAAGACTGCTGGCACTTCAACACTTTGACGGATATTGCTAATCGATACACTAGTAACACATAGATTATTTTGAACACATTATTTTAGTTATGGGGTAGAACATTTGAGGATTAATGATATACACATATATCTACCAAACTGACATTTGCTTTCGTGATAGTCAGTACCTTCAGTAACCAACACGAGAGACTCAAATGTTTGCGTGGAGGTCAAAGCAAAGACAAAACAGGGATACTAGTTTATTTTTATTTGTTTTCAAACCCAACTATTTCTACTTGCAAAGTTTGTCAAGATATTGTACTAAATTTTCGATTACTCGACGTTTATGTTGTGTTATAATAACAATATACAAGTAAAACTGTGCCATCTCTTTCTTTTAACTTTAAATGCTACGTGTATGATTACTCATCAGGGATGGTGCAGCAAAGTATGTGTAAATTCACACCAACTATCCACTGTTTCAGGTAATAACCAATAAAATAATACGCAAATGCATGTTTGTTGTACATGTAAGGTGGAGAGCAAACACATATATGTTTTGATTTACATCTGCGTTGCTTGGACTTATGTAGTTAAGACTTGAAGCGTCTTATTTGGACTAGAGTATGTAGTCAGTAAACAAGTAAACAAGAAAGGCTGAACAATGGAACATATATACATACATACATACTATTTGCAAGTTTTATGACACATACCACATTTACGTAGTAAAGAAGATATTAGTCACTTCGTTGCCTTATTGGAAAATGTTGCTATCATACGGGACTTCATCATATAACACGACTTGTTGCACACTCCGCTTGTGCACACCGTCAATAATTCATTTAATTATACTGCAGTCATGTTAAATATGCATTGTAACTGACGTTGAGTGATTCCATTTGTTCACTGTGACGCATAATAAAATGAATACATGCTAATCCACAAAAAATATATTGTTTTTCTCAATAATTAGAAAGGGTTACCATGGAAATATTGATTAATTATCATGATTATCACTACCTCCGAAGTATGGCATTGCTGTGTCTCAATTGTGTGCTTTTGACTTGAATTGTACATGTTTCAACATAATAAATTTTTACCTTTACGCAACTTACTCCTTAATTCTGGAAAACATTTACATTTTATGTATATATAATAAAATAGGATAAATATAGGCCTTGCGTAAGTGCAAGAAACTATTACCCTTAGATTGAAATACAATACATAAAAGTAATTTGTTATTTTGGGTTTTAACATTTTAGCATTATACTGAAAGTTGAATACAACTTTTTGATAATCTAAATAACACCGTAAACATTTTGTCTCTCGCTATATTTCAAACACTGTCCACATACCATATTTTTCAAAAAACATATATTTCAGTTCTTTATGTCATTCCTTTCGACCCTTATTTATCTTCAAATGACATTTTCGTAAAATACAATCCGGAAGGATTTACAAAATCTTTATCTAATGCTAGTTCGTTAATTAGTGGATTTCCAAGTAATATAATTTTGATTGTTAACAAAACTAATTTGTTCGCTATAGTCAAGACACATTTATAGCATCTTTACCAAGTAAATTTATCCACAATTACGTCTTGTACTTGGTCTAGTAGTAAGCAAGGTCGCCTGTTATTCCAAAACATCAATGTGCTTTTTCCTTTTCTTCCATACTTGATTGGTTTGGTTTATTTATGTTTATTGGGGGTGGGGGCTGTTATTGGGGTTGTTGGGTTTGTATTTCTTCGTGTGTGGATACTAGGGATGGATGGTATGTACTCTTTCATCTTGAATTTGGAAAAAATAATTACATTGCTATCAACTACTGGCCTAGGGGTTAGAGCGTCCGCTGCCTCAGACCTAGTCATACCATAGACTGGGTGTGACATCATGCATTTTATATGCCGTATCATGCCCAGTCTTATACATTCCTATAAACTTCAACACCGCAGACATCGTAGCGATATGACTGAACAATTTATAAAGGGAAACTCCAAATCACACACACACATACATTACTACTGACGGATTGATGGATATGCACCTAAAGCAGCAAAAAAAAAACCATTCAACAGCTGACATTATCTTAAGAAATTTGCTGCATGTTTGCTAACCAATGATTGCACATGCAACTAACAAGAAAAGTTGATTGTTCCGAGTGACTAGCGGATAATTTGTTTTTACAGGCGTGACAAACACTAATTATCTTCAGTCGTGGTAGTTCGCCATAAGTGAAAATATTTGAATTCGTCACTCACGAGATAAAATATATCCGTTATGTACTCGATGTGCAGACAGCTTCTATGCAGCAACACACCAGGTCTCCCGTAGAGATACGCACACCGGCCCTGCGACAGCAGGCCCGTCCATCCGACCCTCCATTCCTGCCAGACGGCAAGACCGTTAACGGGGTATCAAACAAGGTTACCCATCCCCGAATATTGGCGCCAAGATATCCTCGACTGCAAGCCAAGAGGTCGAGTATCAATCTACTTCTCAGCTTGGCCATCCGCAGCAATAGCTCAGTCAGTTGTTGAGCTAAAAAAAAACTAGTCTCCAATGTGGAAACGTTTATGAACAAAGACTCAGACAGGGGATTAGTCATATGGTATGACGGTTCCAATTGTACAACCCCAGGTAGGCGGAGCGTAAAATGTAGGGAACCTTGCATTCAGAAATAAACAACAACACTAGCTGTGATTGGTGCATTATGTAAGAGTTGTAATTACTGTTAGGCTTTAAGAAACGTTAAGCCTGGTGGCAACATGTAAGATTAAGGTATTTCATATCTAAATCATATTTTGTATTTTTATGATTTTTTAGAATGTTGGACACCTGGGTGAAACTGGATCTGTTGTGACTAGATAACTCTTACCTCTGTCTAGTTTCAGCAGAGTTATCACTCTTAAATGCAATAAAGTACCTGGTTTTGTCCTTGTCAAATTGACAATCTAAGATTGTTCTCTATGACAGTGTGTGACATGCATGCTGAAGTAGGAGAAAAAGTATATTTATTTCGCAAAGCATTAGCATTGAGGTTTATGGAAAAAGAATTGGTACTTTGATACCATATGGGATGAGATAAAATCTGTACAATTTGTAGTACCACCCGTAGGAAGTAAAGGGAATACCCATGTCCATGTGGTTTCCCTAAACATGCAGTTATTCGTATAATAAAACTGGGACACCCAATGTTTTGCATGGGCTATGCTATTAGCCCTATACAATCCTAGTGACCATCATCCAAAGTGCAGCAGCATGTACGTACTTTACGAATCAAGGAACTCTGCATTTCGACAAGCTTTAGTTTCCGATGAAGGTATCTTAAGCCTGACACCATCTCTGACAATATCTTTGGACCTGACCACCCGGTTAGCACCATACGTCTCTTAGAAAAAAGGATGGACAAGACCACTGATATGGCACAAGGTATGAATCAAATATCTTTCCCAAGTTATACATAGCAGCAGTAAGCATAAATGTCACAAAACTGTTTAATGCCGATGCCTCCTCGCCTTCTCGAGGTACGACTTCAATGAAGAACATGTAAAAGGCAGTCATAAATGAATTATGCTACTTGAGACCGGAACGAATACGATATGCTTTAAGAACCTCTTGCAACAGATAATATAATTGTACGTCGCTTATGCCAGTAAAAGGGAAGAGACTGACCCTACCTATTCCAATGAGACAGCCACCCAGCCTTCGTGTAGCTGCTGATACATTATTGAATGATGCGACGGCAATGCCCAAATCCCTGCTAACCTACAGTTGGAAAGATGTGGTATTTAAGTTAAAACAAATGTCAACGACCTCTAGTTATTACGTTAGCCAAAAACAAAACAAAAAACTTTGTAAAATGGGACAATATGTCACGTCTGATTAAATCGTCTAGCAAAAAATCCTTGTGAGAACCTAATACAGGTCAATTGCATATGACATTTGCAACCGATGGCTGAGTTTAAGTCTAAATGATAAACTAAAGTACTTGTCATATTTCTCAACCTATAAAACTACGAGAGTTATTTGGCAACGCCGGGAACATCCTCAACGCCAAATATGATATGCATTCTCAACAACACGGAAAAGTATAACTTTAGACATTTCTTGAAATCACCTCACTGATTGCATGACTGTACTTTATAGTTTATACAGTATACACATTTTAAGAATTATATATAGTGATGTTCATGGAGAATGATAAAGAAAGAAGAAGCAGAAGAAGAAGAAGAAGAAGAAGAAGAAGAAGAAGAAGAAGAAGAAGAAGAAGAAGAAGAAAAAGAAGAAGAAGATTAAGAAGAAGAAGAAGAAGAAGAAGAGGATGAAGAAGAAGAAAAAGAATGAAATATGCATAAACATGGAAATTACGGATTTGAAGAACAAATACAAGGACATATATTACTTCTCTGAGATATCTTCAATAACAAAAACATAGGTGCAACTTACTTGCAAACTGTTCAGAAAGATCAATATTCTTATGACAAAATACATCACTATATTATCACAAAATACATGCCTAAGCTCAGAAAATGTTATTCATGAACAAAGCATTCTCTATTTATATTTCCAGTGCAGTGGAGCATTTCCTTTCTACACGCACATTAAACTGCCGTCCTAATGGTAGATAACATCCACTTGAAATGACTAAACCTCCAAGATGTTTCGATTAGAAGCGAGAATGAAGTAGTAATAGCATCATCAACAACAATGACAACAGTAGTAGTACTATCAGTTGTATTTACAGTATTAGTTGTCCTTGTTGATTTTCTAATGGTGCGTTTTTGGAGTTGTTAGTAGTAGTAATGATTGTGGTTGTGTAATGATAAACACAACCAAGCTACCGTTTGTAGTTACAATAAGTCTCTATACGATAGGTTACGTAGAATGTTTACTAGACTGGATCGAAGGCAGAACGATCTGTTGAGATGGAAATTAACTGTTATCAGAATGTACACAAACTGCTTTCATTTGCCAAGAAGGTAATGTGCAATAATGTAAGTTACGAAACATATGCCTCAGCCAACGAATTAATCGTATTCGCTAAATTTTCCAATGCTTTTTCCAATGTAACTATTTCAATAATATCTCGAAAATAACACTACAAATGCCAGAGAATAGAGCCGATCTATTATCTTTATCGTCCATGTTATATCAGACTTAGTAAGTCACAGTAGATGAAACTACCTCGGACAGTTGACCATGCGGCGAAGCAGATATGTTCCCTGGCTGGGAAAGCAGATGGCAAAAGCTGTGTGAACACCGCAGGGCATCATTTCCTGTGAGACATATTCTGATCGACATCTATTGCATCCGGAATCGGTACCAGACATATATACGCTGTCGTGCCAATGTATTGTGACAGGCCTGAAAGAAAGAGTGTTCCCACCGACTCTAAACAACTTTTCCTCATTTATATCGACCTCACCAGATTTCTTCAAGTCCTGTTGCATTGGAAGAGCGCGCACACAGTAGCCGTGGATACACTGGGAACTGTAGCTTTTTACGACACTATTGTCTGAAGTAACAAAAAGTACTAAAAACCAACACATTTTGTGAAATTCACAAACAAGTTATTTCCCCATGAATTCACAGTGAAACTTTAGAAAGAATGAAGAGTATTTAGTTCTAAATATAGCTAAATTTTCTACTACAAATACAAAAATATACATCATTCTGGATGAGTTTCAGTTTTAATATGCTAATGTACCAGTAATCTCGAACGTGTTAAGTTATCAACAGTTTTGATGTACTGCAAATGTATAATAATAATAATAATAATAATGAAGACTTTTTATAGCGCCGAATTTTTAGAAGCTCTAATCGCTTTATAGCATCTATAATGATATGACTGAAAAAAAAAACCAAAAGGAACAACATGAAATTAGAAAACATTACAAAAAATTGTAAATATTTAACCTAGGAAACATTATTAGGTCTTTACGTTTATTCATGCAGTCGAAAAGGTGAGTTGCAAGAGAAATCATGGAAGGGATCACTGTGTCTTTGTATCTAATTTCAATGGGTAATGCGTTTTACATTGTCGTGTCCTGTTTTGCAAAAGAACGTTGTCCGTATGATTTCATTTTCACAGTGGAATTAATAATGAGTAATCGATTGTTAGTATCTTGCTGTTGATTACATATAGATGAGACCAGATAGATATATGTTAATGCAGTCCGTCAATGAAATACTGCACAGAGGACAAACGTTGTGTTTGATTCAGGATCGAATGGATAACCAGTGTAGGGTACAGAGAAGTGGGGAGGTGTACTCTGATCGTACTAACAGTGATCGGAACAGCTGTGTTTTGAACGTTTCTGGATTAGATATTGAGACGAGCCAGACATAATTAACTGACAATAGTCCAGTCTTGAAAGTACTAATTAACATACACGTATTTTAATGTCATCAACTGAAACATATTTGCGAATGGATCTTATCATCCATCATATCCTTGAATGAACTCACAATCATGCCAACAAAGTGATTTAGTCCGACATAGGCAAAGAGCATGATGCGATAGAAACGAATAACATAACTATGAATAGGGTAAACATGCTTCTTGAACATGTTTATGTTTAAAATATATGTGAAAATGCTTCCCTGCATTTAAGATTGAGTTGTGTTATCTAGAGTATATGTTGTTTACTAAAACATACGATGTGATTAGTCTGGTAGGCATCTACCATCAATTACGGAATAATGTCAGCCACACAATACAAACATACTAATGGATCAAAGCCAACACGCAATATAAATGAACTATGCATACGAAAATGCAGACCTGTACATAATGGGGTGTTTTTTATTAGACCACAGATTCTTAACCGCCAAGCTCAATATCTTGATTCAGCATAGTATACGACCACAATTCAACCAGGTAACCGAAACATTTAATGATGCCCACGTAGAAACAGGAGAATGTGAAACAGTCGTATGTTGAAAAACTGTTAATTCAGTTGGATGCAGTAATGATAACCTTTAAGAGAATGTTTAAAATACTGGGCGTTCTTTAAAGGCTGTTTGTACTCACCTGCATTCAAACTCATGGTCCCATCACACGTCAAAATTGGATTGGTTTCATTTGAACGTCGGTGATATACGGAAACCTTTGTCTGGAAAATATTGGCTACAAAGGGACTGCGTATAACAAAGCACTTCATCAACTAAAAGGTCAATAATCCATAGCATCACGATAATTGTCTAGTGCAAATTAAGAACGTTGCAAGACTCGAGGCTGAGCAATAAGGCAGGTGGCAACCATTCCTACGAAGACAGGAATGACACATCACCAACGCTTAGTGCTGACTGTTCCATCATGATCTCTGACAAAGAAATGATGCTTTAAAGATGGAAAAACATCATCGTCACCTACACAGTCATCTATCACTGAGGACACCATTTATAGAATGCTCCAAAGTGAAATCAGCAATACACATGCTGAACATCCAAAGCTAAATGAAACGGTTAAAGCAATTGACTTGCTAACAAATATTGCAGCGCTTATATCAGTATAAGTATGCAACATCGAAGCTCACATATTGTCCATAAAAGTATTACATTCTCCCAATTAGAGACATTTAGAGACATTACTCAAGGATGCATCCACCGTCCGAATGTACAAGCGTAAATTAAACAGACCAGTCTGCGAAATGCATCAGGGTATAACCTTTATGTTCAAATAACCTCCTTTAATTCTGCTGGACATTTACTGAACCATGTTATGCATTGTTCAGTGCACCACATCGATCAAGGACCCCTGCGATAAAAACAAATGCAAAGAACAGAACTCTAACCTTTATGCAACAATCATGGACAGAGCAAAAGGTTTGGACACAATTAGGTAAGGAGAACTTTGTAAGATCAAGGAAATTTTTTTTTGCAAGAAAAGTTCATCATGGTGGATGGGCAATACCATGATGGCATGTTCGTTTGTGTAGTTCACCATGGTGTGTCATCAGAACCATACCCAGTGTCAGCAGTAGCCACGCAGGGTTGTATGTTGCCTCCAACCCTATTCGGTGTGTGTCAATTGTTTTGTGCCATACATACTAATAAAAATAATTCCAGTGACTAAGACACTATGCTCGACGTTAGATGCCGGCTGTAAAGATTACAAACGAAGACAAAGTTACAGTAGGTGCCTCTTCGTCAACTCGATTTTCTGACTGTTATTCTCTGAATGCCAAATCTACGTCATACATGCAGTACAGTATGGACAATTTCTCTTCATCCTGAGACACGTTCGGTCGCACAACCAGTATCAAGAAAATAAAAGTGATTTATCAACCTGCAACAGAAAAACCTTTCGCAGAGTCTACAATCTCATTAAAATGCCACACCCTCGTGTCACCGGACAAGTTCACCTACATCGGCAGCACGCTATCACGTGCAGTCAACATTGATGTTGTAACCAACAAATAACCAACAAAGCAAGTCTAAATGCAATTGTGACCTTTCGCAGGCTATGTAAAGATATGTGGGAGCACAGAGACACCCATCTAAAAAGAAAACACAAGGTCTACAAAGCCAATTTGTTGCCGACCTGCTGAATACTTGGGAAACATGGAAGATGTAACGACGCCATGCTTAGAAGCTGAATTATCTTCACATGGACTGCTTGATGAAACCTATGAGTAACATATGGCAGGACAGGATCTCAGACACTGACGTTCTCCTACGACCAGGTATTACATGAATCTTCTCCGCCAAGGAAGTCACAGTTGAGATTAACAGGATACACTACTAGAATATCATAAGATCGACCACCAAAGAAACGCCTCTTCTACCAGCTGATGGAGGAATAGCAATTTGAGGGGGCTAGTAGAATCACCTCAATGTTCCCGCAAGTTATTCCTGAAATACATTAACACTGAGCACGAGTCTTGGGAATATCTCAAACATGATCGCTGGACGTGGCGGAATCTCGTCTGGAACCACATACTTGCAGTGCAGACGCGCGAGCAACATAAATCTAATCACTGCAGTACGCCCTTAGTTAATCAAGCACGCTGAGAAAAATCACGTGTCAATTGTGAATCAAACAATTTAGATAACACATTTTCCTTATCGGCCACTCACGTATTGCCAAAAACCAATCCAGTATGTGATGTCGTGCTTAGCTTCAAAGCACTTTGCCCGGCACTTTACATTCAAATGACACTTTAAATAAGATTTGCATCTACGTATATTACACAAATGACTTGAACTGGCCATTCACTTCACGCTTAAAGAAAGATGCTCGCCGTTCCAAAAAAATGTTCCAATAGATCAGCGGGACTCTTTAGCTCATTAAAGGAAACCCCATTAAAACGTCGTTGCTATAGTGTCGATTAACCAAATGTAAATGTAAATTAAAAGATAGACGGAATTCGTACACTTTGTTAGCACGTTAGCACGCCTGTAACGCGGTTGTTAACGCAGTACATAAGACTGGAATTCTTAGAACAGGCATTTTGGTAAAATGCCATTAATACAGATCAAAACGATGAAAATGCTGACAAGAACACGACTATGACGATACTATTTGATATGCAAAACCTTACCGTTACACCTTCCATAGCAGGTAAATTAAAATATTATCCCGGACCATTTGCATCATCCACTATACATATTATCCATTTCTATATAATGAAAGCAAAAGAAATTATTGCATTAAAGGAAGAAACATTTTATGGCAAATGGAGAAAACGATTCAACTAGTTTTATTTTGACTACAGTATACACTTATATTTTACTTTGTAAGACTGTATGGTCGATACATAAAGTCTGACAGTTATTTTCAAATTTATCAGACAAGTAAAACTAACACACTTCTGGTAAATGACACTATAGTCACTGATGAAACTGACATTGCAAATGTTTTCAATGATTTTTGCACCTCCACAAAGTTAAAAGAACCAGTGATATAAAACAACTTTAGTGAACTGACAAAGTTCTGCAGCAGCAAAATCTCTAAGGAAGTATGTTTCTCTATCCCACCAGTATCAAAAAACTTTTTAAAAAAATGTCTCAGTGAACTTGATACCAAGAAAGCTACAGGACTTGATCAGATTGGTCCAAGACTCATTCAATCTTCTGCTGCTATTTTAGATAGCATAACATTCATAATCAATTTACGTATTGCAACCTCATCTGTCCCCAAAATATGGAAAACTGCAAAAGTAACTCCTATTTACAAATCTGGATCTAAGAATGATGCTGATAACTACCGACCAATCTCAATACTACCAAACTTGTAAAAATTGATTGAAAAACATGTCCATGACTCATTCATGTCATATTTAACCAAACCCTTGCTGTTACACCCTAATCAACCAGGCTTTAGACAGAAACATTCATGTGAGACTGCCTTGATCTCCCTAACTGATAAATGGCTTCAAGCACTTGACCAAGGTAGAATAATAAGATCTGTATTTGTAGATTTCAGGAAAGCGTTTGACATGGTGGATCATAAAATCCTTTTGAAGAAACTAAAAATCTACCACTGCGATGAAAATGGTTTACTTCATACTTAAGTGAGAGAACACAACAAGTTTATATAAAAAACGTTCTGTCCGAACCTGAAACAATTAGATACGGAGTGCCACAAGGCTCACTTCTAGGTCCATTACTATTTATTTTATTTATTAACGACCTAAGACTTTTACTACATATCTCTATGCAGATGACACAACATTATCAGACATCCAAAACACAAAGCATGAACTCGAAATTTCTTTACAGAATGCGTTAAACAAGCTGGAAAACTGGTGCACATGCAATGGCATTGTAGTAAATACTGGTAAAACTAAAATATTACTTATCTCAACAAGGAAAAAAAAAAGGTAAAATCTTGATAGCAATGAACTATGTCTGATATGGAAGGATAACAATTTGCAAATGGTCTATCATGACAGACTACTTGGTGTTTTGGTAGATAATAATCTATCATGGGCTGATCATATCAAACATCAGTAAAAGGGTCAATTCAAATTTATGGCTTCTCAGTAGGATAAGACATTTTCTCCCTGAAAGGCACAGAAAATTATTTTATACCAGTTACATACAACCGTATTTAGACTACTATAAAACAGTATGGGGTAATTCAAATGATAAAAACATATCAAAGTTGGAAAATCTTCAGAAAAGAGCATTTAGGCTAATATCAAACCAGAAAGAAAGCAAGGAAAATTTAGCTGGTAAGTTAAAAATATTACCTATTAAAGACCGAATATGTTTAAGAAAAGCCAAATTAATGTACAGGATATCCAATAATAATGCTCCTGAATATTTACAATCCCTATTCCAGTATAGGCTACCTGGTAATACACCCCACCTGCGATCAATATCTACAAAACATTATAAAATTCCCAAACCAAATAAGGAATTATTCAACAAAAGCTTCCAATACTCTGGAACTTTGCTCTGGAATAGTATTCCAGTTGAGATTAGAAATGCCCACTCTATTTCCATCTTTCAAACCCAATATATCCAGTGGCCCCTGAGATGCTGCTGAATTAAATAAATTCCTTGTATGAGGGCCTCAAGGTAGATTAGTTCTTAGCTAATTGTGTTACCCTCTTTAAATAAAATCATTATTATTATTATTATTATTATTATTATTATTATTATTATTATTACTTACTTACTTACTTACTTACTTTTGTCAATATTTGAAAACATGTACATGAATCAAAATGATGCAGACGAAAAGAATTTGTGTTAAAGACATTGTATGTAAAAGTGACATTTATCAAAATCTCAGAAAAGGGTTAATTTCATTAACGTTCTCAATCATATATGCTGATAGACTTTGATGTTATATCGATAATAAATAATTAATTGTAGAAAAACTGACACGCCAAGATTTATATTAACTCTCTTACAGTGTCCCCAGTCTTATGAGCCACAGTCAGTATCTATACATATGCACTTACTCATTAGGTTGTAGTTTATGATATTAGAATATATCGCCTACTCATTACCAACAATAAATTGCTACATGAGATCATATATCTGTGACTCGAACCCAAGCAGACCGAGGTGAGATGGCACTGATCCGTAACGGAGAGCTCTTTAGACCACTCGGCCGCTCGAAGCCCCACATGTATGTATGTATGTATGTATGTATGTATGTATGTATGTATGTATGTATGTATGTATGTATGTATGTATGTATGTATGGATGGATGGATGGATGGATGGATGGATGGATGGATGGATGGATGTATGTATGTATGTATGTATGTATGTATGTATGTATGTATGTATGTATGTAGCTAGGTAGGTAGGAAGGTAGGTAGGTAGGTAGCTAGGTAGGTAGGTTCTTATTAATCTTATTGTATTATACATTTATGTACATCCACTCACATGCAGATATCATGATTATATTTTGAAAACGTTCCCGTGAGAAGGATTCTCTAAAAGGTATTTAAGGAATGGTTTTCCTTAAGACGCTGATTTCTTATTCAATCTGGAGTAATGATATCTCTATATTTTGCATTTGAATTGACACAATAACATGCACAACTAATATATCACAAATAAAACATAACATTGTGAAATAAGTTATCAAATACTTTTACTTTTAAGCAAATATATAAAGCACATTAATCGTTAAATGCGTATGTATCATTCGAAAAAACGATGCCTGTTGAAGGATTTCAAATGAAACAAAGACTCAAGGTTTTGACAGATGACAATTAAAGCAACTCCAAGTCCATGTGAATGGCCATTGAAAAGTTTGTGATTTAAAGGGGTTGAGCAATGAATAAAGTTTAAAAACCTCTAAGAGATGAGGTTTAAAATCTTTTTCAAATCCAAGAAGTGGATTATGTCATTTAGGTGGTAATGGTCCATTTGGGTTTGGTTAGCATAATGTATCATTCTAATAAGATATTCGAGCCACGTTACTCGCCCTTCCTTAGCAAAACACAGCGATCTTACAAGCTGTGGTCTTCCGGCTAGGATGTGCTTCCGTAGCAAATTCTCTAGAGATCAAATTCCCAAACTGTGTTTGTAATAGGCAGTAAATTCATTCGATTGGTCGTAGTTTGCTTGCACGTCTGGCGTATTCTCACATTCATGCCTGAAACAATCTTCATAAATCTCTTATTATAAACACATATTGACTCTGCGGTGTTTTCTTTTGCAGTAGACCAAGAAGTTGGCGTCAGCATGAATATTGTGTAAGAGGGAGGAGAGTCTGGACGATAATAAACCATGTCTTTGGGGAGTCATAAATACAGATGATGTAAACATGTAAGGAGGTTAACCACAGGTGGGGCCTTACATTTTAAAAAGACTATATAAAGATATTCTTTATTTAGGTTTACTCGTGACACCCTTGCTGTTTGCTAAGATCCATGCATATTAGGTGACTTGTCAGCTCCATAGCAATCATCGCGCAAACATAGCACAGGTGAACATACTTGGACGAATATCTTTAAAATATCTAACTTGATATAAAAGTGCTTAACGTTTATCATCCTGTATTTAAATTAGAAATAATTCTAAATTCCTTGAATATGCATACTTGTACTCATGCATTTTATATGGAATGATGAAAAATACAAACGACAAAACCAAAATCGTTCTTGTGAGGCTGGATATTCCGAATCGACCTAAACTGCAAAGTCGCTTAGATCTATTGAAATCAAAGGTACGTTCTGCATCGATATTGACCATTACATGTAGGTTTTGCATGCTGGTAAAGATTACTGGTATGTGCTGCATCGTTAGTAGCAATTACTGGTGTGTGCTGCATCCTTGGTAACGGTTACCGGTATGTGGTGCATCGTGAGTAGAAGTTACTCGTGCATGCTGCATCCCTGGTAACGGTTAACGGTGGGACTTCTGTTATATTTCGACGATCGATATTTGTCTCACTCAGCCCCCAAGCGATTGCTGTATATTATAAAAAAGTGACAAAACACAGAGCATCGAAGATAAAGTATTTTCAGAAATCAATGGTTTAAAAACCAAACAACTCCGAGACTATACTAGGTTGTTTTGTTACAAATGAATCATCTCGAAACGCTTATTTCTCCTCCTTATCAATTGCGTATCCCCATAATGTTTCTTTTTCTTTTACATCGCAACAAAAGTTATAAAGTATTGATACGTTGCTGGCTTAGCTCGGTTGAGCGGAATTTTCACCACATACTAGGCTATGGGGCCCCCGGTTGGCTGAATGGTCTAAAGCGCTCGTCTTTACTGTTGAAATCTCACCCCTGTCCGCCTGAGTTTGAATCTCGGCCTCGGTCAATCTTGATGTGCGAGAGAACGTTTTCCACTAGCTTCTCGTGAGTTAAGGATTGTTACCGGAATTATCACGTATAGCCTATAATGTGCTGATAAATGGAGTTAAATCTAACGCAACAATATCATAATATGTTGAACGTGGCAACCTTTATAGTCAGTGCAGCAAAATCCAGGAACAACCTGAAAAGAAACACAAGGGAAGCTAAAGGCATGATTTATTAAATATCCGCGAGTCACGCTGACAGAGGTGAGATTTGTGAGCGATCTGTACAAGCGACCGCCTTAGACCTCTCGACCGCTCACAGCAACATATAGGTACTGTAATTGAATAAAAAATGTTCATATATTGAAAATAAACAAAATCTGTCATGAACTAAAGTTACGATGCTTCCTCAATTACCTTAAAAAACAGTTTTCTATGAAAACAAAATCCTAACGAAACCCGAATATGACTTCCATCATCACATATTCGCGTTTAAATCTTGTCTTATATTCTTCATTGTAATATTTTCAAATCTATTAGTTTTGTCAATTAAAAATTATACACTAAATAATGAAGCCTGTATATTGTCGCTGCTATCGGGTCAGTATTTCATTTCGGTGTTATATGTTGTAGATAGGTTGAGAAAATGCATGTCTTTCCATTTCAGACCTATTTGTCATTTATCGTACAAAATTGAAAGAAATAGGCTGCATATATTTTTAGTCATCGACGTCACCTACCCAAACTGCAAACAACAATTACAATGGACATGTGCTTATATTAAAAAGGTGCGAGATGTTTTCTGGTGTATACTTGTATAGTTGATATGAATGTCAGCTGGGTCCATGTGACCGTCTCATACCGCCGGCTCAAAGCATTATATAAACAGTTTCGATTTGCACTTATTAAGCGTGTTAATGTGAACTTTCGCGCAATGTACGTAAAGTGTATTCTCTTAATTAAAAACAGATCTTTCTAATAATTACACTTTCACCAATGCCCCTTATAGAAACATGCATACAGTTAGACACCGTCGGTTACCTTTAAAGAACTTCGTCATCTGTTAATTCCATTAAATAACAACGGTCTTTGTGTAGATATAATTTATCTATCACAACATTGAAATTAATGTCTTAGCTCATAATGTCAGTTACCCAAGGATTCCTCCTCATTTCAGTACATATGTATTGCTATTAACATTCATTACCTGTCACTTTTCAAATTCTATACGATATTTTAAATTTAACACGATTACTTAGAGTGCACTGTAGAGATAAGACGCGTGTTTTGATAGATAAAAGAAATAGAACGAATCTTCCACTTCAAGATATGCTGCATTTCAAAACAACACATCGGCCATCTCGATCTAAATCATAGTATAGCATGCCAGACGTGAATACACTATAGTGGTGCTTACATTCCCAACTTGTCGAAAGGTGATACAATATCTTTGTGCTTACGTGAATAACATAAAAAGTTGATAAATTATTTTGGTGCTAGAATGGTGTAGAAGTCTACAAATGAACGTTATGGACAATACGCACATAATCTTCGGACTGTAGACATACTGTGTAATGATGACGCATATGTAAACGCATGGGCAGTGTACATCAATGACCGTTAATATTTAGATTGGTCGAATTATTATTCTTGATTCGCACTTGATATCTTTATCATGTACTTGCAATCACTGCCTGATATCCATACTATTTATTCTTGATGACTGTTTGATATATATACGACTTAACATTGACTACTGCTTGATATCTGTATCATTTATTCGCGATAACTGTTTGATATCCATACTAATTATTCTTGATGACTGCTTTATTTTCAAACAATTTATTCTTGATTACGGCTTGATATCTATACGATTTATAAT
Organism: Unio delphinus; assembly: GCA_029339505.1. Lineage (NCBI taxonomy): Eukaryota > Metazoa > Mollusca > Bivalvia > Unionida > Unionidae > Unio > Unio delphinus. The sequence continues at coordinate 3,998,532 of JAQISU010000241.1, forward strand.
TGATTACCGATTTATATCTATACGATTTATTCTTCATTACTGCTTGATATTTAGACAATTTATTATTCATTACTGCTTGATATCTATACGATTTATTCTTCATTACTGCTTGATATCTAAACAATTTTTTTCTTCATTACTGATTGGTATCAATGCAATTTGTACTTGATTACTGTTTGATATCTATACGATTTATTCTTGATTACTTCTTGATATGTATACGATTTATTCTGGATTACTGATTGATATATATATATATATATATATATATATATATATATATATATATATATGTATGTATATATACGTATTATTCGTGATTACTGCTTAGTATCTATATAATTTAGCCTTGATTACTTCTTGATATCTATACTTAGTATCTATAAAATTTAACCTTGATTACTTCTTGATATCTATACGATTTATTCTTAATTACTGTTTCATATCTAAACAATTTATTCTTGATTACTGCTTGATATTTATACGATTTATTCTTGATTACTGCTTGATATATATATATATATATATATATATATATATATATATATATATATATATATATATATATATATATACGATTTATTCTGGATTACTGATTGATATCTATTCGATTTATTCTTGATTACTGATTGGTGAATATATAATATTTAGTCTTGATTACTAATTTGTATCAATACGATTTATTCTTGATTACTGCTTGATATCTAAACAATTTAATCTTGATTACTGCTTGATATATATATATATATATATATAACAATTTATTCTTGATTACTGCTTGATGTCTATACGATTTAATCTTGATTACTTATTGATATCTTTACTATTTATTCTTTATTATTGTTTGGTATCTATATAATGTATTCTTGATTACTGCTTGATATCTATACGATTTAACCTTGATTAATGTCTGATATCTATACACTTTATTCATGATTACTGCTTGATATCTATACGATTTAACCTTGATTAATGTCTGATATCTATACACTTTATTCTTGATTACTGCTTGATATCCATACGATTTATTCTTGATTAATAATTAATTGTTAAAGCTACGTTAAGAATCCGAATTACACCGAATCACACACACACACACACACACACACACACACACACACGTCAATACTAATTATTCATGATCACTGCTTATAACCAATATTATTTAGTTTGATTACTGCTTGATGTTATATATGTGATTTATTTTTGATGACTGGATGATATCCATTATATTTATTATTCATTGCCGTTTAATATATTAACGATTAATTCTTGATTACTTTCTGATATGCTTGATTACCTCTTTATATCAATATTATTTAATCCTGATTATTGCATGGTGTCGATACTGTTTATTCTTCATTGCTGCATGGTGTCTTTAATATTTATTCGTGATTGCTACATGGTGTCTATACTGTTTATTATTGATTGCTGCTTGGTGTCTATAATATATGTTCGTGATTGATGCATGGTGTCTATACTATTTGTTCGTGATTGTTGCATGGTGTCTATAATATTTATTCTTGATTACTGCTTTATTTCTATACTAATTAATATGTTTAACAAGAGCTCTTCGAGATAAATAACAAACTAATGTCAAGGAATAAATGTACACCACTTCCAACAACCTTCTCTCCACTAGACCTACCATACCAATTTGCAAATTTCTTCGATGACCAAAGCACAAACCATTAGAGATTCGCTTGACAGCACAATTTCACCTGATTCATCATCATACAGTTATGATGCAGAATTTCAGCGACAACCGTTAGGAGCATTTGAACCTGTTTCCATTGATTTAGTGCGGACAATCGTGATGAAAAGTGCACCAAAGTCTTGTGAACTTGATCCAATTCCGACATCACTGCTGCTTGAGTGCTTAGTTAGACCCAATATTGCCTTCACTAACTGATGTTATTAATATCTCTCTCTCATCAGGGGAATTCCCATCATTTTTCAAAACTGCCATCGTAAAGCCACTGCTGAAGAAATCAACACTGTACCATAACGATTTAAAGAACTACCGCTCAGTTTCTAATCTCCCATTCATATTAAAAATCTTAGAAAAGGTTGTTCTAACTCAACTTGTATCTCATTTGAATTCAAATAGTCTTTTTAGCAATGTACAGTCTGCATATCGCTCTTGCCACAGTACGGAAACTACTTTTCTGAAAGTATTTAGTGACATTCTCTCTGCTTTGGATAATGGAAAAATTACAGTCCTCACTCTCCTGGATTTATCTGCAGCATTTGACACAATAGACCATGATATATTACTTCACCGTCTCCAGCATGTACTTGACATTCAGAATATAGCCTCACAGTGGTTCAAGTCCTACTTAGTAAACAGGACACAAATTATATCTGCAAATTGAATACACACCAGCCCTGTTGACGTATATTGTAGTGTTCCACGGGGATCTGTTCTTCGACCTGTTCTCTTCATTCTGTATACTCAGCCGCTCTCAAGTGTCATAGATCATCACCCAGTGTCGCATTAATTGTATGCTGATGACACCCAAATATACAAGTCAAGCCACCCAATTGAAGTTGATGCTACCATCCATGGAGTAGAGAAGTGCATTTCTGAAGTGAAATCATGGATGACATGTGACAAGCTGCAGATGAATGATGATAAAACTGAGGCTATTCTGATCACAACACAAAGACTTTCTCATTCACATCCTTTACCTCAAACAATAAATATCAGCAACACCAACATTAAATTCTCACAGTCAGTACGGAACCTATGCGTTACTCTAGACAGTACTCTCACATTGCACCAACATGTCATGAACATATGCAAGGCTGCATATCTTGAACTGAGACGCATCAGTTCCATTCGTAAATATCTTTCAGTTGATGCCACTAAAACACTTGTGTATTCATTAGTACTTTCAAGACTGGACTATTGTAACTCAATTCTGTCTGGATCGTCACAATATTTACTCCAGAAACTTCAAAAAGTTCAAAACACAGCTGCACGGATCATCTTTAGAGTACCTCGATCAGAGCACGCCTCACCACTGCTCTGTACCCTACATTGGCTATCAATTCGATACAGAATCAAACACAAAATGTGTTCTCTGTGCTATGTTTCAATGACAGACTCCAGTCCAACATACCTATCCAGCCTCACCCATGTGTATAAACCAGCTAGATCCTTACGCTCTTCTTCTTATAATCGTATAGACATTGTTCTCAAGGTGAAAATAAAGTCATATGGACAACGTTCGTTTGCATACCAGGGCCCGGCGACGTGGAGCGAATTGCCCATTGAAATTAGACACAAAGACACAGTGGTCCCTCTTTTAAGAGTGCTCTTAAGACTCACCTGTTTCGATTGCAGGGACAAACTTAGCGACCTAATCATGTTTTGTATCTTATATGTTTTCAGCATGTTTTTATGTTTTCCAGTTTCATTGTTTTTGTCATTTGTTGTTCTGTAGTGTAGTCATATCATTATTGATGGTATAAAGCGCTTAGAGCTTCGACAGATTAGGCGCTATACAAAGTCCTCATTATTATTATTATTATTATTATTATTATTATTATTATTATTATTATTATTATTATTATTATTTAACGTAGATATAGCATTAAGCCCAGAGCCGTAATAAACAATCAACTTAAAACCAACTGTACGTCAGTATTATTTACAGTTCTGTCCTGCTCATCTACAAACAGCGGACGAACCTTAATTTCCATATTGTTTGGTAATTGTTAAAGTAATGCAACACATTTCTTATGAAGAAACCTGTGTAGAAAAATAACGAATCTTGGAGTGGCCTTCAAATAATTGTATGTTGTTTTTATTTCAGGAGTGCCTCGGCTGAACAAGCTTTTCACGTTATATTGCATCTTATTATAAACCAAAATGCATAAAAACCACATTATGTGCAAGCAAAGCCCATCAATTCAAGGTGTAGGCCTACTGTTGCGAAATTCCGTACGTTTCATGAGCTGAAAACCGGTGGAGCAGTAGCATACAGTTACACAAAGCATTTCGCATATAACATGGACTTAAATGTGTACTATCCTTGGAGTACAACCTTAAATTTGTTTCCTTCTTAGGGGTGGATCTAGAGTAGGTCTGATGAGTAGTGCTCGTGGCTTAACGACAAATAATAACAATAAATTAATCAATAACTTTTCAAATTGGAGAATATAACAATAACATTTAGAGGAATATTAATGCTGTTAAGGTCTTTAAATAAATAAATATATAAATACATTGCTTCATTTATACCATTATATTGTGATCTATAAGAAAAAAGAACACCCGAGTCATATCTAGGTCAACTGCTCGAGCAGCCAAATGAGCTTTTACGCTTATGAAAGGGAGGTAACAATGTAGCCAATGGAAAGTAACAAATCAGACTATGAGAGGTAAGTCAGCCTCAATCTATCAGGGAAGACAACAAGAGAACTTTATGTCTTATAGCTGCATGCACAGTGTACCTATCAATATAAGTGTCATTGTGCAGATATGAAAAAGAAATATTGGAATAATTATATGATATAGGTCTACTACATGCAGAATATACTTGTGCATTTAAAAATGTTATTTTTAAAAATCAGTATGTCCCATTCACTGGCTTCCAATAACATAACGACAAGCTTATAAATTCATTAACTTCTAGGTTGTACTCCTTTGTTAATGACAAACAAGACATTACTTCCCAAGAGAGGAAATATTCCTGTTTGACATTTGTCTACTGGTATTGTTAATGTTAATTTCGTGCATCTATATGCGAAGATAGAATGTTAGAAGAAGCAGTTTCACCTGACATTGCTTTGCCGTTGAACACTTATAAAAATTGATACCATTTTTGATACAAAAAAGAGAAAGAAAATAATGAGAAAATAGGGACCATTATTTTTTCAGAATATCACGTCCACTCAGCTTGTCAAGATCAACTACTGCAACTTTGTTAATTGTTGACTGAAAATATATTTGTTATACGCCAGTAATATGATTATTTGTTCAAGTTAAGTTTTTAAATGGTGTGACATTCTGTTTTGATAAAATAATCAGTGGCCATTGATTCTTTGGTCATAAAATACATCTCGTTTCTTATAATTCATAAATTAATTAATTAATTAATTATGTACCTGTTCTTAATACATTTTTTAAACGCGCATATTGCAATACATCGTAATATGTTCTTCTTGGATACGATTGGGGTGGGGGTTAATGTAAAAATAAATTAATAGGATTTCTGCTGAATCTGCACCTATGAAGTAACTGGTTTTGAATATACCATTTTAATAGCTAAGCTGTCTTTGATCTGGAAACATTCATGTATTATAGAAACATAAACAGCTGCATATCGTTGAAAGTAAAGAACCATTCGTAGACATATGACATGTTGGCTTGTCGGTCAGCCCAGAACAAAATATGTTAGGTGTGTAGTGTACTCTCGATACTTTCAAAATGTTAATGTCGCCGACACTGAAAAGCGTTGAAGGTAATTTACTAATAACTTGAAAGTATAATTGCGAACAGAAACATCAATAATGGAACACATTAAATCGGAATCAAGAAATGTAAAATGTGCTGAATCAAAAGAGTGATAAACTTAAGAATCAAATCGTTGCGTTACAAAAATAAGCTAGAGAAAGATTAACGTTCGGGAGGATCTATGGAATCTGAATAAAATCAGATCTCCACTGTTATGCATGACGGTCTGACAGCTACTGTTTAGCAGTCATGTTCTGGAAATCTAAACTTTGTATCATACTCGCTTATTTTATGAACCAACAGACTAAGCAGTTTGGATGAAAAACGTGAATGTGTACTGAACGATTTGAATCACTTTTAGATATTTGTAAGCTCCATATCCACTGGATAATTCCAATATCACCAGAGCATGAAACAGATCGGTGGTCGGCAGATCATCACGTAGGACAGCGGAGATCTGATTTGAATCAGATTGAGGGTTGGCTAGGACGTTGCATTCAGACATTGTAGACTAACTAGCGTATCAAATCTACTCCGACGTGTAGAAGTTACTCACGGAGATGGACAGTTGCATACCAACATTGTTGACCCCAAAAGCGCATAAAATATACACCAAAAGGTCATTTGCCCACGGGGATGTACAGTTTCAAGTATACCTGTAGACCACACTAGCGTATCAGACGTTCAGCGATGGGTGCCAAAACATCTTGGGAGAGTTATTTGTCTCTTGAAAATACACATTAACTGACGTACAACCTATATTAAAATATGTTCAAACAATGGAACCTGAGAATATGCAGTGTGTTTGTGAGGGAAAATATATTTACAACAAAGTGTCTTGGATTAGCTGGTTAAGTAACAATATTGAGTTGTTTTCAACGCAGTCAGACAAAATGACATTTTGTAGCTGAAAGATTCAAACGAATACAGAAAGTTCGTGCATATATTTGACATGAGATAAACTTTACAATATGTTACCGTTGAACAAAACTAATTAGCTGATACAGCTGCACACAGCACTCATCAAAGTACACAACTCTAGCAGAAGAGATGAAGGTAACAAAACAACTGCATGTATTCGACTATCACATAGTAGGAACCGTTTTCCTATAGTATGTGCAGTTTCATATTTCTGATATTACCACGCGTTAAAATATCACTTTATGTAATTCTGATTGGTCCAAAAAAGCTCATTAAATTATTTTGCAGTATCATCTTTAATGATTGGCTGGGGTCGTATGAAAATAGCTATAACTCCGCCGTATGAGATGTTTGGTTCGAATGAACATTTGTGGCGACCATTTTTAAAATCGACTCGCGAAAGGAAATTCATGAAACATTTATTCGGCTGCCTGAATATGGATATGTTACCCCTAGAGGGGATTTTTATGTCATGTATAATAACATAAAAATGAAAAAAATGACGTAAACTACAAAACAAGAACACCAATAAGCAGCAAATCTAATCGTATTGCTTACTTTATGGTGGGGTGGGGAAAGTAGCGGTATATCTTTAACTTAGATATAGAACCGTATAAGCGTGGTTTAAATGTTAACTTTCAGAACCAAGTAAATTCATCTCTGTTTACAGAAGATTTTGGACCCAAATGGGTCTCGTAACTGACAGAACATTATCCAACCACAGCTGATCTTTATGCAGTATATATGGGATGCAAATCCGACTCATCAAAAAATTTGTTTACGCCTTATGTGCAGTCTATTGTACCAGTTAAATACTGCAAATATCCGATTAAAAATGCATTGTAGTAAATTTGGGAATATCTGCATGCAGTAATAGTATTTCACACGAACATCGTAACAATGAAATGTTTTGTTATGAAAGGGACATGCTAGGATAAACATGTATTCTAGGCCTACTGTAGCAGCAGAGGGGGCGAATCGGACATTTGCTCCAGACATCATTTGCTCTAAATCTAACAAACATCTCGAGAGAATTAATTCGAATCCTTCTTTTTCAACCAAAAAAAAAAAAAAAGATTACTTGCTCGAAACATAAGTTTTTCGCAAAATCATACTCCAAGACCGTTTTCATCGTTTAGTCAAAATACGGTCTCGTCGTGATGTCATCGCCCCCCCCCCCCTGCTGCTATGGGTTAATAATTTATTTCAACCAAATATTTGATCGAGTCTTTAGGACTTTACAAACAAACTAATCGCTAACACTTCATCTTGTAGATCAATCAAATTATTTGACTGGTCGGTGAGTCGGAAATTAATTCTCGTTAGCGAATTATTATGGCATCGCATGTAGACAGGATTAATTGGGTTTTCAATAATTGGGAATCCTGGAGGAGCTGTTGGTGCAAACGAATAAAGAATATATCCCTGCTGAGCTTGATTTGATTGCTCTAGATTAATTTGATAGCTTCCTTCGATTGCTTCACATGTTAAGTTGAGAGCAATCACCGTTGAAATATTCACATTGTGCGGGGCAATATGCCTACCGCCACCATCTGGATCATTATTATATTTCAGGAGGACAGTTGAATCTTGTACTTGTAATACCTTGCTAACATTCCTAACAGATTCTTTTAGATCCTCAGCGTTATATCCTGGAAACTTGAAATTACGCAGATTGGCTTCTGTGATATTGTAACCGGTTAGGAATCGTTGTTTACTGTCGCTGTTGTCATTGGTTATTGTTTGAATAATTAGTTCATTGATATATTCCATGTCAGATATAAGCTGATTTAATATTCAACGTGTTTTCGCGATTTTGTTTGCCGTAGTTGTTCTAGTTGTGTTTTATGTAATTGATTAATTTCATTAAAATAACCAGTGATGTCAGTTAGCGTAAATGAAATAGTAACAGATGAGTCGGCTGTTCTTTTAATGATAAAATCCCATTGCAATGTGTTTTTGTTGGTAAATATAAATCTATCGGCGATTTTTCATTTTTTTTATATCAGATAAATTATCTCGATATATGAGATTGATTTCATGATATGATTGTACGTCTGTGGTTAAGTCGGTGGCGGATTTCTCCGGTGGTTTTTCAGGCCATCCTAGCACCGTTCTTAACGAGCTGTTATAGATATCTACAATGTATCCCTCTGTGCTTATTTTGATCGACGACGAGAGCGTCGGGTCATGAAGTTTAATAGCTATTTTTGATTCTTTTCCAGTGATTGATTTTATTCTACGCTGAATTTCAGCATCGATTTGCTCAATTTGGTACGATCCGGTTGGTAACGAAACAGTTTCCCACGCTGGAGTACCATCGGGTTAATTCCACAATAACCTTAACGAGTTATTGGGTTGCTGACCGCCAAATGCAACTGATCTGATATTAGGCCAGCTATGATATACTCGTAATTTTGCCAGCGCGATCTCGCGCACTGGAATCGGAGAAGGAAAGTTCACACTAAATTGTGGGTTTGTTGATGTTATTGATATCATGCTTGGTATTCTCCGCGATTCGTTGAAAATTCAATATCGGATATGAACGAATTATCTATCGACAGCGAGATCAACTCGGATAATTTCCAGTACGCGTCAGTTTTTTCTGAGAACACGATGATAACTTTTTAGTTATCGCGGTGGCGACTGCCACAATTGTTGTTGCCGCGGAGATAGCGATTGGAACTGCAATCGGAGCCATCATGGTCACCGTTGACAAAATAACCCCGGCGCTGGCCCTCACACCGGACACCGAGTACACGGTTATGTCGATGATTGCTACGCTGCGTCGGTATTTTTTCATTTTTCACGATAGCGCTCAGAAAGTGATTTCAAGCTCGCGGAAAATTCTTTCACGGAATCATATCGATATCGATGCGATTGTGATACCTCTGGGACTATTATTGGTTCAATTGATTTCATCGATGTCATTACTATTTTAAACCCGCTAGTGTTTTCAATTATTCGCCATCGTTAAGGGGAATTGCGGGCCTATAGTATAGAGCTTCAGCCGGAAAAATCATCTACAAATTCTAAACACCAAGTTATTTTTGATCTAACGGTGGAGCTATCAACCGCAACGACATTAAGGTCTTGTCCGCGACCCTTGCGAATTAACATCGTGGTGCCAACAGTGTAGGTTTTACCGTCTGCGATCATATTAAATTGATCGATAGAGATCCACGTTAGCCTGTAGATACCATCGACCCATGTTGGCCTGTAGCCATCGCCCGCTATGCCGCTAACACCCCAGATACCGATGGACAATGTAGTATAAACGTCTCTTATCCAATCCATGATTCCATGATTAACCGTATACACGATATTTTTTAACGCCTATGTGTGGATGCGGAATCTTTACTTTTTCAAATTTTTCTTTTAGTCTAAAAATATCGTCGTAAATATCGAGATAATTTGCCCTGATTCTGGTATGATCTATTACCCTCCTCGGCTCCCTGTTAGAAAAGAATGAAGTCAGAAGGTCTCTGATTTTAAGCTGTGCTTGGTCTTTAAGATATATGTCCATGTGATAAAATTTTGTCGTGAGATCTTGGGGGCCATAATTCCCAAAGAAATGATTAACAATTTCTCTGGTGGGCTTTCGTTCGTCAATAGCTTTTTTAATTTCAGCGAGGGTCGGGCCTGTCAGAGATGTGGGTTAAAGAACTTATCAACAATTTCTCTGGTGGGCTTTTGTTCGTCAATAGCTTTTTTAATTTCAGCGAGGGTCGGGCCTGTCAGAGATGTGGGTCTAAAGAACTTATTAACAATTTCTCTGGTGGGCTTTTGTTCGTCAATAGCTTTTTTAATTTCAGCGAGGGTCGGGCCTGTCAGAGATGTGGGTCCAAAGAACTTATTAACAATTTCTCTGGTGGGCTTTTGTTCGTCAATAGCTTTTTTCATTTCAGCGAGGGTCGGGCCTGACAGAGATGTGGTTTCAGATTCGCGTGTTCTCCCCAAAAAAATATCCACGATGGTATTAAGTGTTGCTTGTCTCACCATAAACATATTAATATCTTTGAGAGTAGTCATCGTAGATGTAGTCGGGGCACCGAAGAAGTTTTTAGCGACGTAGGCATTGTGAGTATGCTTGCCAATAAACTCGCTAATTTCAGCGAGGGTCGGGCCTGACAGAGATGTGGTTTCAGATTCGCGTGTTCTCCCCAAAAAGTTATCCACGATGGTATTAAGTGTTGCTTGTCTCACCATAAACGCATTTATATCGTTGAGATTCATCGTAGATGTAGCCGGGACGCCGAAGAAATTATTAGCGATGTAGGCATTGTGAGTATGCCTGATAATAAACTCGCTAATTTCAACGAGAGTCGAGTCTGCCACAAGTGGGGATCCCAAAAACTTACTAACGACGTCGTTAGTGGGTTTTTGTACCTTTTCAATATTTTCTATTAGTTTAGAAATATCCGCGTAAATATCGAGATAATTTGCCTTGATTTCATTTTCATTTATTATCCTTCCCGCCACCTTGTTAAAAAAGAATAAAGATAGAAAGTTTTTAATTTCAGCGAGAGTCATGCCAACCACAAGCGGGGTTCCAAAGAATTTATGTAAGACATTTTTGCGAAAACTATTATAACCTCGTATATAATCATCCAGCTCACGGCCGTGGGCGGCAATCGCGTCGGTGATCGTAGACACAAGTGCGCCTGGTTTAAGTCGTCCACCGCTGGAATACAGCGCAATAGAGTTTTCAGCGGCATCGCTCTGCCGTATCAAAATGTCATCCGCGGATATATTACTGCTTTTCAATTTACCCTGGCGATCCTGAAATACAACTATTTCGTTCGGGTCAACACTTGCTAAATTTAACGTCTCAGCGATTTCATCTTCAATTATTTTTTTTACATCCTCGATAGAACCCGCAGATGTTTCCTCGGTGGGTTTCAACATTGACAGAGATCGTCCCCAAATATCAATCATTATTGTAAAGACTCTAGTATTTTCAATTTATTGATTCTCTAAAATTACCTTGTAATTTCCCACTCGTGTATTTATTTACAACCAGATGAGGTGGTTTCTGTGACGATGAAATCTCCGCGAGGACATTTAACACTTCACGGCCGCATATCGGCGGATCATTTAATTGTTGTGTTGGCAGCGTGGAATAAAAAATCGGAAACTCTTTGAGTTTCATAGAAGAATTTATATACCGCATAAACTCGCTTGGCGGAGCTAACCCATATGAATCAAAATAGACAATTTCACGTGGATCAATCGCGTATGCAACCAGTGAGTTCCCGGTCCGTTACTGTTATCAAGATTGATGATACCGGTTTCAACGCTGTTTGGTTTTCTCGGTAATTGATCTCTCATAAAAACCCCTCTGAAGTTTTTTATCGCTAGTTTTTTAGCAGCATCAATTAAATCAAAATTGGACATAGGGAGAATTGGGCTTTCAACTAATAAACCGTTCCTGGTATTCTCAGACCCTTTCCGCTGTACCATGAATACGGAGTTCCTGGTAGTCTTAAACCCTTTCCCTTTTTTTATATCCTTTCCCAGTTGCGTTTTTCAATGCCATCCCTGCCGCGGTACCAACGGCTCCTAACGCCGCCGCCTTTGCCACCGCTGAGGCAGCCGCGGCAATTAGCGCTGGTATTGCAGCTAACAATGGAAATATACCACCTGATTTTATCATGTTAGCGACTGCAGCGTTTGAAAATACAATTTGAACACCTCGCTTATTCTTCAGCGCATCATTGAAATGTTTTATTTGACGATCCGTCAATGATATTTTATGTGTACCGCCGGACATCTGCGCTGGTTTCAACGTTATTGTGGTTCCACATTCTTTAGCGGATTTTGATCGCAATTTCTTGACCTGACCATCAGTCAGCTTGACACTAACAACACTATATATCATTTTATTGTAAAACACATTTATGCTTTCAATTGATCTATTTGTGAATCATTTACATATTTTCCACTGGTGCATCAATAAGTCTCATTCGTCCACCAACACCTTCTAACAACATTGATTTATCACTGAGAATGACAGCAACCGCTCTATAATTAGCAATAGTGCCACGAAGGACATTATCTCTGAAGTGTATATCAACGACGGATTGCCTTGTTAAATCAAGATGTTCCAGCGAAACGTAGTAGATCGGATATAGGTTTTTAAAACCATATTGCGATATTTGCAAACCAGTATCAACATTTTGATCACGGCCCATATATGACAGCATACGATGGTACACGCGCGCAATATGGTTTTGACCGAAATTAAGTTGTATGTCTTCGGATGGTTCCTGCTGGCCATTTATTCTCAACGAGACCTCAGTAACTCCTAATTGATCAAATATCATATGACTGTGCAATTGTGAATTCACTCTTGTCATATCCTGCAACGTGATAAATATATGACATGGAGCTGAAACGCCTTGTTGTGATGCCAAGTTCCATGTAAATGTACCATTGATATTTGATTGCTTAACATCTGTTGTTGTTGTTAGCCAACTTAGCAATGATTTGCCACCCGCATCCATAAATGATAGTAGTCGCTGTTCTGTGGTAATTGATGGGGTCATTACTGGCATCCACAAGACCAATTTAGTTAAAATGACTTTACCAGCGTCAGCATCTGGATTTGCAGGGTCCGCTGGAATTCTCCAGATTGCATCATCGTCACGAGTACTACTGTATGCTTCGCTCCATAAATAACTTTTCGTACATTTCTGCAAAATATAAATATATGATGCAACGGAATCGCACATGAAAACGATCTACGTTGTCCTGCCAACTTTGCTTTTCGTGTTGCAGCTCCTAGATTGTACTGGAGATCAGTATTTATAATCATATCCTCGATAGCAGCAGGGGCGGGAGGACCAGCACGATCATTTGGTCGTCGTACAATAAATTGAGTGTGTCCAGCAGTGTTTTTATTATCCTTTGCAAACATCATAGACGGACCTGCTGATCTTGTATAATCGTCAGAATATCTTGCTAACCCAATTATTGTTGTAGCCACATCAACATCACGTTCTATAGACTCAATCTCTTTTCCGTCAATGAGATATCTCGCGGGTTCAAATAGCGCCATGATAACATTATTGACTAAGCCGACTTTGGCACCATCTGGATACGGTGCGGGTACAGCTGGAGTATCAGCAAGTCGTACAGTCGTACAAGTTCTCCTTCTACTTCGATAAACGCTTCAGCGGGTAGAAAGTATTTGCTGGTATCATGGACTTGAAGTTCAATTCGCGATCGAATATCTGGTTGTATTGCATGATAGGAAAAAATTGATAATCGCAGACGGAATTGTCCTTGGGTACTGGGGCTTCCATATCTAACGCTGGATCAGCTGTTCTTTTGAACATTATTATTATTATTCACATCAGTATTTTTAATTGTGAAATTCTTTGTAATCATCGTCGTTTTTGTTTCCGTTTCAAACCACTTCCTGCTGTCATGTTTGCGATATCATCTTGGTTACTGTTCGCCAGCGGCGCAGCCACGGATGACGGAGTCACCGAAGCAGCCAACGACGCTAATTTTTCTTCCACTGCGCTATTTATTGCTTTGCTGACACTTGCAGGCATCACTGTTGTAGATGGCAGTACAACTGGTTGCTTTTTTCGTCGTCGCACCAATGATGTTATTTTATCTTTTGCGGCAGAAAATGCCTTTCCGGCAAGATTTCCAACAGCGCTGATTCCCTTATCACGAATAATATCAATTGCTTTCATTGATAATTGTTTAGCTAACGGCGCCACCTTGGGAACCATTCTTGTAAATAACCCCGCAATGGTATTGCCGAAACCATCTCCGTAATATGCTCTATAAACAGGCAATCGTGAGTTCACCACGTAGACGCTTACGGGTTTATCATGGTTGTAGTGTAAAATCATCTTGTTATAAAAACACTAGTGTTTTCAATTATGAAACGCTGCCGTTCCCAGGAATTTCAATCGCTAAAATCCATAGGATTTTCATCATAACCATGGGCATCTCTGTGATTTTCAACTAATTCGTCAATGAGTTCTCGATATACATCAATGCCCATGATACCGCCGGCAAATAATCGTCTACAGATATCAGCTGCTTCATTAATTATCTCGACGGAGTTGTTTCCGGCTCGTTTTACCCCGATAAGTACTTCTAACCGTGATATATCCGAGAGAATATTACCAGGACATGTCACGGTTGCGTTGAAATCCAAAGGATTTCCAATCGAATATCCTTTTCCGCTTGTTTTCTTTGAACCGGCTTCTGCTCTTATGTCTATTTGTTCCGGGATTAGATCCTCCGTTTAAGGTGGTGGTTGTGTACTGCCTTTAAAAGCAGCTAGAAAGCTATTATAACCAGGGTGCCGTGACGCTGAGATTTTATCCCCTCCCCCCGGTGTTTCGCCAAATATATTTTTGATGCCCAAGTGTCTCTTTTTTTTTAAAACTTTCAAACCCGTCGTTTAATAAATTCTCTCTTTTACCCTTTAGAAAATTTTCTCTAGTAAAATCAGCTAATTCGGAATCCGTACCGAGTTCTCCAATTCTATTTAACGTTGCGACTGTAAATATATTTTCAGGTGAATAATCTTTTCTTGCTGCTGCATCTTGTTGTTCTTCTTCGCGTTCTTCAATTTCGCCCGGTCGATATACTTGTGGGTGGGGTGCAGAATCATCAATATCAGCTAATCGTTCATACTCATGTTGGGTTTTCATATCATTGGATAGCTGTTGTATCCCTGCGCGCGTTTGTTCGGTCTCTGCTGCTATCTTTTCAAGCGTATCAAGCAGCGGCGCCTTCTTTGCTCGTTCTTTTTCAGGAATATCTCCGTATATCGCTGCTTCAGTTAACTTTTTTCACATCTTTGGTCGCACTTGTTATCGGAGTAAACAGTTGTTCACTTGACACAGAAAAGTCAGTTTGCATTTGTTGTCGTTGTTGAAGTTTCTCTCGAAGTCTGTCTCGAACCGGTATAAACTTTTTAATTGCTGCTAGCCGCTCTCGGGCTAATTTAGTTTTAAGCGATTCACCTACCATATATTGTTTGTGAACTGAGTTTTCAAATGTGAAACTATCACAAATAAAAGCTGAGTTATTAAATAATTTACCATCAAACTAACGTATCCATCTCCGACAGGGTTAAACTGTATTACGCTATCCGCGAGTGCTTAAGAAATAACATCGCTGCGGGTTTCAGAATTGTAATATCTGAGAACGGCGATGAACGATTTTTGTTAATTACTTGCTACCACAGCCAGATCATCCAGTGCGTACATAACTGCATGAGCAAGCCCAAACTGCTAAGTATTCTTTCAGGAGAAAATCCTATGTGACAAGTGTAACAAGTGTTACAAAAAACGCTAAAAATTTTTTACTGAAAGCCTTTTTTTATAGTAACGCTCACGTGGTTAGGATACGGGTTTTTTCTCGATTAACATTTTTCTAAGATCACGAACCTTAGAACTAATTTCAATTCGTTTTTGATACTCTTGGCCGAGCTTTTGACGTATTGCTTCAACGGTGCTAAATAGCGTTATAAATACATTAATGTCGTTACCGTACAAACAAGCATTGATGGACTTTTGAATTCCTTTCACGAGCCTGTACATCTTAAGTAAAACATAACGACCCTTACTAGACTGATACTCAATGTCTTCATATTCCGAGGTAATCCTGTCGCAGTCGAGATCTTTAGATAATACTATTCCTCGATCTTTCAAATTTTAAATTTCAGCAATTATAGCATTTACATCTTTGATATCCATTATTTATATAATACATTTTATCTTTAATTTAAAAAAAGTAACACTTATTTGGCAATCTCGCTGGCGCCCTATGACGTCAGAGAGACCCAGAGGTTACTATATTAACTTAATTAAGGACTGCACAACACGCATCTTGGAACTCCTTGGGTGCCTTCGCATCCATGCAAGCCCAAGGGCCCGAAGCATACCTCCATTTAATCGTTTCAAATGTATACGAATTTTATTTTATGGCCATTTTTCTTTGACAGAGACGATTTTTGAATTCCTTCTGCATCAAATCCTATTGAAGACCTACAAATATCGAAATATCTAATGGCTTCATTCATTGACTGAAATATTTTCTCCTCGTTAGTTGATGTATCAAATGATTTTACGGGTCTCTTTCCAACTGATTTAAAAGTACCAATTTCTGCCGTTTTTGATATATTCTGACTCTGTGAGATAGCTTGGAGATTCGAAAGAGAATTATCGGCCTTGTTATTATTGATATGATCAATCACAAAACCATCTTTGATCAATCCGTTGTGACATTCATATACTATTCTGTGACAGAGATATTTCTTCTTCCCGGCACCAAATGTTAAATACCCTCTATTATTTACCTGTCCAACCGGTTTCTTTAGTCTGCAATTTCTAACAATAACATTACGGGATGCTTCATAATTAACAAGCACTGGGTGAGGTCTGAAATCTTGGCTCATTTGTATAATAATACTATTTGTCTAATTTATTATTTGCTTTAATTATAAGTCTATCAATGTAGTCTTGAGGGGATTTTATGATTTTGTCGCTGACGGAGTCATCGGTAGGATCAATGACTGCATTTTTTATTCGTTTGTCATAGTAGCGTGTTAGTTCCCTGTATCGTTTGCCGCCACAACTGAGACACAACTGCGATTTTCCCCTTACCCCACCCCACATCGGAGGCACGGAAGGGGGCCAAAACTTCCTCGCCGAACGCTTTGTAAATGATACCCACAGAATTCGCTTCTGCATGATTTGTTACACGGGGTTGTCGATCCAATCATTAGGCATTTGCAGTGATTCATTATACTATATTTTTCTATTTAAATACTTGTTTTAATTATAACATGGAGGAGTTCGAGAGATTATCAGTAATTAAGCATTACAAAAACGTTAAATTTAATCTCGATAGAACCCTCAAAGATGTGCCAAAACGGGCAATAACGGATAAAGCCCTGATAAATAAAATACGCGATTGTATTAATGAATTCAAGCACGACGGCGCATCTCATAGCTGGTCAACATTTTGAATTGATGACGTTGTTGAAGCCACCATGAACGACAGCAACGCAGCGTTAATGTTATCAGAACTTGGCAACAAAAATTATTTTTTCAGAGTGAAATTCATTATCCGTGTAGAATCAGGCGGTTGGATTATACGAGACAAATTTGAACCGATTCTCAAAGACAAGAAAACAGTCGTTGTTAGCCGTGATTCTAAGCCGGGTCTGTTAACTGGAATTGACAAACCATGCTATGAACGAGCATATCCTGAAACAGCAGTTGTGTATGGGATATATCCGTTAAATGAAAAACCTGATATAAAAAAACAAAACCAATGAAACAGTCGTCGCCGGCGACTTCATCTCTGAATTGTGTAGCAGCACGAATAACAGAACATTTTACAAATGCATCCCGAGGGAACAAACTTACCGATCTACGGCGTAGCAAAATAGCTCAATGGGAGTTAACGGTGAAAAACCGCGGAGCAACTAGTAGCGATATAGCAAAATTAGAAACGTCGCTGAGATTTCCAATAACAGTTACAACGATAACCGGAGAAGTTTTATACGAATCAAAATATAAATCAAAGGGAGCCCCAATTAAAATTATTGATCATAACGAACACGCGTGGACGCCCGCGGTCACAATATTTCCATAAAAACGACTGTGTCGGTGTGGTTACTTCGCAGCACTGAAAACGACATGGATACGTTTGATCAGTTTGTAAAACCAAACGGTCTATTATACCGCACTGAAGCATTTCACAACAAAATGAAAAAAACAGCTAGTGGGTTTTTAACGGCGGGCGAATGCAACAACAATGATGAAATTATCAACGACGAACAATTATTGACAAACTGTTTTACAATCCCGTCGGTTGCAGCTCATTTTGCAAGAATGAAAAACGCATGGAAACCAACACGCGTAGAATTCTTGCCAGACATTGAGGCTAGTCGTTTAGAATTTAATCATGGCGGTTTATGGAATAACAAATACGACAGTGATAATATCATTTCAGTTGATATGGTTGATTGCTATCCAGCAAGTTTTCTTGGTTATGGAGAGTGTACTGAGTATTTTAAACGATTTGGACACCCCGTACATGAAATGACTCGTGTTGCAATTAATGGATCGCTGCCTGATTTTGATTTAACTGGATTCGTTCGTGTAGTATCATTTGAGTTCGCAGCAGGACTTCATCGCTGTTGTTATATTTGGATTGGTAGACACATGCCTGAAAAGAAGTGGCTGCCAATATAATTATTACGGTTCATGATTGATACAAAAATGTTAATTTCGCTGACGGTCAGTGAAGCAATTATATCATATCGGAAACAAATCAATGTCTGGTTACCAACACCGGAACGTCTTGATAGTATAATTGAGGAATCCAGAAAACATATTGATGCCAACGAAGAATATATCATTGAGTGGTCCAAACGGCTATTTAATCAAAGAAACATCGAAGCAAAAGATCTCGGTAGAAGAATAATCGGAAAATTCACTCAGGGAGGAAAAAAATGCGACTATAGACGATATTGTTCACGGCTGATTATGGATAACACCGAATATGACTTTGTAATCGCGGATGCAGTATCTAAAAACATATATGTGGATTGTAAAGATGCTTTTTTGTCCGATGGAACAAAATTGGGTACAGTCGTTACTTACAGCGACGGTTACATATCCCCGTATACACATTTGAGGTCGTCAATGCTGGGTTATGCTTGTATTAATTTATTTTCAATGATTAATAGATTTCCTGACACTGCGGTTAGAGTTGCCGTTGATTCATTTTACATTAACAGCAAGTACAGTTGCGCAGTTGCTGAATTCACTAATTCGGATGAAAGCTGGGGATCATGGAGAATTAAAAAAGAAATGCTGCGCGAGTATTCTGAATCAGTAGACGTTGAAATTAAAAGTAATTACTTACGCGGTGATAATTTATCAGAACGTTCTAATGCACCACCGATATCAGATCCAATTTGTAGATATAAAACAGTTTATTTAAACGGCTGTGGCGGGTCAGGAAAGACGACTCGGGCAATTGAATTATATCGTGGGAAAAATCCTACGGATTTCACAAATATGATTGTGCTGACAGCAACCCATAGACTAGCGCGAGAAATAAAGCAACGAAACGTTGACGCCGTTACATATCACAGCTTTTTTCGATACAAGGGTGATGAATGGACCCCTGAAAGAATGGGTTAGAAATTCATTCCTAAAATCATTATTTGGGATGAGATATGTACGGTTTCGGTAGATGTATTAAAAATGTTTCTTGATTGGTTACTGCGCGCGAATACGAAAGTGATAATGTGCGGAGATCATGGCCAACCACCACCACTTGTTGGCAGGGGTCCACATGATTGGTTAAAGAATTTTGTTGACTATTATGAAGAAATCGATACTGACTATAGAGCACTTGATGAACAATTACGTACACTTAAGAATTTAATTAGACTGCAACCCGATAAAGTTCAATGCGAAATAATCAGAGAAATAATTCCTGAAACTCACATGGAGGAATTTTGGGAAGCATGGGAGCCAAACGATTTTGTAGTGGCAAGTAGAAAGATGGTCAGAGACGCACTACAAAAAAAATTGTTTGAGCTTCACAAAGAAAAATTCCCAACGCGCCCAGTGCCGCTGTGTTATAGACCCTTTGATACACGGCGACAGAATATTGAAGTTGAAATTCCAGGACAGCGCGAAAGACAAACACTAGTGTTAAATGATATTGTGCTGGTTGATATCAGTGTTGTCGAAGACGCATTGCGTGCTGATAAATCGCCATGGACACTGGGTTACGTAACGACGATACATTCCTCGCAGGGATTAACCATCACGGATACAATTGTTTGGATAGTCGATAATCGCATTGAGTGGTCAAATTTAGTCTATCTTGCAGTGTCTAGAGTATGGCGAATAAATCAACTTCGAAGAATTGTTTTCGATGACGACACCACAATGGATGATATTGATGTTAGCATCATTAATAAAAAAACTCTCCGGTTACAAACAACAAGACAAAAAAAAAAAACAACGAGAATTTGATATTGATGCAGAATTAATAATTACGCTGAAGCAACAACAGAATAATCACTGCGCGAGTTGCAATTGTATAATGCGTTGGCAGTATTCGGATAAAGATCCTCGCCAATTTACCGTAGACAGAAAAAATAACAGTCTCGGTCATGTCAGAAACAATGTAATGTTGACTTGTCTTGAGTGTAATAGACGCAACGGCGCTAGTTAAGGCCAAGCGGAGGCAATTGAGTATCGTCAGGAATAACTTGTAATTGTTCGCGTGTAAAACCCCGCTGAGGGGCAGTTGAATCCAATTTATAGATTGGAGGTCTACCAGTTGATCGTGTTATAGTAGATATGCTATGCGTAGTGACACTCCAAATAGGATCAGTAGCTCTTTTTTTACCACCTTCGAGTTCTCCTGGTTCATATAAATATCTCACGGTGACATTGCTGAGAATTGGCTGAGAAACGCTATCCCGCTGTGGTTGTGGTATATACTTTTTATTGCGTTGTTAGGTTTCATGTTGATTGCTCTGGTAATCTCGTTATTTAGCGCTGCAACTACCCCTGGTAACCTTTTGACCCATTCACGGGATCGCTTTTCTTGGATGAATTCTTTTGCGTATTGATATCCAAAAAACCGCTCAGCAAGAGTCCGATTAAATCGTTCTACAATTGCCTGATCGCGATGTAACGCAGTATGCCCTCGTCTGATGGTGACATTGTGATGTTTCATCGCTGATAAAACAGCGCCTTGAAATTCCTTGCCAGGATCAACTTGTAACAGATTTGGCCAGCGTAGTGGGCCTCGTCGATAAATCTTTTCAAATGCAGAAGCAACTTCAGGTGATGTTTTTGTTTTTAGCGGTTCTGCTTGTTTGTATCGACTCGCAACATCAACTACGGTTAGCGCGTATTTGTAATCGTTATCATGTGGTAAAAATAAATCAGCTTGATGAACTTCATTGGTTCCGGTAACATCAAAATGCGAGAAATTGATTTGTTTAGGACGCGGTAGATAAATTTGCCATATAGCCTGTTTGGATCACCAATTAGCCGCAGTGGCCTTTTTCACTTTTGCGGCATTGGCGAGTTTATTGATTGCAGCGTTACCCCTCCAGTATCCTTTCGGAGAATAATAAATAGATTCCATATTATTAATTACCAGCGCCCATCATCAATTTGCCTTTCATAGCTGATTTTACCAACCATGAAGCCAATTTTTTTTTGAAAGATTTATCAAGAATAGCATTTAATGCATGAATTAATTTCACATCAGCTAGATGCCTGTGTTGCAGATAGCTGCTTTTATATGCAACATCATGAGCATGACACGCCTTATCAATAGCGTCGGGATTGATTTTGATCATCAAGTCTGATATCTAATCGTGTTCTGGGGCCACAGTAGCTATATCCTGGAAGGTGCTTTTCTCCGGGGTACTTTGCCCATGGGGTTCCAGGGAGTTTTGTTAACTTGGCTGCGATATCACCTCCTCGTTTTTTTTAAAAAAAACATCTCCGGATTTCATAGAAACAAATCTAAACTTTTTTTATACCACATGTTGCTTATCTACCAGTAAGTACTGATCTGTTATTTTTAGTTGTAATCGTCGTCACATCATTTGTGCCAGTACGCGTTTTACACTTCACACAAAATAGATCCATAATTTATGTATAGAGATATGAATATAATTGATTTTTCAGCGACTAAAACAAGAGAACCAGTTACGCATCATGCAGCGCTACCAAACTCTATCCGCGCAATTATAATCGAGCCATCTGGATCCGGCAAGAAGCAATTGTTGCTCAATTTAATAGTGAGATGGATGAAGCGGAATAAGTTGTATTTAGTTGCTCCTAGCGTAGATGATCAACGATGCTATGAAGTGCTAAAAGATTTTAATGAAAACGCTTCAGAGATTGCAGGCAAGGGCATTATTGAATTTATAACCGATATTGACGAGGCACCATCCGTGGATGACCTTGATGGAAGCATTAACAATTTAGTCGTATACGACTATGTGATGTTAGACAAAAAAAAACCCAGCTAGAATATTTTCCCGAGGCAGGCACAAAAACACAGACGTGATATATGTCACTCAACGATACACTTAGATTCCAAAAGTGATAAGAGATAACTGTAATATTCTTGCTGTGTTTAACGGCGTTGATACACATACGCTACGAAATATTTGGCAGACATGGTGTTCCGATATGGACTTCAATCAATTTAAAAATTTCTTTAGTAAATCTCAGTCAACCCCGCATGGATTTATAACAATAAATTTACATGATCCTCGGGCACGATATCGTATCGGACTCGAACAAATATTCGGTTGAAATAAATTATTAACCCATAGCAGCGGGGGGTGGGGGGGGGGGTGGGGGCGATGACATCACGACGAGACCGTATTTTGACTAAACGATGAAAACGGTCTTGGAGTATGATTTTGCGAAAAACTTATGTTTCGAGCAAGTAATCTTTTTTTTTTGGTTGAAAAAGAAGGATTCGAATTAATTCTCTCGAGATGTTTGCTAGATTTAGAGCAAATGATGTCTGAACTGAATTAAAAACTATTTGATTAAAAGAATCATCAATGGTTAATGATATAATATGATTGGATAATCTGGGAGACAGATGATTTAATATTAACATATATTTAACTTTTCAACGCTTTAAAATTGATTTGGCTTAAAATACTAGTTCCGCGAGGTCTAAGTGGAAACGCCTGTTTCCATTTTAAGCATAAAACTACTGATCATATGTTGTTATTTAGAATAAAGTTTAGTAACTCAGTAACTACATGATTAAATACATCTCAATCCTTTTTGATAACGGTTTTGGAAGCATTGCTAGAACTGGATCATTTAACATGGACACAGCTTTTGAACTTTAGAAACGTATAAGGTTCAATCATTATCTAGAATTGAAGGAAATATGAAGTAAAAACACTGATTTTACAAAGAACTTCGATTTTATTCAGAGATAGTTGTTATACAAAAATTAACAAAGTCATAGAGTAGATAATTGCTGTCAATTCAGGTCGATAAATTCATCTTCCGTTGCCATAATTCAGGAATTATCAAGCCAACATATCTTTTTAATGAAAACTACATTTGGAAATGATGGAATCTGACAAAGTTGTACAGGGATACTGTACTCTTTGTGAGCGTGTATATATGCATTATCTGATAATATCTGTTTTGAAATGTTAACATTTGAGATACCATTATTAAAAATATGTATATAAATAATATACCATTGTATCTCCTATCATTTTCTATTTTTTCGGAACCTTACAGTAATGCAAAACTACTTGTAGCTTTTCATAAAAACTTTGTCACCTCGTGACATGGTAATGAAAATGAATTGTATAGATGGATATAACATTAATGTGCATGAATCGAGTGGCTGTCCTAAACTGCGGTTCAACCGTGCCAACAATACCGATGTAACCAAAAGAAGTATTCATCAGGCTGATTTTTAACCAGTGACAATAAGACAAAATACTGTTAAGGACAATGTCGATTAACAATAATACTGAAAAGACGGACTATGATAATGATGTTGCACATATCACATCTGCTAATTCTCCGAGATTATCAGATGTTAATAGTCCATATAGTAATTTAGAGATAAAAGAAAAATTCGACCATGAAATAAAGAAGCAGTCCCTTATTTTCATACTCTTTATGGGGGACGCAGGTATGATTTACCTTCGGAAACATTTTTTGAAAAAATTGTTTGATTCTCTAGTCATTTAAAAGAAAATAAATGCAAGTCAACCCATGCGTTCTTGTACACGACCCATATAATAACCCATATATTAAATAACGGTGAAGTAATTTATCATGGTATTTTGTATCAAATGCCGCATACACATTAATAACGGTGATGACTGTAAACGTTCCGCTATCCAAAG
Organism: Unio delphinus; assembly: GCA_029339505.1. NCBI lineage: Eukaryota > Metazoa > Mollusca > Bivalvia > Unionida > Unionidae > Unio > Unio delphinus. Next base: position 4,022,861 of record JAQISU010000241.1, read on the forward strand.
CAGAGAGAATGTGATAAACATCTTTCCTAAGAGTAGTTTCAGTATGGTGGCAAGGGCGATATGTATAATGTATATTGCTACAAAGACTGTTTGAATTCAAATGAGAAACAAGTTCGGTTAGAACAACTTTTCTAAGATTTGTTAAATGAAAGGGAGAATATAAACTGGGCGGTAGTTGTTTAAATCGTTATGGTCAAGTGTTTGTTTCCTCAGCAGAGGATTTACGATGGCAGTTTGGAAAAATGGTGGGAATTCCCCGGATGAGAGAGCAATTAATAACATCAGTTAGTGCTGCAGTATTGGGTCTAAACACTCAAGCAGCAGTGATGTTGGAATTGAATCAAGTTCACATGCCTTTGGTGCACTCTTCATCACGATTGTTCGTACAAAAATTCACAGAGGCAGGTTCAAATAATCCTAGTGGTTGTCGCTGAAATTCGGTATCGTAACTGTATGGTGACGACGAGTCAGTGGAAATTGTGTTTTCACGAGTATTTCTAATATTTTGTACTTTGTCACGGACAACATTTGCAAAAACAGGAAGGTTTACTGGACAGACGGTAGTTGTTAGTGGTGTACATTTGTTCCTTGACACTAGTTTGTTAGTTATCTCGAAGAGCTCTTTGCAGCCGCAACTCTCTGTGATATTAATACTGTAGTCGGATAATATGGCTAAATGGACTATGTTTGTGACGTTGATTTGTTTATGAATAGTGGGTCTGGTGGAACGCCAAGACCTCCCTGCTTTACGGCGGTGTCTTTTAGCAATGCGAAGCTGGTTCCTAACGCTGATAGACCACGAAGAACACTTTCTAATTGATACGCTACACTTGGTTGCTAGGGCATGCTTTTCAAGCAATGAACACAGGCAATTGTTGAGTTGTTCTGTTGTAGGAAGGTTGCTAGTTCTTTTTGGATCTTGGATGTCATGCATTAATTTGATTCTATTTAGCGTGCTGAGGTTTATCTTAGTAGCAAATAAAGTTAAAGGGTTAGGGACTGATACGTCGAGATGGCATATAATTCAGAGGTTGATCTGATGCAAGTTTGTGGGATACAACGTTGGATCGCAGAATATTATCTCCAGGTCTATAAAGAAACCAGTTTAAAATGTGACCAAATTTATAGTTCGGTTGGTTAACGGACTGTTTAAGGTTGCAAACATGAATGGTGTTTTGAAATATAATAAGTTTCCAGGACAGTCAAAGTGAAAGTTAAAATCTTCAAGAATAATTAGGTTGCCACCTGTCGAATTTCCACACTCCAGAAGTATCGGAAACTGTTCCTAAAAGAGAAATTCAGCCAGCTTGTATTTTCTACTAGGAAGAGGGCGGAACATACATAAAGAATGAACAGACTTTTGTTTCAGTGTGAGTATTGTTTGGACTAGTTCAAACAATGCGTAGCATAAATTTAAGGACCTGTTTAAACCATGTTAACATGGAATTCTTTGAGATGACAGCAATTACAAACTTCTATAGTTTGCGTCAATAAAACTACGTTTCATAACACCATGCTGATTATCATTTAATATAAAATGAAGTACCTTATCAAGCCTGAATGACATCTGAAGCTGTTATATAGTCCACATTAAATAATGAAATTGGTTTCAAATTACTTATAAATCTTTTATCTTTATCATTGTTTGGAATGCATGTGTAAACCCCCGGGGACTGACATTCGGATAGTTTTGTTTTCATATACACATATCCGGGATCTACATAGCAATCCATCCAAGTCTTCACAAATGAATGTATATTCATCGAAACGTGAATCACTCATCACTACGGATTCAGTGCTGAAGCATATAGCCGTCAATACCCGATGTTATCAACACTTCTCTCTAATCCGAGGAATACACATCATTTATCAATATTTCCATTGTAAAGCCTTGTGTTTAAGAAACCGACATCTGACCCTAGATAATTATAGTAAGTATTGAATTGTTTCTAAATCATAATTCATGTAAAAAAAATCTTACAAAATATTTATTTCCAAACTTGAATCTTATCTGAAATCAAATAGTAATTTAGCAATGTATATATCATGGCCCGTGGAGTAGTACAGGATATCAATAATCAATCTAAATTATCGGATCCATGGTGAGTTGTCACTCTTGAGAGTAGGATATTTACCTGGAGACAAAGTACACTTGACTATCTGTTTGATCTCTGAGGATACGTTTTCAAACTCTATTGACACATCTGTTATTCCTGGCTGTAAAACAGACCATTCGGCTATGACACTAAAATTATCGATACCCGCATTACACACATTTTATGTAATTTTACAAAAGGTATACAATGATAAACAATAAATTATCCAAGTATGTTTAATAATTAGAATATCAGAAATTATAATATATTAAACATTTCAATCAATCAAACATGATGAGAATACTTCATGAATAAATGTTTGTCTTCTATCATCCACGAAATGTTTCCTGTGTTACAACCAATACTACTATTAAAACTGTCAACATCTTGTTCTACTATAAAAGCATTGCGGTACACGAAAGTCTCATGTTTGATGACATTTGTTATAAATAGAAAACATGTAAATTAATCATAATAGAGATAAATTCATATCATGGAAAGGATCTTTTAAAGACAATTCTTATGTTTGTGTTCATCTTTGCTAAATATTGTTCCAGACAAGAATGGAATAGGTTAGATGTCAAATATATGATGAAAGCAAGTCGACCAGTTTTACATTTATTTTCACAATCTTCAGTGAATTATATCATTGCTCAGTTAAGAAGATAACATCTACCTTTATCCTTTTAGAAAGTTGGCTTTCATGTCCTACTGTCTTTATGCATGTTCGTCTGACCGTTAGTAATATAGTGTACATCCTAAGAATTAAAGACTCATATGTAAAACCTTGGCATATGATTAGGGAATGGCTTTATATTTATAAAATGGCTATAAATATATGGTACATTTATTTATAACATATTATGCCATGTAAGCTTTATATTACTATTTTTTATAGGCCACGTGATCAGTTTAGCTTTGTCAAACTCTCTTTTCAAGAGCAATTTTCAAGCTTATAAGATGGAACACAATCTTAATTTAATAATGTTTAGACGTTTCGCATTAAACCGGATACCAACAAAAGTAATATTTTGAACTTTAAGAGAGCACTACTGCCGTAATGTGAACAGAAATATAACATTCCACTACACCTACACTCGATGGAATTGTAATCCTCGTAAAACAAACACGTGACTTGCTTGTTTAATGTTCATAGCAAATAGTTACATTATGTTCAGCCAGATATAAACTTGTTTGAAACTTAAAGGGATAGATCATAACGGAACAAAGACGACAATTCATGAAACATGTTTAATCCGCAGATGTCTCTATTTCACTATTATTTAAATCTAAGCATAGTGAGCCTCACTTAGTTCTTTAACAGTATGTTTCGTTCACCCCTTGATAAATCATTTCTTGTTTTGGAACGTAGTCAAGAAATATGACTTGTTAAACATGCTATCACTAATATCATCTCATTAACGATATATCGGGTTAACCTTATCCATCTCATTACGTTAACGATATATCGGGTTAACTTTATCCATCTCATTACGTTAACGATATATCGGGTTAACTTTGTCCATCTATATCTGTGAATCAATATAACCTACGTTCTCATGCTAAAACTCTTTAAAAGTTTCACGTATTGACATCAAGCTTCATTATGTTTGAATTTGGCATGAGTATGTGTGTACACGATACAAATGTACAATATAAATAAACTGATAAAGGGCGCATCCATGTACCCTATTAGAGAGTAATACATAATGGTTTGTTATCACGTATATTAATTCCAGATTACATCATCAGCATCCATTTTCAGTAGTTTCCGCTTTAGCCACCTTAAATTTTGTTTATAGCAAACAGTCACATTATGTTCAGCCAGATATAAACATGTTTGAAATTTAAAGGGACAGATCAGAGATTCGTGTCAAAACAGCTTGATAAGAATACATAAAACTATGCACAGTGTTTTGTACAGTTAACAGTACTCATAAGCTATGCATGTTCTTCGTAGTCAACGCTTGCAATTTAAAGTTACTCATTTTGTTGCGTTCCATTGAAAACATTCGTAATGGTTGTGCCAAAGTTTCATTCGAAAAACTGTCAAACCCATCGTTTGCGGTTATGCTACAATGACCTTTTTAGACGTTGAATCTTTAATCTTATTCTCTAATTCTTTAGTATTGAAGTGCAATTTTCAGCCATAGAGCATCAATATTGTTTTAATAATTGGTTACGTTTGTTCTGAAAATTGGTTTGGGTTCTATAAAGTGAAAATATGCTCTAGACTTCAATTTAAATTGCTACCAGTTATTCGGGCAGAATCGCCGACATCTAAGTCGAGTATGGTCGATGACATATTGCTTCAGTTGACGTCTTTCGATGCATTAAATAAGGGCAGTATATAACAATAAAGTCTGAACATGATTCCACTGGTTGGATCAGAAGTAGAAAGATAAATTAGTAAATGTGATGTGTAATTATGAAGGAAGTCACAAACGATAACGGATTAAATTCCACCATTGATGGCGGTAACCTATTCCGGTTGTGTTTTTGATATGGGTAGATTATATAGGACAGTGTTACACAATATAGAGCGTTATTCATTAACGCTCATCATTAGACGTTGCAGAATATTTTTTTATGTAATCGAACGTATTCCAAACTGTGTTACCTCTCATTTAAATGGTTCTCAGCATGTTCTGCAATCACTGGTAACGAAGCTGTCACATTAAAGAATCGGTAAACGCACGCACAAATGTAAAACTAAACCGAAACGATAGAAAATGTGTAAACATACACTAAATACCCAAATAAACTGTCATTATGAAGAATTGGGGAACATAAATACAATTTACAAACGATGCCGTCATGATTACCAATAGGTAAACACACACGCAAATAGTTAACGAATCACACGAGAGAGTAAGGTTAAACACAAACACCAAACTATTGTTCTCATCCATAGTGATATTCAACATAATAAATCGTCAAAGCCATATATCTTACCGTATTCGTAGATATACATTTTGGAGAAAAAAATTCTTGGCTTTATGGTTTAGATACTTTTTAAACCAACCAATGCCATAATCTACTTTTAAAGTAGTAGATGTCCATTGCATGAAGACTAATCATACCGCCAAAGTGTTGGGGGTGGGCAGTATGTGGCAATAAATGAACAAGAACTCTTTCAAGTACTTTGTTTGAATTGTAAACGCTCAGAAGTACGAAACATTTGTCTGAGAACATTTGATGTATTTTGAGACGAAGGCATCATATTTTGCTCGTTATATATTGTTACATGAGTACTTGAATTAATATAAAATAACTTACCTTAAGCCAAACATACATGGTACCTACGTTTTCTTTTTTATGTATACATGCATACATACATAAAATAAAACGTAGGTACCATATATATAATATGAATTGTTTACATATGGTCACTATATATTCTTAAGGAGTCCCGAGTGGCTGAGTGAACCTAACGCGCTCTCCGTTTCAAATCATTGCTGTCTCACCTCTGTCTGCGTGGGTTGGAGTATAAGATTCGGCTAATGTTGTTTTGTGAGAAAGCTTGCGAGTAGCTTATCGTGTGTCGGTGGTTTTTTCCTAGGGTTTTCTCGGGTTCTTCTTCCACCAATAATACTCGCCGCAATGTATAGCCTATAATGTGCTGAAAATGGCGTTAAACCCTACAACAACAACAACTATATATTCTGAACACATGTGAAGTAGTATATAAATGTTAGAAAATTCACACGTTTTAGAGAGACCTTTCTTGTGTTCTATATATTGTGTATTGTTACATGTGTACACATTCATGTATATTTAATTTGTCCTGTTGTGAGAGTAAGTTTAATTCTATTAAATGATTATATTCCCTGTGATACTTGAGATATTGGACTTGTCGCGTAAGACATATAACTCTTAGAAAACGATTACACAGAGAACCTTAAAGCAAATCGTATAGAAGAGATACGCAGCCTTAGATCACTCAAAGATTGTCTTGGATGACCTTTTAACGCCAAGACAAACTCAAAGTAGAAGACATTGTCTATTATCAAGGCTAGATTTTGCCTTTTTCTCATTACGGTTGTAGCGTGCTATTCATTTGTAAGCTATCGAACAGAACGAACACAAATTAAATATTTAAGTAATTTTAAAGGATGTTATGCAACTTCATTAATTTGCAAAGCAAATTTCGTTTGTATAATCAGTCATCGTGATCCTGAGCAGGATAGGAAGTTAATTTTGTAACAATTACTTTTTAAGAAGTTTAATCTGTCTGATTTGAAAAACAATTATTGACCAAAAGGTTTGTTAAACAAGTTTTCAATAATGCTGATATATTAATTTCGTTGTACTATGGTGTTCTCTTTAAACAGTGTACAGCCATTTTTAAGTCGTGAGCCTCACTATTTTTATCATTATCAGGATAAGAGTTTTGCGTGCAAGATAAAAAGGAGAAAGCTTGTACACCAATAGTTTCAGAAAGCCTTACCTTGTATATCAACATTAGCATATCCGTTTACAGGTTAGTAACATTCAATATCCCGTGCATATGTCACGTTTGTCCTTTTTTTTAGTATATCTAGCGGTTGAGTGACACAATAATGATATTATGATATCATCAACATTGACAAATACATTGAAGCTTCCAGCACTTGAAATGTAAATTGGGATTAAAAGTTTCAAGAGGAATCAATCGGAAAAATCTATGTATGAGTCGATAATGTTTAAACTCTAAAACGCAATAGACATCAAACACCTTGAGAGGTGAAGTCAAAACACTCTGTATTTGTTTCGATAAAAGATTAATTACGTTGTTTAAACAATAGTTAAATGATTTTAGTATCTTTAGGATAAATACATTCGAGTTGCTCAATAATATACCCTTTGATTTCGTCACTCAGCTCAACAACCAAAAGCTCCAAAAGTTGTATTTTACATAATTTAACAGTAGTAGCTTTTCAAACTTGATAATTACATTAGACAATCACTGTAAATAATGTCCTTAAACTAAAAGTCATTCACTGTAAGGCCTTCTTGTAACGAGTAGAACAAGAGAATGCAGTAAAATAAATTATGTTATATTTGCAGCCAGAAAAAATAAATGTTGTCATTTATTTTAAGAATAATATACATAAACAAGTATGGAATATAGAAGGGATTAGAAGAAACAAGTAAGTAAGTAAGTAAGTATGAATAAAGAGCGGTATTGATGTTGCAACCACATGCATCTGCGCAGGTGGGGGGATAACCCATGAAACAATTGTTCTTAGTGGGTGGCGGTCCCATCATTAATTTATTTTTCTTTTTTCCTTTTATTCGGAGTTGGGCGTTGGGGTTGGGAACAATATTTGGTTCTATGCCACACCAGAGTTACTGTTGTAATTGGGACTGACAACCTTCTCTGTGTACGCTGGTTAAGACTCACTTATTTCAAGTTTAATACTTACAAATATAGGCAAGTACAATGTAGCTGCTTTCTAGGTTTCTTTCCTCATTTTAAATTGTGTAACTGTTCTTTAGAAAGAAATTTTACAAGATACAAACAAGAAGTAACTTAAACCTGCAGAACATTATAACACCTACATGACCAAAAGCAATAATAACAGAATAAATAACTAATAGATTTTGTTAATATAATTCATGCCACACGTGAAAGCATTTCTGAGTATAGAGGCTTTCTAATCACAGATTATCTTGATTGCTGGTTGCCAAGTTACTATCATGAATATTATTCTTACATGTCAGTAAGCAGATGCATCATTGAAAATTAAATGATAAAATGTCTTTTTAGTAGATTTAGGCTTTTGGTTTATCAATTGCTAAGGGTATGTACAGCTGGCATGTGTTGTTCTCAATTCCCAACATAATCATCATCGATATCTTTTTATTAGCTGATGACTGTTACAAAATTAGTTTTTCAGGATAATCAATTGTCATAAAGTTGTTTAGGAATAACATTAGTATGTAACATTGAATCTAATCCTAGCATGAATATAAAATATTTCAAAACAATATTGCATACAATATATATGTGGTCTTTGTTAATTGTTTGCAGAACTATTAGTTAGCATGCTAAAATTTAGTGATCGCGATTAGCTACTGTTGGAATACAAAACAAATTATCCTTATTAATACGAATACATACAAACAAAAGAAGGTTAACTTTCTCTTTGCACTCCGATGTATAAAATCCAAAAGTTGTAGGTAAGGCCGCGGTAATGCTGGAAATGAAATGCCATATAGCATTTATATTAAAAAATAATGGCGGTCAACGAAATGTCTGTGTAAGTCGATGAACATTTTAAATTGTAAGACAAAAATGATATTTGATTCAGTTTGTTTCCTATTGATACAGTTATGAACTCAGCTAATGAAAAAGCATTCTCCATTACCGCGATATTTAAAAAGGTAACACACATTTAATTTTGAAGTTGACGATACTTGATTTGCAATGGACTTCCACCTTCATACTAACGAGCACGTAAATTGTGCCTGAGACAAACATGTAGTGCGTTGTCATTCTGGATTTTTTTTTACTACACAAGATCATAATTAGTTGATATGCATATTCATAGTTTTTTTGGCACTTCTCATGTAATTATATGTTAATATATCTATCAATGTTATTGATCTTTGTCCAAAACCTCAAGTTAATGGTTTACATAAATAGTGACATTTATTTTGGGTGCATAGCTAATATTTCAATTTAAACAATACACAATACATTGTTTCAATATACACTATAATGTACATATAAAATAATCTTTGGCATAACGGGGGCAAATCCTGTCACAGTACACTGCGCCAGTCCAGCTCTGAATTTTTGTTGTTTGCATAGGAGTGCCTCAGGAAGAGAGACTTGTGGGAGTTTGTAGGGTTGTGAAGTGTGTCCGACACCTGTATGAGGAGCCTTAATGGCTGATACGAGATATATAGGGACCCTTAGAACCAAACCTCGACAAGTCTGATCCTGAGTATGCAATGACAACAAACATCAGCTGATACTCCATAATGCACCATAGGAAGCTGGTATGAAGTATATAGCCTAATAGTTGATTATATAATGTACAAACATGAAATACATCCACTATTTTAAAACATTAAAAAGTGATAATTAATAACTCTTAGACTAAAGACATTAATCTGAAACATTGTGAATTAATTCAAGGACGATTCAGATTTCAGCATTGTGTCTAATCAAGAGCATTAACAACACATCACCACATTCTATACCATTGGTACATCAGCACATTCGGAACTACTTGAGCATCAACACATTTAATATTGGAATATATTTGGAACATCATATAATCTATCTAGAACACTATACATTTGGGCTTGTGAGATTTAATTTAAAATAGTTACAATTCTTTTTAAATGTTCACTTCATTATCTAGGGAAATACATATTTGTTTGAATTTTATAGAACTTGTTGGTTTCCGCTTTTTCGTTACTTAGCTTAATACTGTATAATCTTATGCATCGAATACAAAAATCATGGCTGGATACAAGTCAAAGATAATATCTAGAACTGCAAAAGAACGATATTATGTCATACATAGCCACTGCTTTAATAAAATACCTCAAAATGGACATAAGATACTATCACCAAGAGTGGTACCTTTAAATAATTAAGTGATGCTTAGTGAGCACAAAACATCACTCAGAAGGTACAAACGACACAGAGATAAGACAAACATTAGGAACTATTTGTATGTATGTCATTGAGTCTTCACTTATATACAAAGGAATAATCACAACGATTATACTGGAACCATTAGTGTTGCCACAAAGAGAAGTTCTCAAACGACACATATACCTGAATCAATTAATGGCAGCGATACTCTCAATAAATACTCAATAACTTAGAAATCTAATTGTTACTTTTAATAACTTTCTCTCAATGCATCCTTATGCCCTGGATACTTGTTTAGCATCATATATGGAGCTGAGATGCATCAGAACCATTTGTAGTTTTCTCACTTTTAATGCAAAACAATCCTTGTGTGGATATTAGTATTCTTGAAGACGTGATTCTTGTTTACTTTGTGGTATGCCACTTTGTCTTTTGACAAAACTTCAAAGATCCAAAACATTGCATCAAGGATCATTTTTAAAGCATTACTAACTAATCATTCTATGCCACTGCTTCATAAACTCCACTCACTACCTGTTCGTAGCGGAATCAAACACAAAACCTATTATTTCTGTCATATCCGAAATATTTCTCAGATTTCACTCCTGCTATGTTTTCTGTCAGGATCTGACACGTTGTATTCTTAGTATTTCCACTGTAACAACTCAGTTCAGTGGATACCGTATACTTATATATATATATATATATATATATATATATATATATATATATATATATATAATATATATATGGTTTACTATAGAAGCTGTGTACTCGATTCCAGACGTTAATAATGTCCATCTCAAAATATAAATTGATGATGGACTGGAGGCAAATTGTTTGCAAAGGCAACGTCTTTTACCATTATTAATAAAAGAGAACAAGAACAAGAACGTTCCCAGGTGATTATGCTGAAAATGATCACGACTTCGTGATTATGAATTTCCGAGTAGGCGGAAGAAAATTAACAAGCGAAAGAAAATCAGGCTGAAATTCAACCTTGAACAATGAAATGACCCTAGCATCTGCAAGTCATTCCAAGCAGCAATTAGAGGAATATTTGCTACACTATTTATGATGTTGATGTTAAAGTGAAGACAGACACTTTCAACACAGTCATAACAGCTGCCAAGGACATCATTGATCACAATGGCCCAAAGTAAGAAAGCTGTGTTACAGAATAGATTCTGAATCTGAACTCTACAAACATCTGTTCACAGGAGACCCCGAGGTGCTTGACGTTCCAAACTCCACAAATGATGACGCTTTTCCCATTCTCAAAGAAGAGGTGATGTCAGCAATAAGAGAACTGAAAACTTGTCCACCGTGGTTACAAGGCCTGTACTGCAGGCAATAACTAATTCAGTCTCTGTTTCGATACGTCTTGAGCTTAGCTTTAATCTTTTGACTGTTTTCGGCAATCTGTTTTTGAAGCTTTGAAAGTAGATACTTTTTATATTGCCATTTTCTTTAAACGCTGTGGTTTTATTATCAACTTGTTCCGTCTGTGCCCCGATATCTTTCAAATTTATTTTGAAATGTTTTATTATCAGGTGATTACATTAAGTATGGTTCTCTGTGTTTACTTTATAGCGAACTGTCCGTCTCAAATAAAATGATTTTTGTTCATTTTATCTGAATTGTTTGACATTTAGAATTTTTTTAGAAAATAAAATAGTTGACTGGGTAGCTGTGTGGCTTCTGCTTTACATTATTTCGACGAAAGAAGAGAAGAGACGTTACAATGCCTCAACGATCATAAAAACTATTTATATTGTTGTGCATTTGGGATATCAATCCGTTTTCTCTTAAGTTGTGTCTGTTATTAAGATTTCTTGAAATTCATTTTAATTAAGCTTTTTATGTATCAGTGATGTTCTTATCATTTATACTGTAACGTTCTTTATTACATTTTCAGGGGATTGAATGTATTCCTGACTGTATTTTTGTTGTTTTTGAATTTAATTCTTTTCCCCTCTTTTCAGTGTTAATTCCCATGACGTCAGTGATTAAGCACTCACATTCTCTAATACATAGTTTTACTATATCAGCCATAATCAAAGGCTGAAATAAATGATTTTTTTACATCTTAAAAATGTGTTCTAGCCATTGACTTCAATACAATTGTTTAACTGAATACTGTTTACCATTAGTGTATAACAACCATCATAATGCCTCTATTCAAAGCGTACCTACTTCTTAACGTTCTGTTTCTTAGCATTTAATATTTTCTTTCAACTGTTTGCACGTCATCAATCTTGTTATATGCGGATTATTGTTGCTCGGAATACTTGAACTCGGCACTATTCATTCAAGTCGTCAAATTAGCCATCTACCATATCATCTTTTAGGTCTTGCCCTATTTAAGATATCTGTGAATATCTGTGAATATGTAATTGTACATCTGTGTAAAAACATTTTTAAAAATACAAATGTTGATTCTTTCACCACATTTGGAAGTAAAATGTTCGATATGTACCAGTTATTAAAATACATAAACATATTCACTCATATTTCTTATCAGATTTATCCTTCTCATGCTCCAATTGGAGGTATGTCTATTGATGTGTTATTAGTATTATTAAATCGTTTTATTATCTTTGGTACAACGTCCACATAATTTGTGGTTTCATTTTGAGTGAAATACTTCCATGTTCTTAAATTCAGAGTTATGTTGAACCTTTCAACTATTATGAATTTTCAGCCGAGCATGTTGAAAAGGAATTAAAGTCTTTGCATATATTTCAGATCATTGACTATACTAGATCAATGACTATACTAGATCAATGACTATACTATTGTAAAATACATTTCCCTTATCAGACGGTTTCTTTACAGGATTTCATTGTTTAAAGATACATTTAAAAGCTTCAAGTATGCCATCTTCCTTGCTTATCCTACTCTGCTCACATTGCGATACCAATGGTATTTAAATGTATATCATATATCTCTACTAAGTATCAAAATGTTCCTGTGCCTGATTAGATAAACATAAACATTGAAGCCACGAAATAAATTCACTGTTTTAAAACAATAATTCAAAACGCCTGTTGGTCAATTGGTAGTGCCGTGGACTTCAAAACCAATGAGCAGGAATTGAATATCATATCTGTTTAGCTTTAATCAACTGTTTCAGGGCGATTGCAGTAAGGTACTTACCATATTTATAAGGAACTACAGAAACCCCAAATAGTCTGAGTTGATGAATCATAGTTTGTCTGCTGATCAGGGTCTATGTCATTTGTTCTACCAATTAATCCCAACGTGCTGCACAGATACAGATCTGCCAGCGCATAATGCACATGCTGAATTGGGTCTGTGAAGTTTGCAGTTGGGTTCGACTAAAATACGTATACATACTGTGATTTTCTCTTCTTTCGACATTCCGTAGGGTGCTGAAAGTCCAATCACCCAACTAACCAGCCATACGGCTGTTACGGATAAAAAAATGTCCACGATTACATCTGACAGTAAGGGATTAGGTGTCAGAAGTTGACTTTATTTCCAATCAGGAAAGAAAGTTTCGGAACATTAAAAAATTCAGGTATCATTTTGCTTATGCTGATTGGATACCGTGATACGAAATCCATCGCGTTAGAGAACTCTTAATTAACAATGAATTCATGTTGTCCATGTCCTTGGAGTATACAAATAGAGGAAAAATATAGCTCTGCAGTAAATTATTCGAAACTACCAACATATGTAACACTATTTCTGATTGTTTAACATTAAACGTTGCAGCATAGATGACGTTTGATGTATAATATTTCGGTTTTGCTTGTTCCACTCACACACACTGATTAAACGCAAAGCAGTATCAAAACCATTACCAACTTGAGTAAGAGAGAGAGAGAGAGAGAGAGAGAGAGAGAGAGAGAGAGAGAGAGAGAGAGAGAGAGAGAGAGGTGTATATGTCTGTTCCTGTGCATCTGTCTCCGTCTCTGTCCCATCATATCGGTCTCTTTTTGAGTGTCTGTATGTGTCTCTGTCTTTGCGTATCTGCTCTGGTCATTGTGTCTCTGTCTAGGTGTATATGTCACTCTGTCTCACTGACTGTGTCTCTGACTTTATGTCTCTGTCCCTGTTTCACTGTCTTTATCTCTGTCTATGTGTATGTGTCTCCGTGTCTGTGTACCATTTGTCTTTGTGAGTCTGTGTCTTGTTGTCTCTGAGTGTGTCTCTGTCTCTGTGTCACTGTCTGTCTATGTCTCTGTCACTCTGTCTCGGTCAATGTCTCGGTCTCTCTGCCTAAGTCAGTTTCACATTCTAGCTGCATCTGTCGCTGTGTCTCTGTATATGTCTCTGTATCTCTGTCTCCGTCTCTGTGTCTGTATCTGTCCCTGTGCCTGTCTCTCTGTCTCTGTTTCTGTCCCGCTGTTCCTCTCTCTGTCTGTCTGTCTGTCTGTCTGTCTGTCTGTCTCTCTCTCTCTCTCTCTCTCTCTCTCTCTCTCTCTCTCTCTCTCTCTCTCTCTCTCTGTGGAGTAAAGCATTTGGACATAGTAAACACACTCTCATCACACCCAAGTTATTTACACTCGTCTAAATACCGTCACTCCGGATTTCCGTGACATAAACAAGACATAAAGAAAGATATATATATAATCTGATTCCTTAATGGGAACAAATAACAGATGAATGCCGCGTTTAAGTCAAAACCATTAGGATGACAAACAAAACAGCTTACAAGAATTACGTTCGATTGATATATAGTCTCGTATGAGTTATCCTATATCTCAACTCCTTGTGTGCAAAATCTAATTCGGTCTACATTATTAAAACGAACCATGAAGAGTGTGTCAGTAACAAGATACAACCAGTGAATACAGAGAAACTGGTGTTTGACATAAACCTTTTACTTACCGATAACTTTGCCTATTTGTTATATCCTTTAAATTTTAACTTATACAGTTACATTCCTCGAATCGCTTGTTATTTTCTAACATGTAT
>JAQISU010000241.1:4042500-4155000 GCA_029339505.1 Unio delphinus
ATCACCAGACATTTATATCCCCGTGCTAATTTGACTTCTTCGAACCTCAGCATTATGTCTTCGAATGGTTACTGATATATGTTTAGCCTTAGTGAAATGGTAAACACTGCTAATATGCCAAAAGCCATTGGGTTGCTTTCTTGATATTCCAGTCATGTGTTACCTTGAAACGCAATATATATGTCATGGCGCTGAAATCCCTGTTCAGATGCTAACTGCCACGCAAATGAATTTGCTGTGCTTATAATTGATTATGTGGTCATTGTCAGCCTTGCAGACGTTGACTTTGCACCCCTTACCATCACTATCTATGATCGATAACTACAGTTCATCTTCTGTCAGTCAATGAGCCGTTGTTGGCATCCACAACGCATGCTTTGTTAGTATTATTTTACCTGCAACTAAAGCATCAGCCATGCAAATTGCATCGCTGTCGGTGGACTTTCGAACAAACTTAACTGTATGGATGGCCCCAAATATAAATTTTGTATCATTTCTTCACAATCAAAAGGTATATATCACACAGCTGAATCATGCTAGAACATCAGTTTGAGATCGTCGAACTGAAAATTCCAAGTTCATTTATTCACTCATTCCAGTTATCACATCATTACCGCCAATATCAGCTGTCTTTGTTAGTTTGATGTGATTAGGATGGTCAGTTATATCCTTCACAAGTATCATTGATAACCAACAGACCTTGAATACTCATGGAGATATTTTGCATAACCGAGTTGCATCGTTGCTACATCGACATCAATGTAACACAATTCGATCGGTCTACTATACATCATGTTCACAGCACTTTTAATTAACGCCACAATACCATTATTACCGATTAAGCGTTAGTCTTCTGCAGAGTATGGACTATTGTTATCTCTCAAAAGTCTTTCATCAACTTAAATTAATGCATCAACAGGTAGCAAATACTTGGATACATCTTGGACTTATGTTTCGGTCCGTCCACGTTGGTTTGGCTCTCGTGCTTCATAAGACTAATAGTGATAATCAGATGCCAACTCATCCTTGAGTACAGGTACATCTATGTCAAACGCTTTCAGTCACATGCTTAACATAATCTTATATTTGTTGTTGTTTAAAACAATTTCCTTACACCAGTCAATAAGCGGTGTATCACCGACGAAGGCAGGCCAGACCACTTCCAGTACCAGGTTTTGCGATTATATTTATTTCCATGTTGTCTGCAACATGTTTTGTCAGACATGGAGTACCAGATTATTCTTTCAACAGCTCATTTGTAGCTATTTTAATATGACTTGCTGAAATCACTTCGTTGCTCTGTAGTTTGATCGCCTGTGGTTTTCGTCTTACTAATTGTGGAGGTCTGTCTCTAGTAGCTGAGAATGCTTTACTAGCAATATTACCAAATGTAACAATGCTCTATAGTAATCGGTGGTAATTTGATCAGTGTCCGATAAACGCTGCTTTCCATGACGCCACTAGTGAATAAACGCTGACAAGTATCAGCTGCTTCATTGATGATTTCGTAATAATTATTTCCCTCTCATCTTACACCAATCAACATTTCTATTCGATCAACAACAGTGATGATATTATTTGAACACAGTTGATCTTGAGTCACTGGAGATGTTGTTTGCTGCGACGTTGCTCGCGCGTAGCGAGGAAACTCCCGGTTGCTTTTTCAAGTGGTTTTTCATTCGGATCTGATTGTGGATTATGAGGGTGGCGCTGGAGTAGCCATCTCTCTCTCAGGTTTTGTTTTTTTCCTCGTTGTTTTAGACCAAGTGTTTGCACTTGGTTGTGTTCTTTTTCTCTTTCGTTTCAAACTGACGATTCCTTTATTCTTGTCTTTGTCCCTTTGAGCAGCAGCAGGGGCGAATCGGACAACCTTTTAGAGGCGTCAATTTAGCAAACCAAGGCTTCTTCGAAATCGTAAAAAAATCGTCAATTTGGCAAACTAAGACTTCCTTGTAAATGATTTATAGATTCTCATTCGGCAAAAAAAAAAAAAACCGCCACAATTGTTGTCCACTCCCCCCCCCCCCTGCTGCTGCTATGGTTTTAACAATCTTATTTAACGATAGTACTTTGAACCTGTCGTAGAAACGCTACCGTCTCCAAATTAAATAATGGCAAGTGTTTTTTTAATATAATTTCCGTCTTTTATTTAAATGACCCTGTTACTGTCCGCGCCCTGAGCGCCTGTTCTAAGACAAATCAATAAGGATATTGATGTCCTAGTAACGTTAGCTACGGCCATGCCTTTTACGTTTTAATATTATGTCTGTCAGTCAGCTGGGGGATCAATATAAATGCAATCTAACAGCAGTCAGATCTCGTCTACATTATTTAATTATTGCTTGTAACCAACTAATGTTGACCCGTAATATAAACGTTTTGACCACAGTTAACGGATTATGACCTTCTGTCTGTTTGTCTCCTTCCGTCAGACTTTATTCACTATAATAATTGTCCATTAGAACAAATAGAGCTTAGGAAAGGAAGACAGTTTAACCATATTTTACTGTTTAAACTGTCATGATTCTCAATGGAAATATAATCTGTAAGAAAACGAATCAACAGTTGTATATACAACAGTTACAAACAGTTGTATTCTTTTTTTTCAAGTATTCCGTTTGATACATATATATCGTATTCAAAAGCATTTACTTGTAGATATTGAATTTAGCCTATTCGTAACGCATTGCGGTACCGCCCCGAGGCCCATCGTTCGATTACCGTAACAGGCAATTTGTCGACGGTACCGATTTGGATGTTTTTTTCTATATGATTGGGGGCGCCAGCCCAAGGTACTTCATGTACACCTCCGTCACGTCAAATATTTGACGGTGTGATTTAATACACCCCCAGGAAATTAAATTTCTAGGGGAGGTGTACAAAATACATAGACAGTCTTCTGAATATTCTAACATTTCGTTTCGCTCAGAAAATTCACTGGAGATATGTCTATGGGCGCCCCCGAAAAAGATAATAGCATGGATGCAAAAGCTCTACGTCACACACTAGGGTAACCATCATAGGATTATTCAGAATGAACCCTATGAAAGACACAAACGTTATCCAGTGTGAATGATATTATTATTATATATTTTTGATAAGTATATCAATATCAATATATAAATGAATTCAATATAAATTTTTCAAATTAGAAATATATATTATTATATATAAATGAATTCAATATCAATTTTTCAAATTAGAGATATATTATTATATATAAATGAATTCTGAAAATATCAATGAGATTAAAAGTGAGATTTCAAATTTGAAAAATAAAGAAATACAATTATCAGATCGATTAAATTGTGATCAGATTCTTTCTGATTTTCAAGATGCTATGAATAAAAAATACGTATTACCAAAAGGGTACGCTTTTATAAAAAAATCCAGAATGCTATTCGCGACTCCCTTGCATTCTGTAACGACGTCGGTAAGTTTGTCCCGTTATTCACTATTGTCGAAAAAATCAGATTGGAATTGGGGCAGCAATATGAAATCAAACGCACAATTAATTTGAGGGTTAAAACAATAAGAGATATTATCCGCCAAACCGAAAATGCCCCCTTTGTTACCTCAACAGAATAAGTGCTAACCATAGTGACAAAGTCGCCAGTGACATATACAATGCTTCAATAATTATTATTTATTAAGGTAATCGGAAGTTTCTCCATCATTGAAAGAGATGTTTGTAGATTTTCATTTTTATTTTTGGTCATTTTCGTTGCATTTTTCATTGGTTTTTTTTTTGGTCATTTTTCACTGCATTTAACAAGACAATATGTCGTTCTATCGTACATTTAGCAAGACAATCTGTCGTTCTATATAATGGTAAACAAAGCACTAACGACTAGATTAGCACGTGAAAGATTATTTGCAATTAAGAAATTTATATCAATCCGTGATTCTGTTAGAGAAAAACTACAAGCTAGACAGAGTCCTCAGACAAATTTTACAGTCGCAACTGAAGATCTGTTTAAACCAATAACCACGGCAACCAAAGGGGTAATATCAGCCACTGAGCGAGCAATATATGGAGATATCCCCAAGAAAGGATCAAGGAAAGAAACACCTCTTCTTCCTGTACTTCAAAAAATAGCAAAAAAATCAAAACAAACAAGAAAATCTTTAAAAACACTTCTTGATGATATAGTTCCTGCTACAAAACAACAAGAAGAAATTAAACGACAACGGGGCGATATTTATGTTAGCGCACCACCTGAACCACTTGAAGAAGAAGAAGAAGAAGAAGAAGAATAAGGTGATATTGCTAGTGGACGAGTTGCATTCAATGATAAATTCTGCTCGGGTAAATTAGATAAAATGAAAGGTATGAAATTTGATTCTATTGAAGAATTAGCTAATTTCGTCGTTAGGAGTTTTCATCAGAGAAAAAAGTATATCCACGATGATTATAATCTCCCTAATAAAAAAGACTGGTATAATAGATTATATAGTGTGTTAACAGGTGCATCTCAAGCATCGGAAAGAGATGCTTCGTATAACGAATTTATGGAAGCAATAAAAAAGGCTGAATCATCTACAGAGAAGCAATCGGATACCGGATTTCTTAGATTACCAGAGCAATCAAAACTTTTTGATATAACAGAATCCCTTTCACAAGGTGCAACTGGTATTACTAAAAAATCAAGCGGAAAGAGATTTGCCAGTGGTATTTCAGGTAGTGGTCTTGTTCGTTGTCCTGGTAATATTCTTAGCGATATAGCACAATTAGAAGTACTCATAGGAGGGAAACGAGCTGGAAATAACTCACCGGAAATAATTAATGAAGCAGCTGATATCTGTATGCGGTTATTTCAAGGCGGTATTATGAATATTTAAATATATCGAGAGTTTATGGATGAGCTAGCATGGTTATGATGACTTCGTCATTAGTAATTAATCAAGGAAATCAAAGATTTCCCAGAAATGAAAATTCTTTGAATTTCACTAGCTAGATAAATATTCATTTAGAAAACACTAGTGTTTTATTAAAAGATGATCATACACTACAACCAAAATAAACCAACCAGCGTCTATGTAGTAAACTCACGATTGCCTGTTTACAAAGCGTACTATGGCGATGATCTTGAAAATACCATTGCAGGGTTATTTGCAAGAATGGCTCCAAAAGTGGTGCGATTAGCAAAACAATTATCAATGAAAGCTATTGATGTTATTCGTGATAAGGGTATTAGTGCCGTTGGAGATACTGCCGGGAGGGCATTTTCCGCTGCAAAAGATAAACTAATGTCGTTAGTTCGACGGAGAAAGAAGCCGTTACCATCTATTGAAGTAATGCCTGCAAGTGTTAGCAAAATAATAAATAGCGCCGTGGATCAGAAATTAGCATGGTTGGTGACTTCGTCGTTAACGACTCCGTCGCCGGCCAGCAACCCAGATGATATCGCAAACATGATAGCGGGAAGTGGCTTAAGATCCCGACAGAAATCGCGATTTAGATCAAGGAATATATAATAAAATGTGCAAACAGATACTTGATAGAGCGTTTGATATGGACGCCCCAGTGCGCAAGGATAATTCTGTACGCGATTATCAATTTTATTCCTATCACGCAGTACAACCAGATCTTCGATCAAGAATCGAACTTCAAGTTCATGATACCAGTAAAAACTTTCTACCCGCTGAAGCTTTTATTGAAGTAGAAGGAGAAATTGTCACAAATGTTGTTGCTAATACGCCATACGCAGTTGGTGCTCAAGTCGGTTTTGTTAATAATGGAATCTAGGTGTTATTCGAGAGTGCAAGATATCTGATTGATGGAAAAGAGATTGAGTCAATAGAACGTGATGTTGATGTGGTCACAACAATAATTGGTTTAGCAAGATATTCCGACGATTATACAAGATCGGCAGGCCCTTCTATGATGTTTGCAAAGGATGCTAATAATACTACTGGAAAAATTCCATTTATTGTAAGACAACCAAGGAATCGTGCTGCTAATCCCGTTAATGATGATGAAGTCGAGGATATGATTATAAATGCTGATGATAATTTCAACCTAGGAGCTGCAACACGTATGTCAATGTTACAAGGGCAGCGTAGATCATTTTCATGCGCGATTCCACTGCATCATATATTTGGATTCTGCAAAAATGTCCGAAACGTTTTCTATGGAGCGAAGCATACAGTAGTACTCGTGCGAAAGGGTGATGATAATAATGCAATTTGGAGAATTTCAACAGATCCAGCAAATCCACTTGCGGATGCCGGTAAAGTAATTTTAACAAAACTATCATTGTGGATGCCAGTAATGACTCCAACAACCACAACAGAAGAACGATTACTATAATTTATGGATCATGGAGGAAAATCATTACTGAGTTGGCTAACAACAACAACGGATGTTAAACAGGATAATATTGATGGTACATTTACATGGCACCTGGCATCAAAACAAGGTGTTTCAGCTCCACGTCATATATTTATTGCGCTACAGAATACTGCGCGAGTTGATAATCAAACACGAAGCCATATGATATTTGATCAAATCGGGTGTAATGAAGTATCATTGAGAATAAACGGACAGCAAGAACCATCCGAGGATATACAACTTGATTACAATACCAACTAAATAGCACGTGTATATCATCGTCTGTTGTCATATATGGGACGCGATCAAAATGTCGATACTGGTCTTCAAATATCACAGTTTGACTTTAGGAATCTATATCCGATTTATTACTTTTCACAGAAACATCTTGATTTAACAAGACAATCTGTCGTTGATATACACTTTAGAGCCCGTGTAACCCGCCCTGGTGCTATTGTTAATTACAGATCGGTTGCTGTCATTCTCAGCGACAAATCAATGCTACTCGAACGTGTTGGTGGACGAATGAGAGTAATTGATGCGCCGGTGGAAAATATGTAATTGAAAATCTATGATTGAAAATATTTCAAATTTTTTCAATGTAACAATTAGATCAATCTGTTATTTAAACTACTAGTAGTTTTAATAATGTCATATAGTCATATTAGTGTTACGTTAACTCCTGGTCAACTCAAGAAATTGCAATCGGAATCAGCTAAAAAATGTGGAACCACGATCACGCTGAAATATAATCAGATGTCTGGTGGTCAGAATAAATTGTCGCTGACAACTCGTCAGATAAAACATTTCAATGATGCTTACAAAGATAAAAAGGGCGTTCAGATCACTCTCTCTGCAGCTGAGATCAAAAACATGATAAAATCAGGTGGTATATTTCCGTTGTGAGCTGCGTTACCAGCGTTAATTGCGGCAGCGGCCCCAGCGGTAGCTAAAGCGGCAGCGTTTGGAGCCGTTGGTACCGCGGCAGGGATGGCACTAAAGAAAGCTACCGGGAAAGGATACAAAAAAGGGAAAGGGTCTAAGACTACCAGGAACTCCGTATTCATGGTACAAAGGAAGCGGCCTGAGAATACCTGGAACAGTTTAATAGTTCCATGTCAAATTTTGATTTACTCGATGCTGCTAAAAAAATTGGCGTTTAAAAACTTCAGAGGTGTCTTTATGAAAGATCAGCTGCGGCACAGCCAAAAAACGTTGAAACTGGTATCATTAATCTCGATAACAGCACAGGACCTGGAACTCACTGGGTTGCATACGCGATTGATCCGCGTGTAATCGTTTATTTCGATTCATATGGGTTAGCGCCGCCTAAAGAATTCATGCGTTATATACAACAATTAAATACTTTTCATAAAATGAAGACTTGGTATTCTACGCTACTAACAGAGAAAATGAATGACCCACCAATATGCGGCAACGAAGTATTGAATGTCCTTGACGCTATTTCATCATCGAGAAAAACACCTTATCGGGTCGTAAATGAAAATACAAGTAGTCGCTGACAATCGAAGTAGTTAGAAAATCAAAGAGTTTTACAATAACAATGGTTGATATTTGGGGAAGATCTCTATCGATGTTGAAAAAACCCACCACGGAAATATCTGCAACCGGTGATGTACTAGCTGAAATAGCTGAGATGTTAAACTGAGCAAGTGTTGATCCCAATGAAATAGCTGTTTTTCAAGATCGTCAGGGTAAATTGAAAACGAGTTATGTTTCTCTTGATGATATTTTAGTTAAATAACGTAACGCAGTAGAAGATACTATCGCGTTGTTTTCCAATCAGGGTAAACTCAAACCAGGCGCACTTGTTTCAACAATCACAGATAAAATATTAACACTCGATAACAATTATATATCCTCGGCGAATTCATTGAAATCACTCAAAGATAAGTATGACGATCATATAAATACATTTAATAAATTTACTGATTTACAAAAATCCACCATGGACAATATTAATAAACCCGTAATAGAATTTTTTGATAATCCTCCAGTGACCGCACCAAAGCTCACGTAGATAAAAACTTCTATGTCAGAGTTTGCAACACTTCAAGTTAAATACGCAGATCACGTTAAAAAGTATGACGATCATATAAATACATTTAATAAATTTACTAGTTTACAAAAAAATCATCATGACCAATATTGACAAAACCGTATTAGAATTTTTTAATAATCCTCCAGTGACCACACCGAAGCTTACAGAGATAAAAATTTCTATGTTGAAACTAGCAACACTTCAATCAAGATATGAAGATCACGTTGAAAAGTTTTCATAATTTCGCAAAAATATCATTGATAATTTTTTTACAATCCCGCTAGATAAAATTTACATAAAACTCACTGATATTAAAAAATCCATCGAAGATATAAAGAACGTCATCGAGGCAATCAAAAATGATGCAACGAGGATGATAGCAATCATTGAAAAAAAAATCCTTCACGAACAAACAAATATCGTAAATAATGTGTACGCGATCCAACACGGATCATTTACGTGGACACCTACAAACAGTATATTAAGTATCACTGCAAACGTCAACGGTATTTATCGATTAACACTAGTATCACCAACTCAATTTAATATTTCATGAACGAGTTCATCTGGGGTAAACAATACGATATCAACGATCATTGACAAGGATACAATTGAACGATTGACTATAGCATCCACTTTTAATAATTTGGCTAGGGTTTCAGTAACATGGTATGTGAAATTCGTAGCGGATTTAATAAATAACTAAACCAAAAATCCATAGGATTTTTACTAACGGTTTCAATTGAAATCTTTTTAAAAAAACACTAGTGTTTTTAAAATCAGATGTCGACAACAACAATATCACCGATATTGTCGTCACAGCAATAGCGTTATGATCAGGTCAGAGAATTTCAAACTAAACTCAAAATACTCACTGAGGGGTTTCAAGTAAAAATAAAAAAATACCGATGAAGAATCACCGCAGTTGATGTTACAGTGTACTCAGTAAGTGGTGTAATCACCGGAGCTGGTATTATACTCTCCTCGGTGACAATGATTGCCTCGATAGCTGTTCCAATTTGTATAGCAGCGGCAACAACAATCGTGGGAATTATTTCAATAATAACAAAAAAGATATCATCATGCAGCCAGTACAAACTACAAGACTACGTAGTTAAATTTCATGTTGTGTCAACCGCATACTCGCAATTATCCTCGATGATATCGTCGTCACTCGACGACACTTTAATATCAGATAGTGAATTCAGCGCGATGGTACGTGTTTATGATTCCGCGGATTTAAAACCTGCTAGCAGTTTTCTAAAATTAAAGCGACAACATGAGTATAATAACAACAACAATGACATCGTCAATGTTTTCGCAAGAACTACTTCTAACAAATAGGGGAAAATACCAACCCAGTGAAAACAAGCATGATCTCAATAACATCAACGAATCCTGAATTCAGCGTGAATTTCCCTACTCCGATCCCCTTGAACGAGATAGCGTTAGCAAAATTACGAGTGTATCACAGTTGGCCTAACATTAGGTCGGTAGCATCTGGCGGTCAACAACCGAATAATTCCTTGGTGTTTGCGAATAGGAATCGCGAAGACGGAACTCCAGACTGGAACGTTGTTTCGCTACCATCTGGGTCATACCAAATCGAACGAATCAATGCTGAATTTCAGCGTAGAATAAAATCCATTACTGGAACACCAGAATCGAAGATCACCATAACAGTTCATAAGCCGACGTTATCATCCGCGTTTGAGATAAACTCACCTAGTTATGACGTAGATATCTCTCAGAGTTCAATCAGAACAATACTAGGATGGCCTGAAATACCACCTGAGGCATCTTACCAAATACCCGAACCAAAAAAATCTTATTATGTCACGGATGTACAATCATATCATAAAATCAACCCATCATATCGAGAATATTTACCTGAGATAAAAATTACAAAATTAGCCGATAGATTTACATTTATCGATAACAATACCATGCAATGGTATTTTGTTTTTGAGAAAACTCCTGATTCAACCATTACAATTACATTTACGTTAACTAACATAATTGATTATTTGAAAGAGATTAATCAATTACGTAAAACGCAACTAGAACAACTACGACGGGGCTTCCAAGAGCATCTCTCTTATATAACAAGGCCACGTGATGAGATCATAAAACACATTAGGATATTAAATCAACTTGTATCAGATATGGAATATATCAAAAAACGAATAATTCAAGTAATAATTAATAATAAGAGCGGAGATAAACAAAATTTTTTAACTGGTAACAATATAACATAAGCTGATTTACCCGATTTCAAGTTTCCTGCGTATAACGCAAGTGAACTAAAAAAATCTGTTAATGATCTTATTCAAAATAAACTTTTCTATGATACTTGCCAAATGGAAACAACAAACAACAATCCTCAAACATAATAATGACCCAGACGGCGGTGGTAGACATATCGCTCCGTTCAACGTAACTATATCCTCGGTGATAGCATTGAATTTAGTATGTGATGTTATCGAAGGAAGCTATCAAATAAATCTAGAGCGATCAAATCAAGATCAACAGGGATATATTTTATATTCATTTGCACCAACAGCTCCTCTAGAGTTTCTAATCATTGAGGATCCAACTAATCCAGTCTATATGCGATGTCATAATAATTCACTAACGATAATTAATTTCAGACTCACTGACCAGTCCAATAATCTAATCGATTTATGAGGTGAGGTTATACAAATTAGCCTGTTTATGAAATCGTGAAAATTCTTCGAATTTCAACAATGGTTTTCATCTTAAGACTTTCATCGTAGCAACTTTTATCGTAAAAAAAAAAATTCATCCTGAATTATTAGTGTTAAACCCATGGGGGGGGGGGTACGAATTGAGATAAAGTTTGCTTGACATAAAACCAACCAATGGAATTTAATTAGAAAAACCAATTGAGGGTAACTCTTTCATAAGCCTACACATACCTGCACCAGTTATCTCCCTTGATGTTATACACATAATACAAAATAGAATTCATACGAAAACGAACTGAATTCTGTTTTATTCTCTGCAGCGCATCGTACTGAGGGTATACAAATATCGAAATACCTACTTTGCCTCAGTCATTGATTTGAATATTTTTTCTTCGTTAGTTTTTGTATTAAATGATTTTATAGGTATCTTCCCAATTGGTTTACAGGTACCAGTATTCCCAAATGCATTATTCTCACTCTGCGTAATGGCTCGTAAATTGTCGAATCTGTTATTTTAAGTACATCCATCAATGTGATCAATAACAACCCCATCCTTGATAAATCTATGAAAACGGTCGTATACAATTCTGTGATTAAAATAAGTTTTCTTTACAGCGGTAAACCTTAAATATCCATGATGAGTCACAACACCAACTGGTTTCTTCAGTCTACGGTTTCTGATCATACCATCACTAGACGCTTCATAATTGGTAATCACGGGATGTGGCTGAATTGTTTGGTCCATTCATATATAATACTATTGGTCTAATCGAATGTTTGGTTTAATTATTACATTATTTGGAAATCGTTCAATATAGTCTTGCGGTGTTCTTATGATTTTGTCACTGACATAGTCAGAGTCATTGATGGAATTCTTAATTCGTTTATCATAATAACGCTTCAACTCTCTGTATCGCTTACCACCGCAACTCAGACATAATTGCGATTTACCACGCTTACGTACCCACATCGGATACAAGGGAGTGGTCCAAAACTTCCGTTACGAAAACTTTGCATATGATATCCACATAATTTAGTTCTGCATGATTTGTTACATGCTGTTATTGATCATATCATCAACCATTTGCAATGATTCATTATATAACAAATTCTTTATTTAAATACTTGTTTTAATTATAATATAAAAGAATTCGAGAGATGATCTAAAATTAAGCCTTGGAAAAATGTTAAAGTCAATCTCGATAGAGTCTCCGTAGATGTACCAAAGGGTCTAATAAGTGATAGAAGCATGAGAGGTAAAATCCGCGATTGTTTTAATGAATTCAAACGCGATGGAGCATCTCACTGTTGGTCAACATTTCGAATTGATGGTGACGTTGATGCTACCATAAACGATGAAAGAGCAGCACTTATAATCTCACATCTTGACAAGAAAAAGTACTTTTGTAGAGTGAAATTCATTATCCGCTCAGAAATGGGAAATTGGATTATTCGAGACAAAATTTGAACCAATCTTGAAAGATAAAAGAACTATCACTTTGAGTCATGATTCCAAACCAGGATTGCTGACTGGGATTGACAAACCGTACTATGAAGATCTTATCCTGTAACCGCAGTTGTTTATGGGGTATATTCGTTAAATGATAAACCAGGTATTGAAAAATTAAAACCAATGAAACTGTCACCGCCGATTTTATCATCGGGGACAAATTGAGTAGCAGAACGAATAATAGAGCATTTTACAAATGCGTTGCGTGGAAAAGAATGACTGATCTAAGACGCAAAAAAATAAATGAATGGGAATTAACAGTTTGGAAGAACGGAGCATCAATTCAAGATATAACCAAATGAGAAACATCATTAAGATTTCCAATAACCATAATGACAATAACAGGAGAGGTCCTACACGAATCAAAAAATAAATCAAAAGGAGCTCCAATCAAAATTATTGATCATAATGAACACGCGTGGACACCTGTGGTAACAATATCAGATATCAAATCAAGCTGCGTTGAATAAAACCACGGCGGATTATGGAATACAAAATACACCTCTGAAAGTATTATTTCAGTTTATATGGTTGCGTGTTACCCAGGGAGTTTTCTCTGGTATGGAGAGTGTTCTGAGTATTTTAAACGTTTTGGACATAAATAGTATAATCAGCGACTATAGAAAACAATTTCCTGATCTAGACGAAGAATATATCTTGAAATGGTCGAAACAGATCTTTGAAGTTAGAAATAGACAAGCAAAGTATCTTGGTAGAAGAATAATCGGCAAATTCACTCAGGGTGGGGAAAAATATGACAATAACAGATATTCTTCACGGTTGATTATTGATGATGCTGAATACGATTTTATAATCGCGGATGTAACATCTAAAGATATATATGTAAATCGTAAAGACGTTTTTTGTCCGATGGAAACAAATTGGGTACAATTGTTACTTACAACGATGGAAAAAATCTTCAGTATGCACATTTGAGGTCGTCTATGCTAGCTTATGCTTCTACTAATTTATTTTCAATGATAAATAGATTTCCTGACTCCGCAGTTAGAGTTGCTGCTGATTCAGTTATATAAACGTGAAACACAGCGAAGCAGTGGCTAAATTTACAAATTCTGACGAGAGTTGGGGATCATGGAGAATTAAAAAGGAAATGCAGCGTGATTTTTGTAAATCAGCAGATGTTACGATTAAAAACAATTACTTGAAAAATAATCAGATATCAGAACTATCCAAGGCACCGTCGATATCTGATCCAATATGTAGATAACAAAACCAGCTACCTAAACGGCTGTGGTCAGAAAGGACGATTCGTGCGATTGAATTATTTCGTGGGAACGCTAGCATTTTTAAATCAAATATGATTGTGTTAACACCGACCCACAGGCTTGCCAGAGAGATTAAACAACGAGAAATTAATGCAAGCACTTATCACAGTTTCTTTCGATGGAAAGGCGACGAATGGACTCCTGATCGAATGGATGAAAAATATATTCCTGAAGTCATTATTTGGGATGAAATATTCACGGTATCGTTAGATATATTACAAAGATTTCTTGATTGGGTATTGCTAGCGAATAAAAAAGTAATAATGTGTGGCGATCATGGTCAAACACCACCATTTGTCGGTTTGTCTCCACATGATTGGTTGAAGAATTTTGTAGACTATTATGAAGAAATTAATACTGATCATAGAGCACTTGATGAACAATTACGCGAGTTAAAAAAAACTAATTAGATTACAACCGGATAGAATCCAATGTGAAATAGCCCGTTAAATAATTTCGTAAACCCCATTAAATGATTTTTGGGAAGCGTGGAGACCAAACGATTTGATAGTGGCAAGTAGAAAAATAGTCAGAGACACTTCAGATGAAGTTATTTGAATTGCATCAAGAAAAATTTGCAACACTTCCAACGCCGCTGTGTTATAGACCCAAGGATACACGAAAACAAAATATCGAAGTTGATATTCCAGTACAAAGTGAAAAACAAATTCTAGTATTAAATGATATTGTGCTGGTTGATATCAATGTCGTCGAAGATGCATTACGCGCTGATAAATCCCCATGGACGCTAGGTTACGCAGCGACGATACATTCTTCACAGGGATTGACTATAACAGATACAATTTTTTGGATCATAGATAATCACATCTAGTGGTCGAATTTAGTTTATCTTGCAGTGTCCAGAGTACAAAGAATAAATCAACTTCGAAGAATTGTTGTAGATGCTAATGACACAACAATAAGTGATATTGTCAGCGATGATATAATCAGAAAAAACTCTCTGGTTATGAACAACAGGATAAAAAAATAACAGGGAATTTGACATTGATGCCGAATTAATATTTACACTGAAACAACAACAGAATAATCACGGCGCTAGTTGCAATTGTATAATGAGTTGATGTTGGTCGGATAAAGATCCTCGCCAATTTACCGTAGACAGAAAAGATAGTAGTATTGGTCATACCAGAGATAATGTGATGCTGAATTGTCTTGAGTGCAACAGACGAAGAGGTGCTATTTAAGACCACGCGGCGGTAATTGAGTATCCTCGGGTATCGCTTGTAGTTGTTCACACGTAAATCCTCGCAGAGGAGCAGTTGAATCCAACCTATAGACTGGTGGTCTACCCGTAGATAGTGTTATACTAGATATTGTATGTGGAGTAACACTCCAAATAGGATCAGTAGCTCTTTTTTCACCATCTTCAAGCTCTCCTGTTTCATATAAATACCTAACAGTGACAATGCCGAGTATTGGTTGTTTAGAAAAATCATTTTGTGATTTTACGGGTATATACTTCTCTTTAATCGCATCGTTAGGTTTCATGTTGATTGTTCGAGTAATCTCATTATTCAGCGCGGTAATTACAACTGGTAATCTCTTGACCCATTCACGAGATCGTTTATCCTGGATAAATTCCTTCGCTTTCTGATATCCAAATAACCGCTCAGCAAGTGTCCGATTAAATCGTTCAACAATTGCCTGAGCGCGGTGTAATGCATTATGTCCTCGTCTGATAGTGACAGTATGATCCTTCATCGTTGATAGAACCGCACCCTGAAATTCCTTGCCAGGATCAACTTGTAATAGATTTGGCCAGTGCAGAGGACCCCTTCAAAAAATCCTTTCAAACGCAGAAGCAACTTCAGTTGATGATTTTATTTTAGCGGCTCTGCTTGTTTGTATCAACCTGCAACATCAACTACGGTTAGAACGTACTTGTAAAAATAATCATGAGGCAGAAATAATATATCAGCTTGATGAACTTCATTAACGGAGCTGACATCAAAATGCGAATAGTTAATTTGTTTAGGCTTTGGTAGATAAATTTGCCATATCGCCTGTTTGGATAACCAATTAGCGAGTTTACCGATTGCTGATTTACCCCTCCAGTATCCTCTTGGGGAGTAATAAATAGATTCCATGATGTTATTAATTACCAGCACCCAACATTAATTTACTTTTCATCGCCGATTTTATCAACCATGAAGCCAATTTTCCTTTGAAAGATTTATCAGTGATATAATTTTACATCTGTGATATGTCTAAGTTGCAGATTACTGCTTTTATAAGCAAGATCATGAGCAAGACACGCATTATCAATAGCGTTTATTGGGTTTTCACCGGGTCGAGGTTGGTTTTGATAATCAAGTCTGATATCGAGTCTAGTCCCGGGACCACAATAATTATATCCTGGAAGGTGTTTTTCTCCTGGGTATTTTGCCCATGGTGTTCCTGGTAATTTTACTAACTTGGCTGCAATATCACATCGTTTTCTTTTCAATCATCAGAAATGCTAGCATGTCCTGCAGATTTCATAGAAACAAATCTAAATGTTTTGGTACCACATTGTACACACTTACCAGAAAGTGCTGATCTGTTATTTTTAGTTGTAATCGTCGTCAAGTCGTTTTTGCCAGTACGCTTCTTACATTTCACACAATATAGATCCATAATATATCTATAATAACATGAATGTAATTGATTATTCAGCTACCCGACAACGGGAACCTATTAAACACAATGCAATGCTGCAGAATTCAGTTAGAATGATTGTAATCGGACCATCTGGAAGTGGCAAGACACAACTGCTACTTAATTTGATAACGAGATGGATGAAATGGGATAAGTTGTATTTAATAGCCCCGAGTGTAGATAATCAGCGATGCTACGAAGTGTTAAAGGATTACAACGAAAAGGCAGCAGAATCACCGGCGAGGGTATTATTGAATGTATAACCGATATCGAAGAAGCACCGAGCATGGATGGTATTGATGGAAATATTAACAATTTAGTCGTATATAATGATGTGATGTTAGATAATCAAAAGAATCCTGCTAGGATATTTTCCAGAGGCAGACATAAAAACACTGACGTGATATATGTCACTCAACGATACACTCAAATACCAAAAGTGATCAGAGATAACTGCAATATTCTTGCTGTATTCAACGGAGTTGATACACATACGCTACGAAATATTCACCAAACTTGGTGCGGCGGTGATATGGATTATAATTTCTTTAGAAATTTCTTTAGTCATGCTTAGTCAATCCCGCATGGATTTGTAACGATAAATTTGCATGATCCTAGATTAAGATATCGTATCGGACTTGATCAAATATTCGGTTGAAATCGTAGCAACTTTTATCGTAAAAAAGATTGTTAACTACATAGCAGCAGCAGGGGTGGGGATGGACAACAATTGTGGCGTCTTTTATTTTTGCCAATGAGCCTCTATAAAACATTTACGAGGAAGTCTTAGTTTGCCAAATTGACGCTTTTTTACGATTTCGAAGAAGCCTTGGTTTGATAAATTGACGCCTGTAAAACGTTATCCGATTCGCCCCTGCTGCTGCTCTTTGCTTGCTTTTCTTTTTCAGTATACTCATCTACTATTTGGTTAAAATATATATTTACGACAATCAGCACGACTTTTCATACTTTTATAATATGTAGGTTTCAGAGGTTGCAATTTTAACTATTTGCTTTCAATCAATGATAGCTGTATTATTTCCCGCCCTAACTTTATCCATAATTTAAATTCGAACTTTTGGTGGTGTTGGTAGTTGAACTTCTGATAGTGGCTGAACTGGTGGTTTTGGGGTTTGAAGACGGCCAGCAATGTCAGCAGGTAATATCTCAAGAGGTTTTGGTTTGCCTCAGTTGCTGTAACAATCATGTTGAGTGGTTCGACGATTGATTTAAAATAACCGCTCTGTACTTCTGTGTATTCCACATGAGAATCCTGACGTTGTTGTAGCTGCTGTATGACAGAATGACGAAGTGCAATTTATTTCTTAATTGCATCTTGTCGCTGTCGAGCTAATTTAGCCATACGAGATTCCATTGCAAATGCAGAATCGCTCATTATTATTATTAGAGAAACAGTTTTAACAGATCACCAGGCAGTGTAGATATACATCTTTAATATATACAGTAACGTAAACTATTTTGTTTTAACTACAACGTATGACTGGAATGCTAATTTCACTCACAATATAGATGTCCTCATGTCACTTGTGAACTTGAGCTTAAAATAGCACATAAAACAAATTTAATGATGCATTCACCTTCAAACAACAGCGCGTAATGTGGAATGAACAAATAATTTGTTTCTCTTTATGTTGCAGTGTCATCCATTAGGCCTTGAAGAAAAGCGAGTGAAAATTACTCACCGGCTGCACCGAAGTGTTGTCCAGACACCGATGTCCCAATAGTCTGAATGAGAGAGAGAGAGAGAGAGAGAGAGAGAGAGAGAGAGAGAGAGAGAGAGAGAGAGTATAATTTTGTCATCGTAATAGTTATACCTAATCTTAAAATAATTAACACCTATTTTGACAATTGTAGTTCTTCAATTTGTTCATTATCTTGTGTATATGATAGTGACACAACTTTGGACACTGCACATTTATACCAACAAGTAACGTTTCATGCTCGATATTGCTTCATGTCGCCCAAGTTCCCCATGGAATACAATTCAGAATAACACAATAAAAAGCTAAATAAAAAAGATTTGAAACAAAAAAAACAACAAAAAAATAAGGTGATTTTGATTTGTGGCAAACCCACCAGATAAATGATATCTCTTTTTCTACCACTAGAAAATGTAAATCAGACATTTACACAGAACAAAATTTTCCTTTTATTTTTCTTTTTTCAGAAAACCTTCAAAATATTCCAGGCATAGAAGGGTCGACTCACCCACAATTACCTTTTCTGATCTTCACTTCATATTATGCCGTTTCAATAGGCTGTTCAAGAAAGAATCGCCGAATTTAAAAACGCAGTAGATGATTTTATTTATTCGTTCTAGCTCAAAACGTGCTAGTTTCTATTTTTTTTTTTTTTGGGAGGGCGGTCTTCCCGTTGATCTTCGTAGACCATTATAGGAAGGCCCTCCTGTAAATGTTTATGTTTGTATGCTATAGATTTTGTTTTATATATGTATTTTTTTAAATATATTTTTTGTTGTTGAAATTATTGTTATTTTCTTCCAACATTTTTTATTGTGTTCTTTTATCTCGTTTGGTTGTTTCAAATCGTTCATGGTATTTATCTTTGTTCACTTTTTCTGAGCTTCGTCTTGTCGTCATGATTTTTGGATTGTTTGTAATCAGATCACTCTAGGAACTCATCATACTACAGAGCTTGTTCCGCCATTAATTGTTCTTCCTCTTTTATCCTTATTCTTCTCCTTTTCTCTTTTCTTCTCTCTAGTCTCTCTTGTATAAATTGCTGTTCTACTGTCATGTATTCTGCCGGTTTCTTAGTTTCCGTTGCATTCGATTTTGGGTTTTCTTGTTTATTTGTTAACCTGTTTACTTCTTGTTTCTCTGGTTGTCGCAATATCTTCCCTGCTTTTCCACTATCCTTATACCCAGTTGTATTAGGTATTTCCTGATTTTCTCGACTTTTGGTGTTAGTCTTACTGTATCCTTTTGGTTTCATTCCCTTCCTTTTTTGTTGGTCAGTTGCTCCTTTCTTATTTACTTGTTGATTTGTTAATTCTTGTTGCTCGGGTTGTTGCAATACTTTTCCTGCTTTTCCAATATCCTCATTCCAAGCTTTATTAGGTTTTTCCTGATTTTCTCGGCTTTTGGTGTTAGTCTTATTGTTCCCTTTTGGATTCATTTCCTTCTTATTTTGCTGGTCATTTATTTCCTCTTTCTTACCCATAGTTTCGTTCAGAGCTTACGATAAACTTTGCTCTCTGATGGTTGTTTGTTTTTACTGGATATTTGTGTCTATCGTTTCATCTCTGTTATTCTGACATGTTTTGGGCGTGTGCCTAGTTTCCCCACATGTATCACACTTTCTATGGTATATACAGCCGTTATACCTGGTTGTTGTTAGAAAACCATGTATAAAATTTGCTCTTTTGATTGTGCAGAGTTTGGATCTTTCTATTTCAAAGATTCTGGTCTCATCATAGATGTTAAACCCTGGAACTACTCCAAGTTTTGACTTTTCCACTTTTATTCCAAATTTCTCTTCGAACCAGCCAACAGTATCTTCTAATGGTATCTCTATAGGAATTCCTGATAGATGGAGTTCACCTGTTTGCTTTTATTTCTCCTGATGATTGGTTCTGGAGATTTTAATGTTGCTCTTAATCCGCAAATTTGTATTTCTCCATATGGTAGCGCTGGGGTGTTACCTCTATATCTAATTTGATAACCTCCATTGGCATAATTGATTGAATATATTTTGGAGATAATGTCCTCATCATTGGTTTTTAAAGATACCAGAACTGACGTTGTCCCTGGAATTCTGTCTCCATTCAATCCTTGAAATTCAATCATTTGTGTACCTTTCTAATATTTACACTCTAAATACGCCACATCTTTGGTTTCTACTCTCCGTGTTTTAAAATATTTATGAAGGTCCGTTGTCGTCTTACGTGCCGCCGCCATTTTTCCGCGTGCTTATCGTGATTTTTCTACGTATGAACTTCGCTTCGTTGTATTCTGTATATTTCTTAATTTCCTTTTTGCTTTAAAATATTAGTTTCTTGTCATTTTTTTCTGGTCCTTCGTCTACGTTATAGTCGCCGCTATTTCAGATCGCAGGTCAAGTGGATTTCCTTGCGGTCTGTTTTGTTCTTGCCATTGTGATTGTGATAGAGACTAAGTAGACTTCTCCTGTATGTATGTATGTATGTATGTATGACTGACTGACTGACTGACTGACTGACTTTATTTCCTCTTCAATAGAGATTACATCAGATTAATCAAATTCAGGATAATACAAAATCATGAAATACAACACAAAAGAATATAATTGAAACAAATTGGAAACGTATACCAGTGTAATTATCAATGTAGTTCTTTCTACATGACATATATGTTTATGCACACACACACATACACACACACACACACACACACACACACACACACATATATATATATATATATATATATATATATATATATATATATATATATATATAAAAATGTACACACATACACATACATATATATTTACACACCCAAACACATATTTACACATACATATATACACACATATACACACATTTATACATATATATGAGGAACAGCATGAAATCCTTCTCAAAGGAATAAAGATAGCAAAAGGTGACACTCGTATATTATATGAGCCAGAGAGCATTATATCTCCGTGATCTGTAATACATCAAAATTGCGGAATTTGACAACAGCAGAATATTTGTTTTTGTTTGTTTTTTTTAAATTAATTTATTTATTTATCTAAATTAACTACTTATTATTGCTGTTATGTTATGACATGTTGGTTGAGAGTAGGGAATGCATTTTATTGTAAAATGAGGTTATGCTTTTTGCCGTTACCAACATGAGTTTATCCCATACATCATCGTCGATAGACGACAAGCAATCTACTCTGCTTCCAAGAAGTGTCTCCAATAGTATATCGTCTTCTTGATTAAATAAATTAACCCCGTCTCTCACCTCTAAAGTGTCGATCACCCTCTCAAAGAAGACGTTTCGTTATTCAAGGAGCTTTTCACAACCTAAGATAAACATGGAGGATTTGTTATAATTGTGTTTGTGTAACAAATTTGAGTTGCAAACTGCCGTTTGTATGAATTTTGTAAACTGCAGATAATCTGCAGTATGTAATTTTTGTAATTTAAGTTTGAGTAATCAGAATGCTCATCATTGAATATATAGTTCTGACTAATTTCCTAACAATTAGAGGCGATTGAGTGATATATGAAACATGGAGGATTTGTTATAATTTTGTTTTTTTGGTTAAAATTTGGGAGATTTTCATTAGAAAAGTAACAAAATGTTTTATCAGTAGGATATTATAGATGATGTGAACTACGGACATGGATGACGAGCTAGAAATAGATGAGCGGTACAGTGGTGATGAAAAGTCAGATTTAGAAGAAGACTTGATAGCAACTCAGACTGAGAAAAATATATACCTTCAAATCGATTCTAAATTTGGAACTTTGGACAGAGATGATTTCAAAAAGAAGATGTGTTTGGAATTGGATGAGCAGAATTTAAAAGATATCAGACTATCACTACATGACCTGGCTAAATTGGAAAACAGTAATTATCCTGTGACTTGTATAGTTGAGAGGACAGTAAGATGTGATAGTGCGCCTCTAGAGGAGAGATTAGCTGAGGATATATTTATTCTATACCATTTCTTAGCAGGAGATAACAACTTATCTGAAGTGAAAAGCCTCGCGTCGAGAAAGAAACCACGCACGGGTATGCATGATAGTAGTACATATGGGAGCCGAGTATCTAAAAGAAAAGGATCTAACAAGCAGTCACAGCGATCAGAATCAGAACCAGAACAGGTGATGCAGAACTCCGAACGCAATTCAGTATCATCTCTTTTAAATGATAAAAATGACAGTTCCGTAACAATAGAGAATTTCTACAAGATAATAGATCTAAAACATTTTATACAAAGCAGTATTCAACAAATGAAAGATGACATCAGAAATGAATTGAAAACTGAGCTTGACAAGATACGTAAAGAACTGCACACTAGAGATGTTGATGCTACTAGACTACAATTGGAATTAAAAAGATGCAAAGAGGAAGAAAATAAGTTATCTAAAGACAATCTGGCCTTGAGAATATCACTCAGGGAGAAGAATAACCAGTTGGAAAGTATTAAAGGTCACCAACTGTTTTTACATCAACTGCTCGAAGATAGAGTATGTGATAAGGATAAAGAAAATGTAAGCACGAAATGCGATGCACAGACTGAAATAACACTAGCTGATATAGTGCGTATGGTCAAACCTTCAACTGAAACACAAACAGCAAATATGGTGAATGTGAGAACTGCTCTAAACCTTGATCGTACAAAACGACGGAAGTATTTATCGGACCAAACGGAATATACGGCGAAGAACAAAGGCGGTCGCTTGAAATCCACTGATTCAAGGGAAGGAGTGGTTCTGACTCCGTCCACAATACCCAGTACCTCAACTGAAGAATTGACAGTAATTGAAGATAATGGAGAACGTGGTTATCATCATGATCAGAAATACTCAGTACGGGAAAATGCAAGATACATCAACAGGGAAAGAAGATCACCATTCAAAAAAAATTCAGCCACCTCATCAAAAGACTTGGATAAAGGAAGCAAAACAATCGATGTCATCACAACTAACAGAAACTGCAGACCTCAAAAAAGAGTGAGGAACTCTTATGAACGTCGAGTTCTAATGTCCAGGATACCGGTTGACAGAACGAGAGAAGAGATGAGAACTTGTATAGAAAAGCACGCCAGAAACAAAGGAATAGAAATAATTGACTCTCAGATCTTAAAGCACTGGCGTGTAAGAGGAGGAAAGGACACTCTTACTGCTTTAGTCACAGT
Source organism: Unio delphinus (assembly GCA_029339505.1). Lineage (NCBI taxonomy): Eukaryota > Metazoa > Mollusca > Bivalvia > Unionida > Unionidae > Unio > Unio delphinus. The sequence goes on from JAQISU010000241.1 coordinate 4,065,941, forward strand.
AGATGACTTAGACTTTGAGAAGGTTTTAGAGAATGGTTTTTGGCCAGATTTTGTATAGGCAAGAGAATGGTATGAAGATTACGGTGATAAGGATGCCAAGAGGTTCAGTTGGAACTATATAAAGGGGTAGTAAGTCGCAATATATATGTATAAATTATGGTCAACTACTTTATAGTCATTGTACTACTTGTGTTGAAAATCTATTTTTTAAGTCAACAAATGTCTAGTCATACATTTCGTCTGATGACATGGAACGTAAAAGGAGCTATGTATGGTGCACCATACTTGTACTCTTTGCTAAATGAGGTAGATATTGCAGTGCTTACTGAGCACTGGCTTCTTCCGGAGCAACTCAACTTTCTAGACAATTTACATCCACAGTTTAAATCTTTCTCACGCTCTGACAATAGGTTAAAAGTGAATTTCGAAGAAAGGATAAGACATAAAGGGTTTGGGGGAATAGCAATCCTACATAGGAAGTCACTCTGCGTTAATCCTTTGTTGAGCGTCGGCAGTGATAGAGTCTTAGGAATAGAAGTGATATGTAATGATAAATTGAAATATTTTGTATTCGGAGCACTTTTGCCATCAACTAATTTTCCTATTGCAAGTTACTATGAAACAATGGAAGAATTAAAGGACCAGTTTGATATGTTCTGTAAAGAAGGCATTCCCATACTCGCGGGTGATTTCAATGGCCAGTTAAGTTCACTGCTTAGCTTCAAAACGAACTGTCTAACAACAAACGCTAGAGGTGCTTTTCTAGAAAAGTTTCTGACCGATAGGCACTTAATATCCGTTAATAGTCAATCTATTTGTGAAGGACCTGACTTTACATTTTTCTCAATCGATGGTAAATCCAAATCGTTGATAGACCATATACTATTGCAAAAAGACAAATTCGATTTAGTGGTTAAGGCCGAAATAATTGATGACCATCCTTTGAACATTTCAGATCATCATCCTGTAAAAATAGAGTTGGTCATTCCTCTTGCATATAATATAATCATGGCTGACAAGCATATAATTCCCTCCATAAATTGGAAGAAAGCATCGGCAGAACAAATAAGTAGGTATAAGGAAGCAACACGCAATGAATTTTTAGCGCAACTGCATAAGGCAGAACTAGTGACAAATGTCGATATTGATAGTATCATTCAAGACACGGTAAAGATTTTACATGACGCAGCTTCTAGGTTTCTGCCCATAAAAAGGTTTTGCCCATACGCTAACCCCTATTGGAAATTACTAAACGTAAAAAAGTTTCATACAGAAATGAAGCTGAAACGTAGGGTATGGATCTCTGATGGTAGGCCAAGAGGATGGGAATTTCAGTCATACGCGAACTATAAGAAAGCGAAGAAATGTTTTGGAAAAGAGTTACTGAGAGCAAAAGAAATGTATGACAGAGAACAGTTCAGTGAGCTTGAAAAGGCTGCAGAGCTCGATATTTCTACTTTCTATAAGTTTATACGAAATAAAAGACATAAACGTGGTTACATATACGAAATTGAATCTAACGGAAAAATTGTACGTGACCACGACTCTATAAGAGACTTATGGGCAAATCATTTTTCCATTTTATCATTACCTGACAATACCTATTTGTACGATAAGAATCATTACCAGATGGTCTTAGCAGAGGTTAAAAAACAGAGTATAGAAACCCATTCCCACTTTGATGAAGTTCTTGACAAAATTCCCACTAGAGAAGAAATCAATAGTGCAATTAGTTCTCTCAGTAAAAATAAGGCATGTGGTCACGACGGTATTGTTGCCGAGCATTTACTGTTTGCGGACACTCAAAGCAGTGTACAGTTACTTGAAACTGTCTTCAAAAAGTGTACGAGGCCGAGGAGTACCCATGCCATTTTAAACAAGGTTTAGTAATACCAATATTTAAAGGAGGGGGAAAAAGCAAATTAGATATGAATAACTACCGTGATATAACTATAGTTCCAGTGCTTCAGAAAATCCTAGAGCAAATTATATATAATAGACTACTTATATTTTCTAAGCACATTAATTTTCCAAATCCAATGCAACAAGGTTTTAGGAATAATTGTGGCAGTATCACTGCAGCATTTTGTATCAAAGAATCTATATGCTACTATATGGATAAAGATACTCCTGTCTATGCAACATTTCTTGATAATGCTAAGGCATTTAATACAGTCTGGCACAATGGGTTATTTTACAAGCTGTACAAACTTGGCATTAAAGGGAAGACGTGGCGCATCATGAAAGACTCGTTTAAGGGAGTAACTAGTTCTGTTTTATTTGCGGGCAAATTGTCCAAATAGTTCAATATTAAGCAGGGTGTAGGGCAGGGTCGTATCTTGTCCGCTTGGTTCTTTCTCGTTATGATAGACGATTTGATCACTGATTTAGATCACACTTTGCGAGGCCTAAATCTTGTCGATCTCCACCTGCCGTGTGTCTTATTAGCGGATGACACAACTGTAATGGCTAATTCGCATCATTCGATGCAGCATCTGCTCGATACAATCTCTAATTATGCGAAAAGGTGGAGATTGAAATATAACGCAGATAAAAGTTGCAGCATCCTCTTTACAAAGAAAAGAAGAAATGATATCCCTGCTTTTCTATTCGACAAATCGCCAATTCTAGTAGTCAAAAGTAAGAAATATGCCGGCATACCTCTAACGTACAAATTTAAACCTAACGATGCGATAAAAGAAGCATGCGATAAAGGTAAACACTTATTAAACTCTTTTTATTTTATTGGTATCAGAGACGGAGGAATGAACCCTCTAATAAGTATGAAAATCTGGAAAAGAATCATTCTACCTTCAGTCCTATATGGATGTGAATTATGGTCGAATATGACGAACACCAATATAGAAGAACTTGAGCTATGTCAGAGATATGCAGCGCGACGTATGCAAGCTTTCGATAAATATTCGCCCATAGAGGCTACGCGTAGTACCTTAGGACTCTGGTCAATTGAAGCATACATTGATAAGATGAAATTGTGCTTTTTCAACCGGCTGTGTAGGGGCGATTGGACTCTTATCTGGAAAAAGATTTTCATTTTGCGTTTATGTCAGTACTTGACCAACCCAATTAGACAGACGGGGTTTATAGCAGATATTGACAAAATATTCAAGAAATATGGTATGGGAAGTGTTCTCTTAGACTATGCAGTAAGAGTACAAACCGAAGGTAAACTTGTTTGGAATCGGAATATTATTGATAATATTCAAAACATCGAAGAATCTACCTGGAATACAGATATTGAACTAAGGAGCGATTTAATTCACTTCAGAAACATTCATTTGGACTTAAAACCAAGCAGTATATGGTTTCTTGGACGTAAATTTCCATCTATGTTATGGCCTCTCTCTGAAATAGTGAAACTATATATCATGCCTGTTGGAAAAGTTATGATATGTAAACTCTGTGGAAAAGAGACTGACGACAGAGCGAAACATCTTATCTTAGGTTGTGAAAAGCTCCTTGAAGAACGAAACGTCTTCTTTGAGAGGGTGATTGACACTTTAGAGGTGAGAGACGGGGTTAATTTATTTAATCAAGAAGACGATATACTATTGGAGACACTTCTTGGAAGCAGAGTAGATTGCTTGTCGTCTATCGACGATGATGTATGGGATAAACTCATGTTGGTGACGGCAAAAAGCATAACCTCATTTTACAATAAAATGCATTCCCTACTCTCAACCAACATGTCATAACATAACAGCAATAATAAGCAGTTAATTTAGATAAATAAATAAATTAATTTAAAAAAAACAAACAAAAACAAATATTCTGCTGTTGTCAAATTCCGCAATTTTGATGTATTACAGATCACGGAGATATAATGCTCTCTGGCTCATATAATATACGAGTGTCACCTTTTGCTATCTTTATTCCTTTGAGAAGGATTTCATGCTGTTCCTCATATATATGTATAAATGTGTGTATATGTGTGTATATATGTATGTGTAAATATGTGTTTGGGTGTGTAAATATATGTAAATATATTTACACACCCAAATATATATGTAAATATATGTGTGTGTGTGTGTGTGTATGTATGTATGTATGTATGCATAAACATATATGTCATGTAGAAAGAACTACATTGATAATTACACTGGTATACGTTTCCAATTTGTTTCAATTATATTCTTTTGTGTTGTATTTCATGATTTTGTATTATCCTGAATTTGATTAATCTGATGTAATCTCTATTGAAGAGGAAATAAAGTCAGTCAGTCAGTCAGTCAGTCATACATACATACATACATACATACATACATACATACATACATACATACATACATAGTAAATATAACAAATATATATATATATATATATATATATATATATATATATATATATATATATATATATATATATATAATTCTGAATAACACTGCTATTTATTCGTATTTATAAATATTCGTTATTATTATCAAGCATTTTTATGTATTATCCAGAGTGTAGACTTTTCGTTGTGTTTGGTGTGCATTTATATTTCTCAATAATACCTTGATCATTGTCTTATGAATCCAGTATGACAGTGTACAGATGAAAACAAATTACAAAGTCGAGATATGGGTTTTTCTGCTAAGCACGGTCTCTGTAACATCTTTTGTTAATTAGTCTTCTTTTTTCCTTTTGGTGTTTTTTGTATGGCCCAAATGGTGTCTGTGCCGTTAACCTGCGGCCCAGGTTCAAATTTCCGTAGTGTACCAGGTACAAATTATCTAACCTGTATATTAATGATATTAATTAGGAATTGTTCTCTATACAAACAACAAATAATTGCAATGGCTGAATATACCCTCAACCCCACACAAGTGCCCCATGGCTATTTAAGAAATCTTTAACTAGTTAAAGAGTCCATTATATTTTATTTTAATTGGAGGATAGACGAAGGAAAATTAGAACAATAATAGCAGATAATAGATTCTAAGCCTTTAACGATTGTTAGTAGACGCTAAACCAATCAATTTATTAGACTGCCAATTTTTCTTTTTCTTTTTTCAGATAAGGATATTTTTGGACTGTGTTTATATTCTAGAGTAAAAGTTAGGTTTCTTTGTCCTTAAAAATTTCTTATATTAAAGGTTTACCACTAGAGCAGAATTGTTTACCTGCTGCGTACCTCTATATCTAATTTGATATCCTCCATTGGCATAATTGATTGAATATATTTTGGAGATAATGTCCTCATCATTGGTTTTTAAAGATACCAGAACTGACGTTGTCCCTGGAATTCTGTCTCCATTCAATCCTTGAAATTCAATCATTTGTGTACCTTTCTAATATTTACACTCTAAATACGCCACATCTTTGGTTTCTACTCTCCGTGTTTTAAAATATTAATGAAGGTCCGTTGTCGTCTTACGTGCCGCCGCCATTTTTCCGCGTGCTTATCGTGATTTTTCTACGTATGAACTTCGCTTCGTTGTATTCTGTATATTTCTTAATTTCCTTTTTGCTTTAAAATATTAGTTTCTTGTCATTTTTTTCTGGTCCTTCGTCTACGTTATAGTCGCTGCTATTTCAGTTCGCAGGTCAAGTGGATTTCCTTGCGGTCTGTTTTGTTCTTGCCATTGTGATTGTGATAGAGACTAAGTAGACTTCTCCTGTATGTATGTATGTATGTATGTATGTATGTATGTATGTATGTATGTATGTATGTATGTATGTATGTATGTATGCATGCATGCATGCATGCATGCATGCACGAACGCACGCACGCACGCACGCACGTACGTACGTACGTACGTATGAATGTATGTATGTATGCATCTATGTATGTGTATATCAATTTGTTTTACAAAACCACTCCGGTGGTCTAGTTAGAGCGTCTGTCTCGGATACGGAAGGTCGCAGGTTTGAATTCTAGTTTCAATTCTTGTGAGTTTGCTTCTGCCGGTACACCCAAATAAGAATGGGAAATTTGTGTTTTGACATTTTGAAAATATAAACATACATTTTTCAAATATAAAGATATTTCAATGAAAACAAAACACGGAACATATTGTGCTAATTATATGACAAATAAATGATAAACGATTTACAGGAAGAAATGTATACTAGATATTGTGTTGGCACACATAGCCTTTACTGCATAGCTAATGAAAAGCTATACTACTTTTCTATATAAAAAAATACTAATACATCAGTTACCATACTAAATTGATCCTTAAGGTAAGGGAGTGAACTCTTTTAAGTGGAATTCAAATTTACGTTTATGCTTGTCAGGATTACCTCACTTATTTTATAACTTCCAACATTTACAAACATTCGATTTAATTTAAATTTGCTCTTTCCTCGAGGTCTAATACATCATATGACTGCATAATTTATTTCACATTTACAACTTTGGAAAGTAAATGCAAATATAAATGTTTTAATAGAGCTCAATGCACTTAGGAAAGTCTTGAAAGATAAGGATTAAAGAAATATTGATATATTAGATGCATCAATATGGATATCAAACGAGTTAATAAATGAAGAACAAAAAAGGTCACTTACCGCCACTACTACTATTACTGCTGCTGCTGCTACTACTAATACTAATTAAACAATAATACCGCTGCTACTTCTATAAATACTGCTACTACCATTGCTATACACCACCACCACTAATAATACTTATACTACCACCGCTACTACAAATACGACTACTAGCACTACTACGATTACTAATAGTGGTGCTATTTATAATAATACTACTTATACTACTACTACTACTACTACTACTACTACTACTACTACTACTACTACTACTACTGCTATGTTTTTTAATGCTGTTATTACTACTAAAGGATTGCGTAGACTAGGCTGGGGTGGGGGCTCTCAGTATTATATTTAATTCTTACAGAGGACCCATCCTGGCTCGTTTTGCTAGAAATCGAAGTAGTCAAAGAGAGGTGCAAAGCTCTGAGTCCCTACTAGGTGATGCCGACAGTTAAATTACTGAATACACAAAAGGTGAAATTAAACAAATAACAATTTGATACCATTCAATAACAGATAGTCAATTCTCAAATGAAATTCAGTATTCAAAACCCTATCGCTCGTCTTTCACTAGACCCAGCGACGTCCTATTTCGTCATCTGACTTACTGTAATAGATTTTACTCCTGTCCTGTGTTCCTATTCATCTGATGATTCTTTCTCTTGACTGGTAACCCAGCTCCTCTCCAGATCATATAACATCTGCATCCGTTCTCTCCTCTATTCTCCCAGACACTCGGGACCAACTGTACTCATGTATTTCTCTTCTCTGTATCAAGTGCCTGGATTTTTCGTTGCAATTCTGCTGTCAGGATCCAGGCTTCACATGATTACAGAAAGAATGAGCTGACTAGTGCTTTCAAGAGTCTGATTATAGTTTTCCGACAGATATTCTTGTCTCTCTAGTCTTACCTTTGAAATAGCTGCCGATGTTTGTGCTGCTCGTGAAAAAAATTATGTTCTTGATCCCTCTTCGGTGATTATGGAACCATGATCATTGAACTGGCCACTGCTTCCAGTTCCTGACCACTGACTTTAATATTGGTTGAGTTTTGTTCGTCACTGTTTGTGATCAGCTTTGTCTTCTCGGCGCTTATCTCCATGTCAAATCTGGCAGATGTTTCATTCAGGCTCTTTACTAAGGTGGCACGGTCATCTTCTCTGCCTGCCAGTCCATCAATGTCGTCTGCAATGTTACGCCCTCCAATGCTGACTGTCCCACAGTGGTTTTCTAAGTAGATTTTAATGGTTAGGTTGCTTCCCTTTTTGGGGTGAAGTGCTTCCAATTTATTTAAATTAATACGGAAGACCCACCCAGGCTCGTCTTTGTCAGATTTGAAGTAGTGATAGAGAGATGCAAAGCTCTGAGCTCCCAGTCAGCTGTGCCGACAGCTAAATTAATGAATACACAAATTCTAATTTTAAATAACAACAATTTAATATAACTCTTTTTTTCTCAAATACAATTCAACTTATATCATATCACTCAACCAAGTGACGGCATAGTTCATCCTTTGAATTAGTATGTGAAATTTTCCCTTCTGTTCTGAGTCCTACTCATCTATATGTTTCTACTCTTTTTCTTTGTCTCCCTCCGTTCTCCCTTCAATTTCTCTCTTTGTCCTTCCTACTCACTTTTGTCCCCCAGAGACTCGGACCAACTGCTGGGGTAATTCCTCCTGGTCCCTAAAACGTCCTTCTAACTTCTCTTTTGTCTCCCAGAGACTTGGACCACAGCACTGAGTACTTCCCTCTGGTATCTAAAAGCGTCTAAAGAATACGTTCACGGACAATAGCAAAGAATATTTCTTTTGCTAAGTAAATCACACTAACATTAATATCTAATGTCTGGCACGCCTAATTCAATTACGATTGGTGGTTGGATCCTAATGATCAAACATCCATCTGTCAAAGATGTTTACGATACAATTAGACGATCCCTTGTTCCAAACAAGAAATCACCACTTACCTGCGACCAATATTACGTAACTGACTTTGGCAAAAAAATAACCGCGCGTTTCTAGTTTATGGCTGTGTCAATTAACGGGCAAGGACACCTCAAACATTTTGCCGGCGAGAAATTATAGCCTTAGGGTTTAACATACCTACTCTAACATCTGGTTTCTTCTATAACGTGACATAGATGTTGAAAGGCGTGGGTGACAGGAGACAGCCTTGACGTACTCCAACTGTTGTCTGGAACCAGTCCACCATAGAACCCTGAGCAATTACTGCACTGGTAGCCTTGGCGTACAGCTGCTTGATGGTAGAGGTCAACTGTTAACCCATGTTGTACTTCTTCATTGTGGCCCACAATGTCTCATGCCACACTCTGTCAAAAGCCTTTTTGAAATATATGAACACATAATAGATGTCTTGTTCATGTTGCGAGTACCTTTCACACAGAATCCTAAGATTGCGTATTTGTTCTGTTGTACTTCTTTCACTCCGGAACCCTGTCTGTTCTTCAGCGATTATTTCTTCTGCAACAATTATACAAAATCATAATTTAATTCAACATTTGCAAATCTAGAATATGACACGGATAAACGTAGGAGATTACTACGATTTAACCAAATAGCGAATTACATTATTAATTCATATACATAAACATCGATCATATTTCAAAATATGCATGTATATCAAACACTACACTTGAATCAAACATTACAAATGATAATTCTACGTACTAACGATTCTAGTAATGAAGTATACATACTGCACATAATTAAAATGCAATTACTTTGCCGTAATAGATTACAACAATCGAGCAAATAAGAGACTTACCTGTCAGAAACTTCATTGTAATTTCTAGAATAACAAAGTTTAACGCAAATTTAGAATGATGTCGGAGTAGACGTGTAGATTGTAATTTACTAGATTTAAGCTTGCGATTCCAACGGTGGTCACGCCATGCTCAACAACGAGAGGATTTCGATTCACACATGGTCTACATAATTAGCTGACAAAGCCCCCTCCACGTCAGTCTGTCAATGGAGGATGTACGATCCCCACTTGATGTGTTCATTTGAAGCCAACACAGGCAATTCATCACTTACCTATGAATCGCGCGCCGCCAAACAAGGCGGCAGTAACAAATTTATATGGCCATGGTATACACATCGCTTTGACACCGCAATGCTCGCAAGGCGGACATTTGCAACATTTATGACACGGAATAATTAGCCTCAGTGTCTAGCATATACATGTTGCAATCTGGTTATTGTTCCTCACTTACAACGTGAAACTACCATTACTACAACACCAACACTACCACCATGACTACTATTATTTCCACTACTACTACTTCTTTTTCTAGTACTACTACTATTAGTAATATTAATAATCATATAGTATTACTACTACTACTACTGATATTGATACTGCTGCTACTACTACCACTGATCCAGCTAATGACAAATCCACCATCACTAATATTACTACTACAACTACTCCTACTCCTCATCTTCCTCCTACTACTACTAATAATCAACTACTACTACTACTAACTATTACTACTGCTACTGCCACTACTACTGCTACTGCCACTACTACTACTACTACCACTACAACTACTCCAGCTACCGCGACTATTGCTACTACTATTATATATTTAGACGGGGATTCAATTAGTTAAACTACTCTAATTTCCCTCGACTTTCTCTATTTTGTACCCGCATAACACAAAAACCCATCCAGATTTGAGAAACTATTTGTTTATTATGGGCATTAAGTATTTGCAAGATATTCTTCACCTCTAACAATTAGCCAAGATCAATTAGAAAACATCATAATGTACGTTATTAACACGCATGGATCAGTTTCTTAAAATGGAACCTCCCTAATGGTCTAATTGACGTGTAACCCGCCAATAATATATGAACATTTGAAGCCAGGTTAGTCCAGTCAAAGCAGTGTCATGATTGATCCAAATCTAGGTAGTTTTTGTGCATTGTTTAATTGTATTTTATTTCTAGGCGATGAGTGAGAATGCCTTTTCTCTCCCAAGCGACAGTGAAATCTAGCTGTTTTGCTAACCTTACTTTTCTTATCTCAGTCTAGTTATCTCAGACCAATCGTCTCAGTCACAACAACAACAGCAACAACAACAACAACAAATATAATATAACAAACACATAGGTATTTCAGGTCAATCTGTCTTAGAAAACAAACCAAAACAAAAACATTTTGATAGAGACAAATACACACACGCATACTATTTCGAGGTTTTGATAGTATGTTAGTTCGTACTAACTAGCATGGTCAAGTTTATTCTATATGCAGGACTAGCTCAGTACATTTTCAGAACATTAAATGCAGCTAAAGCAACTTAACTAGTTGTAAACACATGGCGTGAAACATTGTATATACTGTTAGCTACATTTAATGAAGCTGACCTGACAATTTACCCCAACATAGATTCAATATCTCTTCAATTTGATGTATAAATGATCACATACAGTGATGTTGATGTTGGTATGGTTTTAACGCTATATACCACTCGACCATCTGGAACCCCTGTTTAAGTGTAGGAGTGTATTTGTGTTGGTCCATACCATAGTGTGAGTAGCCCACAACTGAATACATTGCACTAGTTGTTTTGTTTGGAAGGGAGGGGGTTAAACTGTAAGCATTTGTATAACTCTCTGTTTTCCTCATCAGTTTATGTCTATGTAAAAGTCCTGGATGCATAGGCATCATATACTGTTTACTTTCCTTTTTCATGGAATATATACGGCCTCAGTGTTAAATTCACATCAAAGTCATATCTCCATTTTTTTTTAGGCCATTTTGTCACACTATAGTACTGATTTGGATATTCAAAACAACATTTTTATATAAAACCATTTATTTATCTGCTTATATCAATTAATCTCTCTCTCTCTCTCTCTCTCTCTCTCTCTCTCTCTCTCTCTCACACACACACACACACACACACACACACACACACACGTTTATAACTAACTCGATATAGTAACAAGGTCTATGCAAATTACACTGGGAATGTTCCGTATCTTGAATTTCACCGTCATCTAAAGTTAAGGGGATGTAATGAGGTTATGCTGTCAGTGTTTCCTTTCAGTTTGTTTCCCTTGCTTAACAAACGTTAATTCCTTGCAATATATGATTGTCAAATCATAAACTTCGAAATGGAATCTAGTCTCTTTTAACTTCAGTATTATTTCTGTTATCATGATTCACAAATAATACAAAAAAATCTGCATTACATGTGTATATATATATATATATATATATATATATATATATATATATATATATATATATATATATATATATATATATATATATATATATTCTCTTGGCATCCGTCCAACTACGTGAGACGATGGCGTAGCTCCAAAGTCAGCTGTTCCTTCTTTCTTGCTCTCTTTTGAGCATGCTTCCTATTTATGTCATCCTCAGCGTTGCTCACTACCTGCTTGACAGCTAGGCGCCAGATGTGACGGTCATTAGCAAAGTTCTCCCATTTGTTGACATCGATGTTGGCCGTCTTTGTGTCTCTTTCGCAAACGTCTTTGTAGCGCAGGCGTGGACGTCCAGTTGGTCGTGTACCTTCTGCTAGTTCCCCATCTAATATGTCCTTAGGTATGCGGCCTGGGTCCATTCTCTTGACATGGCCGAGCCAGCGAATGCGCCTCTCACTGAGAATGGCGAACATGCTGTTGATGTTGGCGCGTTCTAGAACCTCTACGTTCGGTATTTAGTCCTGCCACTTGATGTGCATAATGCGCCGCAGACATCTCAGGTGGAAACTGTTGAGTTTTCTCTCGTGACGTGCATAAGTGGTTCATGTTTCGCTGCAGTAGAGGAGTGAGCTGAGCACGTACGCTTGGTAGACACGCAGTTTGGTCTTCTCGGTGAGGTTGGGGTTGTTCCATACCCTCTGGATAAGTCTGGCCATCACTGCAGCTGCCTTGGCAATCCTACTATTCACCTCATGATCAATTGAGAGTGAGCTGGAGATGTTGGACCCAAGGTATGTGAAGTTCTCGACAACTTCCAAGTTGTATCCATCAATGGTGACTAAGGGAGGGGAGTCTGCATCTTGCGCCATGACGTTTGTTATTTTCAAGCAGATGGTCAGTCCAAATTCCTTGCAAGCGTTGGAGAGGCGGCATACCAGCTGCTGCAGTCTATCTTCCGTGTGGGATGTCAAGGCTGTATCATCGGCAAAAGCAATTCACAGATGAGTATCTTTGTAATTTTAGTCTTAGCACAGAGACGGGCGATATTGAACAGCTTTCCATCAGCCCTAGTATGGATGCACACTGTGCTGTGCATGTTCTCGTAGAATGACATGATGACAGCAAGTAGACGCGGGGGGGGGGGGGGGCAATCTTCTGCAGGATTCTGAAGAGTCCGCTCCGACTGACCAGGTCAAATGCCTTCGTCAGGTCTATGAAGGCAATGTAGAGGGGCATCTGCTGCTCATGACACTTCTCCTGCAGCTGACATAGTGAGAAGATCATGTCTACAGTTGACCTGCCGCCTCGAAATCCACACTGGGACTCTGTGTAGACGCGGGAGGCTAGGATCTGCAAGCGCGCCAAGGTAACACGGGCGAAAGCCTTTCCGACAACACTGAGGAGGGAAAAACCCCTGTAGTTGTTGCAGTCGCTACGGTCTCCTTTGTTCTTGTACAAAGTGACGATGTTGGCGTCACGCATGTCCTGTAGGATGTATCCCTGTTTCAAACAGAGGCAGAGGAGGGTGTGTAGTGGCTGGAGCAGCGCTAGTTTCCCACTCTTGAGGACTTAAGGCGGAATGCCGTCGCTTCCAGGAGCCATCCCACAGGCAAGGCAGACTATGGCTTTTCCGAGCTCTTCCAGGGTGGGCTGTGTGTCTAGCTCCACCATGACAGGCAGGTCTGTTATGGCATCCAGGGCAGTGTCAGTGACGTTGTTTTGGGTTGCATATAGCTCGAGATAGTGTTCAACCCATCGCTGCAGTTGTTTGCTCTGATCTGTGATGTCTTCACCTGTCTTGGACTTGAGGGGTGCGGTCTTTGAGATGGAGGGGCCTGTCGCCTTCTTGATGTCCTCATACATTCCTCTTGCATCCCCGTTGTCGGCAGCTGTCTGTATACTGCTGCAAAGGTTAAGCCAGTATATGTTGGCACAGTGGCTGGCAGTCTTCTGGGCGTTCTTCCTTGCATTCCTGAGTGCTTGCAATGTTTCTGGGCTAGGTACAGCCTTGTATGCCAGGATGGGCTTTCCTCTTTGCCTCAGTCATGGACTCCATCTCCTCCCAGTTTGCCTCATACCAGTCGGCATTTTTCCGTTCCCTCTTCCCGTAAGATATTATGGCGGAGTTGTAGTCACGGAGTCACGGAGATGGGCCTACTTGGAGTCAATGGTGTCATCGGGTGTCATTTTGGCGAGAACTTCCTGCACTTTGCTGGTGAACTGCTGTGTTTTCTCTGTATTACTCGCACAGCAGGTGTTGATACGAGGGTGACCCTTCTTCTTGGCATGGTGCAGCTTCTTGGGTAATATTCTCACCTTACTGACCACACAGGAATGGTCCGTGTCGCAGTCGGCACTGTGGTAGCTGCGGGTGAGGAGGACGCTGGCCAGTTCCGTACACCTGGTGATGACAAGGTCTAGCTGGTGCCAGTGTAGTGAACGTGGGTGTCTCCAAGACACCTGGTGGATCTCCTTGCATTGGACGAAAGTTTTGGTCACACATAGGCTGTGGGAGCAGCACATCTCCAGAAGTCGCTGCCCGTTCTAGTTGATCTTGCCCATTCCATAAGCTCCAAGACAGGCGGACCAGGCCTCATGGTCGGCTCCCATTCTAGCATTGAAGTCTCCTAGCAAGTAAAGGGTTTCGTGTCTTGGAATACTGGATATCGCCTGGTCCAGAGCCTCGTAAAACTTGTCTTTCTCTTGGGTAGAGCGGAGGGTTGGAGCATACACGCTGAAGATGTGGACCGGGCCTAAGGATGTTGACAGCCGAGGGCAAGGATTCTCAGTACCTGATGATGGAGGTTCAATGAAGGAAACTAGCGTGTTCTTTACGGCAAAGCCTACACCGTGCTGCCTAGGTTTATATGAGGGCTTCCCGTGCCAAAAGAACGTGTAATTGGCTTCCCTGATGGTGCCGCTGCCAGCCATTTGGGTCTCCTGGAGACAGGCAATGTCGATGTTCAGTCGGTAGAGTTCTCTGCCAATGACGGCAGTCTTCCGTGCATCGTCGATCTGTTGTAGTTCATTGGTCAGTTCAGGACACATGGTCCTAACGTTCCAGGTCGCAAAACAAAGTTCTGTAGTTTTCTTATTTCTTCTTTTAGTTGTTCCTGGTAAGGAGTTTTGTGGCCCACTTGTCGAGATGGTTATCTAAGCTCCACGCACCCAGTGATGCAGGCAGGCCATGGCGGGAAGCACCTTACTGACTGGGAGATGCCCAGCTTAAGGCGGGCGGTAGCTGTCCAGTTAGACCTGGTGATCTCTCCCACCGTCAGAAGATACCCCTGGCGCCAAGCTCTACGCCAATCGAGCTTTGGCTTAGAACCGGTAAACTGCTACTTATCGTGTCGTGCCGACGTCATACGACGACGCTGGTGTGTCCTCTCCAGTGGAGCTACGAAGCCTGGGCAGGGTGTTATGGAGAATCAGCTGTTGCTCATGCAGCAGATCCCCCCTCTCCACGCAGCTGGTTGACCCAAGGGAACGACAAATGTCGATACAGCTTTGCACCAACGGCATCGCATGAGTTGCCGGAATGACATTGAGGTCAATGTCATACCGCCTTAGGGACTCCGTCTCCGGAGTTTTGTTGGGGTTTACTCCCTTATCCTTTCACATGAGTATGTATAGCCGCAAGGCAGCAGAGGTTTGGAATCAGAGTGTTCCTTCTCCTAGATGAGCAACCATACAAGGTTTACGAGTCCTATCTACCCGAAGCAACTGGTTTTAAGGCGCCAGTGGCCCGCCTTCACCCCTTCTCCTGTTGGTGGATAACGCGGTCCGCCAGGCTTCAAATCTAAGCAAGTCGTGAAGGCCAGGAGTTTGATTTTAGTTGACAAAGGCCATCAGAGACGCAAGCCGTATGGGGGATTTCTGGAGTGGGGCGCTTGCCTCCCACTCCCTCCGGGCAATGTCAACCTTAGACCGCATATATATATATATATATATATATATATATATATATATATATATATATATATATATATATATATATATATATATATATATATATATATATAAAACCGTCATTAATTTACCTTTTAAGAAATGCGCTTGACTGAAACTACCATTTTTTTTCTTACATGATTCCGTTGTATTTAAATTATTTTCCCACGACTGGTGACACGTGATGAAGTTATGTACTAAATTGGTAAAAACAAAAGTGGGTGGCGAAATACCACCGAGACAAGATATAGGGAAGTTCATTTGGTTACAATAATGTATTGTCATGTTTGATCACCCGATGGTTTACCAGTTTAAACGCTTATGCCGAATTGTTAAAGTTAAGGATGAAAGCACATAAGAAATGTCAGCAAAATGAGAACCTTTCACTAAGTTGATGGATTAGAAAACGTTTGCGAAATTTTTTTACACTGTGTAGAAATTCTTATTTTAGCTAATCATATTTAAAAATAATATGCATGTAGATTGTTAAACAAATATGACAGTTGTTCCACTGTGAATCAATTTAATAGTTGTTTGATTTATGTTTGTGTTTATTTCGGTTAAAGTAAATGTTAGTTGAAAATGATTGATCACTCTGAATATAGATGGAAAGGTAGTAACTCTTTATGAGTTAAGAACAAATAATGTAGAAGTTAACCATTTTTTTAATAATATAAGTATATCTCATTCATGTGATATTTATTCAGGAAATACGCTTGGAGAAAGACACAAGACAAACATCACCCACAAAACAAAACTTACACCACAAATACACACAATAAAAGCAAAAGCAACAAACTAAAATTGAAATAATAGCGGAAAAAGTAAAAAAGTACAGAATTTATTTAATAATTCTAAATTCGTTATCTTTTGCACTTTACACAAAAACAACATGGTTTCTTACAAATGTCATATCTATCTATATATAACAAATGTCATATCAATTAATTAATCAATGTATTTATCTATCTGTATATCTGTATATCTATCTATCTAATTATCTATCTGTATATCTATCTCTCTCTCTCTCTCTCTCTCTCTCTCTCTCTCTCTCTCTCTCTCTCTCTCTCTCTCTCTCTCTCTCTCTATCTATCTATCTATCTATCTATCTATCCATCCATCCATCCATCCATCCATCCATCCATCCATCCATCCATCCATCCATCCATCCATCCATCCATCCATCCATCCATCCATCCATCCATCCATCCATCCATCCATCCATCTATCTATCTATCTATCTATCTATCTATCTATCTATCTATCTATCTATCTATCTAATCTTGCCACAGTGAGACAGAGTGTGACGATTTTACCCCAACCCCTTGTATATAGGTATAAGTAACTATAACTTGTGATTCTGACTGGCCTTGTACATGTATAAATTGTATGTCTGCCTGACCCAGCTGTGAGGTTCAAATTGTTCTAAAAGTTAGCTAATCCCCTTACGTAAGATGGTCTTTGTTAGCTCTCGAGGGGAGAGGAGACTGTGTCCATCGCGGACGGGTGACGTAACCACATCAAAGGACAGGACAGCGTCAAATAAGAAGACTGTAACAATTGATAGACACACAGACAGACATTCGGATGATTGACAGTCGAACGACTGACCAGAGTCGATCGCCCTCCAATCGAAATGCGCTGAGGGTGGGCACTTGATTGGAATCTGCGATAATAATTCATGTTTAGTAAGAATTCGTCAGTTGCTACAAGAATTGAGAAGAGAGTAGCACTCCGTACGACCAGACGAAAATTGGTGGCAGACTCAGATTTTAGAAATCAAGGGAATCTTAAGATAGCTTCGAAGGTCAGTGTGATTTTGTTTGATTTCTGCTTGACACGTCTGCGGAATTGAAGGTTCTCGTATGTATATTCATTTTATTTGTATTGTAGTATGAATAGTTAATTATGATATTAATATTTTGCATCTTTCGTGATGTTCGTTAGTACCTTTGCTTGCAATTGATTATGATGTAAATTCGTTGCATCTTCTTCATGATATTATATTACCCCTTATTTTGTGAGGTAAAATGTTGCTCTCCTTTTGTTAGTAATAGGTGTGCATATTATTTCGTGAAGAATTGTATTGTTGCTAGCCGCTATAAGAATTAATATTATAATTCTTTGTGTAGGTATATTATGGTAGACTAGCACTTTGTTTACGTAATGATATTTTGCCATTGAGTTAACGGATTTCCGTTATTGCAATTTGAATGTGAATATTGTGGATTCGATACGCTTGTGTAGGACATATATATAAATATATAGATAGTCATATTACTAATAGTAGTAATATTATAATACAATGATATTTGAAATATTTGTATGTATATACTGATAGGGCTCAGTAGGTAGATGTTGAATTCTTTGTGATATTGTGTTGTGGCGCCATTTTGTAAGCGGCGGAAGCGTATGGGAATTTCGATGTGTGCGCATGCGTGACCAAAAATGTCCCGCTTTAAACTGATGGTTCAATTCAGTGACTTAGTGTGAGGTAATATTCATCACCATATGCTAATGCATTATACCTTTCAACAGGAAGCTTTCGGGTGACGTTGAGAGTATTTCGGGTGACGTTGAGAGAATTTCGGGTGACGTTGAGAAATTTTGGGTGACGTTGAGAGAATTTCGGGTGACGTTGAGAGAATTCCGGGGGAATTTCGGATGACGTGGAAAGAATTCCGAGTGAATTTGAGAGATACCGAGTGAATTTCGGGTGACCTCAAGAGATACCGTAGAAGAGGAAACGGAAGTAGAGATAGAAGAGGAAACGGAAGTAGAGATAGGAGAGGAAACGGAAGTAGAGGAATCGGAAGGAGAGAAAGACGAAAGGAGACTTATTTAGATGAGTAACACTCAAGAAGGGAAAATATTCCTCACACTGAAATCAAATGATGATCTAGGGATCATTGGGTCAAGAGTGACATTGACTGATTAATATCTTTAAAATTTTCATTTATTAAATTGTTGTTAAATTTCATCTTTGTATTTCTTTTAATTTAACTGTCGGCATTGCTGACTGGGGGCTCGTAGCCATATATAATATATTGTCCAGAAGTAAATATTCTGAATGCGGACCAGGGGAACTTCCTCATAATTCTTTAACGTCTATGGGAAGAACCCCACCCCTACTAAACGACACTTCACACAGAGTATTGTTTTTAATACTTCTAATTGTAAATGAGACAAAGGAAAAAAGATGGAGAATGTTAGTATAATGTGAACGACGTTTCATTCGATAAAACGTAAAATGATAATGACAGTGATGATAACCACGAAGGGAACGATAAGTATTTTTTGGGGAACTTGGCGAAGACGATCAAAAGCATGAATATTACACAGGTAGGTTTAGTGTTGATGACAGTAAATATGTTGACAATGTTGACGATGTTTATTGCAATGATGATTATGCCATCACTTTTCACGCTGACGGCCACAATATTTCGAAGATGTATCGGTAAAGCAAACGAATTTGTTAAAATTATAAATAGCTGCATGTTTTTCTAAGCTTTTTTCCTCAATACTTTTTTTGTGTTGATGGTTCAGATTATTTCGTGTCCTCCTTAGAACTCCGATGTCGTGCTAACAAAGCGGGGTACCCTTGCAGTTTGTAAGAAGAAAGCAATTCCATATGAGAAGAAATTTTAGCACTGTTCATGCTTCATTCAGCTTTACCATGTCATTTATTGGCCACTATTGTATCTCGTACACGTTTTTCATTTTTGCATGTATGAGAAATATCGCTCGAAGAGTATGTGTTACTGTTTTCCTTCGTTTTTATTTTTTAGCCGGGCCTCAAGCTGAATATCATTTTCATGCACATTCATGTATACATCACTCAAAAACAAACAAATTAAATTTTTGCATAGCAGATACTTCTATGAAAATATAGAGGAGGATAGTTCATAAAAAGGGACCCCATAAAAGAGCGACAGACAGACAGACAGAGAGAGACAGAGAGAATGGTGAGAGATACAGTGACATAGACAGGGATATATAGATGAACTAGATTGATGGCATGAACAATTCAATTTTGTCACCTCGGGAAATTTTCTGAAAGTGTCACAAATTTGCGTAACGCTATTGGTTGCACGTGTCTGCGCGTCAGTAGTCGAATGATAAGATCTTTGTATTTAGCATTGCACTCTCACCTGCATAAAAGCTGACAAAACGTTTGATATAAACCGTTTCAGCTTCATTTCACAAATACATTTTGGTTATCAGATCCAGGTCCTACTTTACCTCAATATATATATATATATATATATATATATATATATATATATATATATATATATATATATATATATATATATATATATATATCAGATGAGGTATCTAAACTTTTCAACAATTAGTAGAATTGTGGAATGAAAATAAATGGTTAATATTGTAATCAAACAAACGTTACCAAGATATTTGTTAGGGTCCATTAATGGATCATTGAGCTTGACTGTCCGTAAAGGAAGGTATCATTATACCAAGATTCAGTTTTGTTCTAATGATATATGCACTTGTGCATAAAGAGATCAATTAATATACCGATGTTTGATTTGTTGTCAAGATCAATGGACTTGTCCATAGATGGAACAAGCAATATAATGATAATTTCTGATGTTGTGAATTGAGAATTTATTTATAACCAGATGCATATTCATACCAATACTTTATTTTTCTATCATGTTATATGCACTAGTCCTTTTCAAGAGTCACTGTCATACCAAAATTGTTTTGTTTTTTTGCTATCATAATCAATGCTCATATCTGTAATGACAGACTTTACTGTAATATATTGGAGTATGCATATTTGATAGCGCCCCGTTTTTAAGCAATTCTTAGATTTATTTGTGTGATTATTTGGTATTCGGCGCCATAGAAATATTCCTAGTCCGAAATAATTAGCCAATTAGTAGGAGCAAACATCACAGAGCCGAGTGTTAGTGAATTTGAACCATGCTAGAGTTCGTTAGTAGTGAATTTAAGTCCAAGCCGAATGACTGTCCCTGTGTAACATAGTCCATAGTAAAATCTAGTGGGGGTATAATAGTGTTGTGGTTGAGATGGCAGAATGTATGGTTGGAAACCAGTAAATTGCGCAATGTAATCAATTAGTTGGGACTTGGTAGATACCGCTTATGTGTCCATAGTGGAAAATAGACGTAGTTACATAAGCGTGATACGCCGGAAATTGTTTGTTTTGACTGGCCTAGAGTGGCGCAGTTAAATAGTTCCTAGTTAGAAAGTGAATACTAGTGTATTTTCTATGGAATAACGGGCTGTCAGAACGGAAATCCGATGATAATGAAGAAAAACCATGCAAAGATGCGGTTAATGGACTTTTGGGCAAATTTTTTCATCTATGGTCGCCAATTGAGTAGAGCAGAATTTTGTATATAAAGACAGACACGTCTGACTTTCCATTTTACAACTCAATATGGAAGTCTTTGGAAATTTGGGGAAAACATTTGACTTCCAGCGGGACTCGCGCCAGGGTTTTGACACCGCTCGGTCAAGTGAATACCCCTGTGCGTGTAACATTACATTTTTATACCATGATCAATGCACATGCTTGCAAAGACAGAAATTACTATATCGACATTATATTTTTAACCAATGATCAATGAACATGTATGTAAAAACAGACATTACTATATCGACATTACATTTTTATACAATGATCAATGCACGTGTCTGTAAAAACAGACATTACTATATCGACATTACATTTTTATACAATGATCAATGGACATGTATGTAAAGACAGACATTACTATATCGACATTACATTTTTATACAGTGATCAATGGACATGCATGTAAAGACAGACATTACTATATCGACATTACAGTTTTATACAATGATCAATGCACGTGTCTGTAAAGACATATCATTATTCCGGAATGTCGCTTGCCACAATGATCTAAGAAATTATTCGTAAAGAGAAACGTCACCATATTGACATTATATTTGTATACCATGATCTATGCTCATTTTGTACAGAGAGACATCCCTATATCGACATTACATTGTTATATCATGATATATGCACGTTTGTAAAGAGATACATCACAATGATAAAAGCGACGATTATACCGATTTTCTGTTTTCTAATCATGAACATTCCTATTGCCCATGCACAGAACAATCACTTTACAGATGTTATATGTTTTTTTGATATATGCATTTGTTACATATTTAATTCATTCGCACTTTTTTGTATATTGTTCATCTGTTTTATCGACATTAGATGGATTACATATGGTCGATTAGACCTAAAATACTATGTAACCACTAAACTCTCACATGATCATCATCAACCCTCACTGCGCCGTTTGTTCCCTGAGGCAAAGGCACGGAAGCACCATTTTGGTCCATCGGCTGCTATTGCGGGGATGCGGTCTGCAGGGTGAGGCCTCTGGTATTGAGTCAGGAGGCTTTCTGCGGACGTGGCCGAGCCATCTCAATCGACGAGTTGCAATGATCACAGCGTTGATGCTTGCGTCCGCTCTGTGCCGGAGTTCCTCGTTCAAGATCATATTTGGCCAAACGATCCTCATGATCCGTTGCAGGCACATGGTTTGGAAGACTACGAGCTTGAGTTTTATGGTAGCAGTGGTCTTCCAACACTCTGACCCGTACAAAAGACGCTCAACAATTTGCTCCAGAAGATACGGATCTTCGTGTGGACGCTGAGGTTTGTTGTCCTCCAGATGGGCTTCAGCATTGCGAAGGCCTGATTGGCCTTGCTGATTTTTTTGTGACTTACCTTGTGCAATCTCCATCCGTGGCGACCCTACTGTTGTGTCTTCTATTTGATATCCCGGTGTCTGCTTGGCAGCAACCCTATGTCGTCGGCATAGTCCAGGTCATCCAGCATTGAGGTCAACGTCCACTGTATTCCTTGTCTGTCTTTTGCCCTCTGTGCTGCGGCGCATGATCCACTCATGGCAAGTGAGAAGAGGATCAGAATGAGAATGCATCCTTGCTTCACTCCGGTTTCCACCTTGAATGGTTCAGTGAGTTGGTTGTTGTGGATGACTCTGCACTCAAAGTTCTCGTACAGGATGCCATAGTGACGTAGGACCTTCCACACAGGGGCTCGATGCAGGCTGTCGAAGGCCTTATCAAAGACCACAAAGACCAATCATGGGACTGCTCAAGGATCTGCCTCAGGATGAAGATGTGGTCGATGTAGGATTTGCTCTTCCTAACGCCTGGCTGTTCCTGGCGTATGATGCCATCCACAGCTGTTGTGATGCGTTGGAGAATGATGCGGCTGAAGATCATACTGGAGATGGATAGCAAGGTGATTCCTCGCCAGTTCTTCAGTTCCCTAGATCTCCTTTCTTGGGATGTTTGACGATGATTCCGGTTTTCCAGTCATTCGGTGCTTCTTCCCTATCCCAGATCTGTTTGGAGAATCTGGCAAAGAAACTGCGGAGTCTCTGTGTCTTCTACCTTCAGCATCTCGGGACATACTCCATCATCGTCAGGTGCCTTAAAATTCTTCAGCTTGTTGATGGCCTAATTGACCTCCTCAATAGTGATGTCGTCGCAGTTGATGTCGAGGTCCTCCTCTGCTTTAGGAATGTCAGCGAGTACTGGTGGGTCTGGGCGATTCAGGATAGAATAAAAGTGTTGCTTCCATCTCTTCAGCTCTCCGCCTCCACTGTGACATGGGTTCCATCTTCATCTCTAACTGGAAGGTCGTGATTCTGACTGTAGTCGCCCTTCAGCAGCTTTCTATTCTCGTACACCGTCTTTATGTCTTTTTGCTCTGCTGCTGCCTTTGCCATCCGCTCTGTGTATTCTCCCCTTTCTCTCCTTGCTGATTTCTTCACCCGTTGTATTTCCTTCTATACTCCTTTGAAATACTCACTTTCATTCTTGGTGATTTGGAATCCAATAGTCTCTTCTTAATCTGTCTTTTCTCTTCTATGCGAGTCCATGTCCCTTCTGATATCCACCTGTCTTCTTACTATTCCTATAGCCTAAAACGTCTTCTCCTGCATACTTCATTGCTGTTGAAATTGTCGATGGTAAGCGCTGTCTCATCGTCTTGAGCACTAAACTGATTCCTTAGGGCCTGCCTGAACTCTTTCTTCACTTTTGGATGTTTCAGCCTGGCCACATCGAAGCGTTTGTTCCTGGAGACCCCTATCTTAAATTTCCTAAGCTTTAAAGTCACATTGGCCACCATAAGAAATAGTCGCTACCGATGTCTGCGTTCCGCATCACTCTCACGTCCTGCAAAGAGTGTTTCCATTGATCGTTGATGATGATTTTGTCGTTCTGTTTCTGAGTTCTGCCGTCTGGTGACGTCCATATGAGCTTGTGGATGTCCATGTGCTCTAACAGAGTCCCTCCTATGACCAAGTCATTCTCTTCACATAAGTTGACCAGTCCTTCCCCGTTGTCGGTCTTCACGCCTACGCCATGGCGCCCCATGGTCCTCTCTCTGTCTTTAATTTTGAAGCCGACCCTAGCGTTGCAGTCGCCAAACAACATCAGCACGTCATGTCGAGGGACGTCCTCTTAAACGGATTGAAGAGCGTCGTAGAAGGTGTCTTTGTCCATTTTCATACAGTGTTTGGCATTAGTGCAAGATTCTCAAAAGGATTGGTATACTTGGTTTCTGTTTAAACAATTAAAATAAATTATCTGATTTGTCCCAAAGGTGTACGGTTAGATGACATTTCTTTTGTTTCTATTTCACGTCCA
The DNA here is from genome assembly GCA_029339505.1 of Unio delphinus. Lineage (NCBI taxonomy): Eukaryota > Metazoa > Mollusca > Bivalvia > Unionida > Unionidae > Unio > Unio delphinus. Next base: position 4,090,317 of record JAQISU010000241.1, read on the forward strand.
TGCTTTGTCATTTCACCGTCAGTCGTTTCTTTTCAGTTCATGCGACTGTGTCTTTGCGCTCGCCTGTGTGGAATTTGTATTGTTTCATTGAAAACTAGCGCATAAGTTCACAAATTTATTTCACTGCAATAGTATTTTGACAGCTTGCGCCGTGTATGCCTTTTGTGAGTAGTAAATCATTCCACGTTTAAATTTTGCATTCACGCAAAGCTATAAATTATATACGAAGCTCAAAATAGAAGCGTATTATGAATATTTCTTGCACGTGGCTAAACTGTACACAATATTTGTGTGTTGATAACGTTCTTATCAATCACCTAATTTTCTTTTCATTATTTGAGTTTTCTGATTATGACTATCAATTAAACTATTTTAACTTTCACTTTTCACTTATTCACAAGTAATATCACTCTGTCCACTAGTATATTTCCGACTAAAGTGATATAACAATACTAGTAGATTTTCAATCAATCAATTTCAAGTATGAGTCCTGATGAAAATCCCAGGTGGAAGGCGATGACGTATAATGTATCCTGTATTGTGTTGTATATTCCGTTCATTGTAGAAAACACAAGAAATAACAGTCCAGTGTTTAAAATCTGAATAAAATGTTTAAGAAATGTCTTTGTCCGATAATTATGTATGAGCACTCAAATATTTCCAGAGAACGAATTGATAGTTAAAAATCCATAGAATATGAAGGAAATTCAGCATATAACTCGATAAGGCTACAACAGAAGAAAACGACTTGACATCAAGTGTTTTAAGTCCGAAGAAGAAATACTAAAATTACCTTGAACCGTTTATTTTTATTTTATGGTCAGAGAATAGTTTTCGAAATTAAGCATCAGCGTGAAGAAAATATAAACCACTGGAATGACCGTCGAACATTTCTACGTATTAAATCTGGATAAACAATTATACAAGCAGATGCTGTCATACTCTAAGTGCATTTTAGGTTCCAATGGTTATATGTTTATCGTGATCACAGTTTTGGTTCGCTGTATCATAGACCTGCATATAATCGTCGGGACTGTATCAAAGTTGCGAACGTGGAGATATAATCTAAAATTAATGTTATATTTTTTAAGTTATCTTAATTCATTTCATCTCTGATTTGGGGTTATGCCCTGGGATGAAAGTGTAAAGATTCTAGTTGACATATTGCATTTCTTTTGTGTACCAGTGTATTTGCCTGTAATGTTTCCTTACTGAATTTGGTATCATCAAGTGTAATGTGTATAAAACTTTTACGTTGACCATTCTTTCCTTAGTGAGTTTTAGTTTCGTTTTGTCCCGTATATTTTGTCCCGTCAATTGTTATACATGAAAAGAATTAGACTTTCATCTTTTGAGTAGAATGATATTAGATAATGTTCTTTGTTGTTTAATTAAAAGCCATAAACTCTTTCAGAGAATACTTTATTATTTCAGATTCATTTTTTTAAAAGATATTTTCAGCATGAAAACAGGACGACGTTCTAACAAAGATACATTAATTCACACTAGTATACAATGTATCTTGTCAAATGTTATTTGATGACAAAATCTTAGATCGAATAGGGATAGTACCCTTCTGAAAACTGCCAATTTTAATGTACTACTGCTATGTGTCACTAGTTTTGACGGGTAAAAATAGCAAAAGTGTTCTTTAATATTGGTCTAACATTGTCACCTCCACCGTAATGCTTTGGCATTTGTGGCAATGTCTCTTTCTTAGTTTTGCTTTGCAACCAGTATTTGGACTCTTGACTTTACTGTTTAGAATACCTACACAAGTAGAAAGGACTAACCAAATATTATACATGTAAGAAATTGTGGACGTTGTTTAGCGCTGTTGTATCCCTACAATATAGATTGGTGTTAACAATTGTACTTCCAAAATGGGTTTCAAACATTTTCAGCAAAATCGTCTCCTAACACACGCGGACTAAGGTACCCCAGTAGACTCCCATTTACATTGTTTTCTTGTAATATTGTCTCTATGTCAAAATCATATATTTACTAGAACCCGCATATGTTTTTATGCTTAGGTTTTTATGACCATATTCTAATGTATGCATGTTTAATCCTTGTTTAAGGATTTTACATGTGTTGCCTCTATTATTTATCTTTCATATACCAACTTTAAATTTTATATGTTCATCCTTTAGAGTATATATCCTTATGTTTATTGTTCATGTTTATTTGAAAGAATTTAAATTTCACGAGTTTTGTATATGCAATAAGTACTTTAAGTTGGTACTGTTCGTCTGAGGTATCATTAAAACTGGTACATACACACATACCAGTAGTTTGAAGAAAGCTAAACGATGCATAGCTAAGCAGATGACAAAATGATATCCAATTCTAACAAATCTGTGCTTAAATAGTATATATCGACTTTGAGAAACAGTGATGCAAATGGGGAAATGTTTTTAACATTGCTGTTTTATTTTAGGAAACTAATCAAATGTAATGTAACGACGTGGCGGAGTTCGTCTCAGTCATTTTTATAAATTATGTTTTCTTTTTTAATCCCAAAATGCAATTTCATATTTCATGGGTCATTAGAGTTGGTCTTGTTTATTACCTTCAAACCTTAGTTGCTCATGACGTATTCGTACAAGTTATCACTTCGAAATCAAAGCATGCGTATAATGAATAGTAATGCAATACTATTTTGAATTCATCCACGGTCTTATGATAGTAGAAAAATATGTTATAGATGTTTCAAACAATCTTAAGCTTTGTTCCTGCAATGAAACTGTAATTAAATATAAGCTATCGTCGCTCACGTAATAACAATATGTAAAAGTAGGTGATTGACCTAACCGTTCCTTTCATGCATATATATATATATATATATATATATATATATATATATATATATATATATATGCATAACGCGTATAATTTATATATATATATATATATATATATATATATATATATATATATATATATATATATGTATATCATGTATAAGACGTATTATATGTATATATATCTATATCTATCTATATATATATATATATATATATATATTGCATTGCATTCTTTTCCGTCCATTAAAATTTAAATTAAAAACTTAATTAGTTCGAAACGAGTTTGAACCGGTCGATAAAGGTGCGAAAAATGTTAACATGTTAATATTAACGTTACTATCAACAAGAATAGGATTGGGCAGGGATTTACAACAAATTATTGGGGAACACATGCACTTAGTTATTAAGAGTGTGAAAAATGTCTACAATTTTTCTCTGAGTTTTAGTTCTTTTGAATTATTTTAGCCATGCGCATGAGTGACGATATACTTTCCATAACGTCTCAGTTTCTCATTAATTCTGTTATTCGTCGTACTGTCAAAACGTTTAGAAGAAAGAAAAGTGAAGCATATTCTAAGACTCAAAGTTTTTTTATAAACCATTTTTCTGTTTATTCTATTGACTATAGAGCTGTAAAGATCAATGACTTGAGGAGACGTTGAAGAACCATATATAAAATCAAGAAAATGACATATATCAAGTTAGCAAAATATATTGAAGTTATCAAACGGACTTCGCTTTGAAACTACATAGATTTATTTATAAGTGTCTTAAGTTTCACTTCAACTTTCATTACTTACGAGTGCATTTTCCCAAATATCATGCTCACATTAAACTCATTTATTGTTCCAGTATTAAATGTTTTGCTCTAGTAAATATTTTCAAACTTTTGAATATGCAGCTTAAACATCCATCCATCAATCCATCAAACCCCCCATACATACATACAGACAGACAGACACACACACACGTACGTACGTACGTACATACACACACATACATACATACATACATACATACATACATACATACATACATACATACATACATACATGCATGCATGCATGATTGCATGCATGCATGCATGCATACATACATACATACATACATACATACATACATACATACATACATACATACATACATACATACATACATACCCAGTTAGGTTGAAATAAGATGTTACTTTCCTTGCCTGCTGCTTTAAGGTCTCGGTTGTTTCTGGCCTTCAGAGTAATTAACTATATGCCTAATTTACTTTACTCATTTCGAGTATGAGTAAAGTTTAAAGTTTAAACTATCTGAGGTTCATGATTTTGTTATCTTTCACATAGCGCCCAGTACGATTAGCAACATAACAGTAGAAGTAGTGACACAAGTTGAACACATACAGGTGAAACTGATCAGGACCTGAATGTATTGATTTTGTATGTCCTATGCCCACATATATAACGATAATGATATTGTCAATAATATAAAATTGAGGATATACTTTGAAATAAGTTAGCAAATTAACAATTTAGGAAATCAAACTTCGGTTCTTTCAATCAAAAATGACGCTTTTAGGTGCGAAACACACACACACACACACACACACACACAGACACACACACCTTAGAGTAACAACACTAAAAATTGAAAGCGAACAATTTAGAAAACCATAACACACACATAAACATCTTTGGTCAAAATATATTTAATCAAGGCTCCAAATGCACGTTGTACAGATCGTTACGAGCGTGCCAAGACATAAAGACATCGTTGTTAGCGAGCCTATTCAATTGTTATTGTTTTTATGTGAAACGTTAGCAGTTTCAAAGAAATATTTATTAATGAAATATCCATCTAAATGAGTTTGAAATCTTAAAAATATACGATCTGTTTATAACTTAGAAGCTGCAACTACAAAACAAAGAGAATAAGGGAGAATACTGCCTAGGGTCGATACTTTTTGAAGCTGTTTCGCATTACATCCTTATATATTAATTTAGGTAGCTCAATATTTCTACTGTTCCAAATTAGGTTTATCAAAATTGCACAAATTTTCAACGTTTGCAACAAAATGCGGTCTCGATGTAAATATATTATGTATCCATGCTAGGTTTGCCTAATTTTAGTGTATGTTCTGGCTTTGTAGAATGTCGGAAAGGACCTTGTGTACAAATCAAATGTGTTGATCTCATTGTGAAAAGTCAGTCAGAAACGCAAATTTCACATTAAATTAAATTAATCTAGATGCAAACTATATTCTTATGAAATGTTACTGTTTTATCTTACAATTGTTTGACTTATCACTAAAGCAATTAGATTTTCTAAATTTTATTTTCAATATGTTTGATAATATAATTCTTCTAAAATGAGATCAAAAGAGGAAACTGAAAACTGTTTTGCTGCTATGGAAAGGACTGGAGTCAGTTATATGATTGATGTAATCTGTCCTTCATTTTGTGTGGAAAAAACCTCACGAGCCTTAGCAAATTGATAGATCAAAGAAACGGAGCAACATATGTGAAAAAAATAGAATCACGTGTATATTGTGGATGAAAACCTTCTTTAACTAGAACATCAATCATACGAAAATGTAAGTATTCATTTATTTGTATAATCTGATTTTGTATTATTAAGTTAAAACCCCAAACAACAATTAGTTACACAACATCATTATCGTATTGTTGAACTCAAATGTCGTAAAGTTAAAATTCAATGTATTTGTGGTATTTTCGTATTTGTTAAATACCCATATAAATTAATTTTATTTTATCGTAAGTATTCTAAAGCAATAAATAACAAACATGTATTTTGTCATAACATAATTATGATTTACGCATATACTCCATACATTATGTACAGATATTTCATATCGTACATTATGTACAGATATTTCATATCGTACATTATGTACAGATATTTCATATCGTACATTATGTACAGATATTTCATATCGTACATTATGTACAGATATTTCATATCGTTCATTATGTACAAATTGTTCATATCGTACGTACGTGCCGTGGGTTAAACAGAATCATTAAGCGAGGTTGCCGTTCATAAACATGTCGTAGAATGACAACATGGCTATAAACGATCTGTCATTTGTATAATCTGATAGATGGAATGCTCCGTAGATACAGACCTATTTACCATTACAGAAAATATATTACCTGTTTACGAATCGCTTTTTACAATTGCATTATCTTGATTTTTATGCTTCCAATGAACGAAAGAAAACAAGCAGTTAATAATAATACATGATTGTGGAAAGATTGTTTCTTGGAAAATATGGTAGCTGCATATCAGTATTGTTATTATTTTGTCCCAACTTTAGATTTATAGAATGCTTCTTTTCCAAGAAACAATCTTTCCACAATAATGTATTCTTATTAACTGCGTGTTTTTCTTTCGTTCATTGGAGGCATAATAATCAAGACCAATTTAATTGTAAAAAGCGATTCGTAAAAAGTACAGGGTTTTGGGTTGGATACACAGACAGTACAACTCGGGTCGACTACCTCACTGTGTTAGTTTGGACACTATTAAAACATATGTAAAAGATGCAGTTAACTGACACAAATCATAGCCAAAGTTGAAACAATACAAAAGATTTAAAATAAGATCTACCTTTGCTACCATGTTGCATGATAATGGCAAATCATTTTATACGGCGTTTTGTGAAAATTAATTCATCTCATTCAAAACTAACCTCAGAAGCAAAATTAGAAAAAAAAATATTACGAAATAAAAATCACATGCTTTGATAAAACACATCAGATAAAGATGCCTACTACAAACGGAATATTGTAACTTCATCCACAACGATGTTTAATGTTAAATATAACGTGATTTCCATTTTCAAACATCAAATGCATTGGCCTACTAATCATATTATGTTGTACACTATATCATATATGATCGCAATCGTTTAAAGATGTTTCTTTGTGTGACGAACTTATCAGTACATTGTAAGAAACAAATATACTTTGCCTTGTGAAAGCCATTAACATAATTACTCATCTCCAGCTTTAACACAATATATGCAAACATCTGATGCTGCATCTATATCTACTTCTTTTTGACATAATGGTTGCCATATATCGTATTTTAGCTAGCTCAACCATTCTATGAGACATTTCCTAATGTAACTGACATGAAACAAGAAAACATGTTATTGTTAACGCCACTATATGTCAAACATTATTATTGTTACTGAATAATAAAGAGCAACACTCTTTGCAAACATGAAATATGAAACATATTTGCAATCACCTTAGAAACAAATTATTTGCCAAGTTTCTTTGATCTTGCTTCCATCTTGACTATATCATACATACAATCTCTCGTTTGTATGTAATCCACTACCGATTTTAAGAACGAGACGTATTAAAGATATCCATTTATAATTTCCAACGTGATTCTCGCCATGACGTTTTTAACACTGTCAGCTTATTTGCGTGTCAAATTAAACGGGAACTATCAATGTAATGGAGGGTTGGTTATCATTATCTATCGACTGGATAAATAAAATATGATATTAAATTTATAAGTTGAATAAATGGGATCTGAACAGAGATATAGCGTAACACGAACCCCATATATATATATATATATATATATATATATATATATATATATATATATATATATATATATATATATATATATATATATATAATATACTATAATATAACGTTATTATTAAGTATACAGACAAAACGAAATTGAACATGATATATGATACACTTCTCTTAGAATGAACTACTGGAATATTGTCGTAATTTATCGTTCTCCGAGACGAGCTTTATCGTAGCTATCCGATCCATCGCGACTCTCTAGGAAACACATCTATCAGTGGGGTGGTTCCTAATTGGACAGGACGATATGAAGTTTTTATGTGTTAGCCGCTGACACTTGTCACACGACAAACAAACCCTCCACACATCCCCATATACGCTTGGCTGACAGAATTGCCTCAATAACCTATCTTTTTGTTGACTACGTCCATGCTGTTTCCAAGTAGAAACTCATGTGCTAGCCTGAGCATTTCTGCTTGTATTGTTCTAGGCAAAATGATCTAGAAGTATCTAGCTCTTTCATGGTATACCGGTAAAAAATACCACGTTTAGTCACTAACTTCACCTTGCCTCTAGTGATCCCAATACTGACCCGATCATTGCGTTCCTGAAAACGTTCTTGAGAACAAAATCTTCTCTTAACTCGCCATTTTGTAAATAGGTCATAAGCGACGTCTTATGTCTCAACAGCTTCAACTGTGACTTTCGCTTCATGGCCTGCGTCTCAACAGACCCTGCGGGAACAGTTGTACATGTCACAGGGTTAGGTTGTGGCAACACATCATCATCATCATCATCACCAATCTATGGGCCTAGTGTGGTCGTTGAGGTAATATGCTACTGAACAGCTGACCAGTTTTATCCACTTGTCTCGATCATGTGTCAATGCCTGTGTATCCGCAAACCTTTTCCTGGTCCATTCTGTGATGCTGTCAGTCGACGTTTTTCTCCGTCTACCTATCCTTCTGCCACCCTGGACTCTGTTGTGGACAGATCGTTGGTTCTAGTGACATGGTCATACCATTTCAGCTTTCTCTTTCTGTCAGTGATGAGGAGTTCTTAATAATGGCCTACTAAGAGCCTGATGGTGTTACCCATTTCTTCATTTGTGATGTCGTCCATGTTAGAGATGCCAAGGATGGTTCTTTGTTACAATGTTTCTAAAACAGTTCTTTGGTATTTTACATCTGTTCTGTTTGCTTATAGTATCTTCACTTTATCAAACATATAAGGTACTCACACGCTATAGTCTTTATGAAAAGACCACGAGCTCACATTTGCACGCATTCGAATAGGATAAACCTTTTATTGTCATAGCAGAGTCCAATTGTGACAATGTGGTCGTGCTTAGCATGTGATGATCTGATTGAAACATATAAATTTAGCCTTATGCCTATTAACCCGATTCTGCTATTTGATCAGTAATTGTAGCAAATATATTTTATATTTCAATGCAATGATGATTTTGCTGGCAGCAATATATATATATCTTAAGTATGCCAAACTATGCGCGTTGTATGCGCTATCAGCATTGCAAGGTCAAACAGACAAATCGAAATTATCCCATATAGCAAACCAATCTGATGAACATTTGGTGTCCTGGTTTGATAGCAAGGTGAGTACGAATCAGTAAACATAAACTAAGCCTTATCCGCATATTTCGCTGTGACGACAATGCAATAAATGTCAAATATAAAATATTTTGAACACCAGACCAGACACATATAAAACTCATTATTGATTGGCTTTTTAAGTTTAAAATCTATCTTTTTTCTCTCGTCTGCAAACAAGTTCTCATACAAAATATAAATTGCGACAAAGACAGGGTTAGAAACATGCTTATCCTGGCGTACTACGTCGTTTCCATGTTTTATATTGACTCCATTTCATTTATTCTCCAACAGTATGCAAAATACCGAATTATTCCTCTTCTTCAAAAGTTCTAGCTTAAATTCAATATTCGCTATTATTAAATTGTGCGTCTTAAGATCAATATAATACTTTTGGTAAGCTTCGTCTCTAAATATCAGCACGCAATGATTCCTGACGAGTAGCATTTAAAAAATAAATGTACACGGACACACATTTGTGTAGTGAATCACATAGATCGTTTTGCGAAGCAAATTTATAATCAGCTTAGGATCACTTAAATTGCCAATACGAAATATTTCTCTAAAACACTGTAGAGTAAGGACTCATTGTCTAAAGTCATGATTCTAGCATCGGAATATCCTCATTGCATTCATTATTTAGTTCAGCAGAACATCGAAGACTGATCTCTATAATTGATCATTTTAAAATGTTTATGCCGCATTGTGATCATTACCAGTATCAATAAGCAGTACTAGTATCCTTCTATAGAATTATTATACTACTCATCTAACTGGTGTCTTCACGTGGACATTTTTAATTGTTTTTCTGAAAAGTTATCACGTACCATTATTCAGTGTTCTATTGAATATTTCAATAATAACTGTTTTGCCTTCATCGAAAATGTCATACGTGTGGATTTTTTTTTCTTCAAGTTAGTTATCGAACGTGCTGTTATAAAATTTGCCTCCATTATCTACCCGGAGCTTTACTAGTTAATGTGAAAAACAAGGAGAAAGATATCAAAGACCTGTTTTAGTACTTTGGCAAACTCCACAAACTCACACACAGACTTACTGAAGACGTCCATTATATTCAGCAAAGATCCGATGCCACCTTTGACTTTTGAATATACTGTATTACGTCTGTGATCTTATTATACTAAATTCATAAGCATCTTTGGCCAAAACTACGCCTAGGAAAACGTCTTCTTGCTAGTGTATGTAATTTCTCTGCAGTCATTGTAGCTGCTTGTATTGTTACGCGTTTCGTTTTGATTTACCATGTTATTTGTAGCTAGTCATTTGTTTGATTAAGTGTCTTTGAACACCATTTGCCCCAATGCCGAATTTGTATGTTATCCTATGAATCCTCGGGAAAGGCCGTGCTAGTTTGATTGTTGATAGTTCATTAAGCATAATTTAGCGGCATATTGAGCAGTAACTTTGTCTTGCCACTTCCTATTGGACCACCTATAAAGTGAAGACGATCTGGACTTTCTGACGTTTTCTGAGTCAACAATTAAGATACACATTGTACACGAAGTCTTTATACAACGAATAATTATGCTGCTTTTGGGATAGTCATTGGATGTGAGGAGGGTAGGTTCCGGTACGTCGTCAACGACTTTGATTTCGAACTAAACTATGGTGGCACAATGACAGAATCACTCAATATGTCAACATAATAGATATAACATGTGGCCGCTCCTACATATGATACGGATTTGACAAACAACGAATATGTGGAAGAATATGTATGTGCAAATATTCAGCTGACAAACGAAAAAAAATAATTATCCAGAGGCGAGTACTCTGTAGCATCAGGTTTCATCGGCAATCAATCTGTACCGTCTGCACTGAACGTAATGTCGCTATCTGGAGGAGTTATTCCTACAATAACACTATAGGCACAACAAAATAATGAAAACGCGCATGCCTGCTTCTCACATTGAAGCAATTTACAAGAAGTATACTAATGACACATTTATGGTTCTCTATTGTATCTGTGTCAACTACAGGTCCAAAATATCTATGTGATCGAGAAACTAATTTATCTTAGTTATATGACATTTTGCTGTATGCTCCTTTAGAAACGCATTAAGGTCCCAGACCTGGAAATGGCGGCATATAATCCTGACAAGGCCAACAAAATGTTTCCGGTTCGAACAGTTTGTTCCAACATGGGCGAAATATATATTTCGAATCCCATCAGAACTGGCCGAATGTTTGTTCAGAGGACATCTACTGTGGCATACTGTGTACTAATCATTCAAGCGCCAATACGTTTTATAATCTCAAATATATTGTAAACGAATCATTTTTGGAGATCAGCACAACATGGTGTTAACATGTTACCATTTTGCACAACAACAAAAAACACGCAACCATGTTTCTTTCATTAATGCAGGAAAGGAATGGGCTGAAATTGGTATCTAGAATGACTTTTAAATCAGAATATATTGCCCCGTGACAGTCACAATCAAGGATTCCTAACTTAGAAATCACATATGCAATCTGAATTCATAACATATTGTCGACTTGAAGGTTCTAGTGAGTCTGTCAAATGGATAACACTTTATTCTAGCACTATACGAGAGGAACTACTTGTAAATCCATGTACTGTCAGTTATTCCATTTATAACATTTTTGTCTGTTTAATATGTCCACGATATAACCCAAAATATAGTCTGATTTATGTTTAAATTTTAACAGTAGCTAATATTTTGTAAACAACATTATGTATATCATGCCAGACATGGATGGAATCACCCGAGGAGTGTTTAAAAAGCTATTTGTTTGATGAAGAGCGTAATGAAACAGAGCTTGACTGCTTTCTCGCCATGACGTTTTTTGGCAGCCAAATGAGTCATACAGAATCTGTTTGAGCTATTTAGTTTAAATCCCGCTGAGATTAAGGTACATGCAAATGTCAACATTATCTTTCCAATTACCGATGTACGAGTAAATCAACTGCATGATGAATTTTATTTTTATGTTATGGCAATATGGCAAGACAAGTTTTGTAACGAACGAGGGTGAGTCAACTAGCCTTTACTTAACATGGATATAACTGTAAGAAATACAATTAACGAACTAAGAAATGAAACCCTGCAAAAAAAAAAGTATTGGAACCAAATTAAGTATTGAGGGCCAGTAAATACAAACATAGTGAGGACCACAATTATTTAGAAAAGAAAGACAAGAAACAAACAATTAGAACAATTAAACGGAAGATTTGACAAAAACATGAATATCACAGTCAATGTAAAATCAACTAATACATTTCTTTCATGATCATTAGTGTATCTAACTGAAGATCTATTTACACCTGATATTAGTAATTTAAATAAGTCTAAATCCGCTTTTTGTGACTATTTCAGACTTCATGTATGATATTGATTGTTTGAAACAATTACATGCATGTGTTCACGTTTTCCCTTTAAAGGTAAAATATACATTCAAGCTTTGAAACTTTTTAAATTGATAAATGCTCTTGAACAGATAGTTTAAGTATGTATAACATATGGCGCTGCCACACGTTTTGTTGCTTTTTGTTTTGCAGCATATCTTTAAAACATAGATTAGTGACAAGCAGGCGAAAAACGTTTCATTATAATTGTCATAATATTAGTACGACACTAGTTAGGTCACTACGGATCACGAGCTTCGTTACATTTATGAACGGGATTGTGAAAATCATTTTCTCAAACGTCAAAACATTAGCAGGAACATATATACCACAAGGAAACTTTGCTTGGGTTCCTGATGCACACGAATTCAGAAAAGAAAAGTTAGTTTTAGAGATCATCAAACAGGTATTTCACAACCACTTCATGACAATATATAATAACACGTGTCAGCTCTATGTTCTAGTATCTTTGATATACTACTTCCGAACTATCCGCCTCCGCATCCACAGCGAAAGCTGCCGGAGCCGCAACCGCGATCTGAATATACATGACCGAAACCTAAAGCAGAAACATAACATGAACCACATCCTGAAATTATCTAATTACAATCTGATGCAAAAGAGCTGCAACCACGAATGAAATAAACATGTCGTAACATGAATTTCTGCCACCGTTTACGTCTTTAATTATTGCAAGTGAAAATATGTAAAGGACTGTGGCTAACTTTGTCACCAGAATGGTGGATATGAATGCGAACCATTCTATAGGCTTCTGTTTCATCTATTTTACTTCACTATTTTTTGGAAGCTAGCGGTCAGTGTATTTGTTTACACTGAATGAGATAGAATAAGCTGCGTTCTCATGTAAAATCATTACATAAAATGATATTTTAACCATCATCTGTCATTATTTATATACCCAGGAATCTGCTTAGGATTTGCCAAGAAACACGGAACGATTTCTATCCATGATTATAGCGTCAATGTCGAATAGTACCTGTGGCAAAAAATTATTCGGCAGTTGAGGAAACAAGGGTTACTGAGCTCACGTTGCGTCGATATGACAAAAAAAGGAACAAAGTTTGTTGGGGTAGATAAATGTACAGACCAAATGTGTTCCCAACCTGAGATCATGTAAAAGCTAAAGCCTCTTAAACTACTCTGGGAGGTCTGAGTATGTCAAGTTGTATTACGAAAACGATATGGGTCTTTTTGTACAAATACAAATTTTAGAGTACAAATAGAGCTAAGAGTGGCCGCAAATTAGGATCGCCTCGACAATATCGGAGTCTCCACTCAGTGGTAGCATAACAATAAATTCGAAGCACCAAATTATAATTATCTTCGGCAAACATTGCACTCTAATAACCACTCGAAGCCTGCATAAATTCACGTTACAGCGACGCATCGGTAGCATTCAGAGAATATACTGTAAGAAGGATTATAAAGAAACGCAGGTCTCATCCGGACATATCAATTCTTGTATGTGCAAATAAATCTCTTACCGAGCGATCCATCCATTCGCGCAAGTTCGGCTCGAAGTACATTGTTTTCACAATATTAAACTTCTCTAAATCAATTATTTTCAATTTGTAGTTTTAAAAATGCGCCATAACTATATGTAATTTCTTCTAATTAATTATGGGCCACAAAAATATGACAAACTTTGCATTTGCATCACAACTTCACAATTGCATGGCAACCTAATAACTGCATGGCTTCTTCTTGTTAGATTTCCTTAACGTAACGTGAGTACTTACATACCATAAAATAAAAATCACGACTCAAACACGAAATACAGGGGACTATTCTCCTACTCATTCAAATCACTAGGTCTGAGAAATATTTCCAAAATACCAGTTTGTCATAATCCAGCAAATAATCACAAATATGTAATAAATCTATAAAAATTAAACGTAAATAAAATGGGGCGTACGCTGGATGTATTACACTGGATGTGTTACGTTACACTAAATATGATAGAGCTTATCTGCTTAACATTAAATTAAAATAAACTACGATATAGTACATATTCATAAAAAAAATTTGTTATTCTTATATATTCCTTTTTATATCAGTTAGCTTTACATTGTCATAACGTGCAGTATTATACGATATTTAGCACTTTGGTATTTCACGCACGTGCACAACAAGTGTGTATAAAAAAGTATAGTGTATTAAAACCTACTTTCTAAATAAATCAAGTACACCCGTGTAATAAAGTTATTTGATTTCGTTTGTGATTGAACAAAAGCAGCTGCTTCGTCTATTTGAAAGTTGTGATGATAAAATGAACAATGTGGACGAGTTTAATAACATGCACATAATTGAAAATATCAGTCGGATCATTTAAATAGGTTTTTAGGCGAAATGTTTGTAACCTTTTATTAATGGAATGGTTCAAATTATGACCAGTGCTCTCTGGAATATATATTATAGCAGTAAAACGCAAGGTAATAGTGGGATAAAGCATATCTATCTGATACATAATATTGTATAAGTGAAAGTACTAAATGCGTGGGAAAAAACATGCCACTGAAGATTGTGGTAGAAAAGACCGGTCTTAGAGCCAAAAAGTGACGACAACGAAGAATTATTTTTTCCGGCTTGCTGAATGAATTGTGACACACTAGTTGCTTCGCAATGTTCGGTGTTAACCTTTGTGATAACATGTTTCTGATCTAAGCTAGTGATAGATGCCATACAGGTCATAACACAGTTGGGGGAGAATGCAAATAACAAGACATAAGCATGTATACTTTAGCGGATGATAAGAATGGCCAAGTGCAATATTATTCTCCTTAATGCACTCGAAACGTTCTTCGATACTTATATCACATATACATGCATTTTGCGTGATATTGACATAAAGCTCTATGTCCAGCGGTATTTAGTAGAATCGACAAAAGAAATATATCCATTCATTGCAGACCAACTGGGAGGTCTTTGTAACGTGCATTCAGCCACAATATGTCTCTAAATTTCAATTTTAAGTGGACATGTAAAGAAAAAAACCAAGTAATATTGAGCTCGCGGCTAAATTTAAATTTTGCTTGGCGGAATTATTTGCATATTATTAATTATTACTGAAGTTGATGAATCTACGCTTGTGTATTTATTCTGGGATACATAATATATTCATTTACTGTTTGTTTTAGTGTATTTTGTTATATATATATATATATATATATATATATATATATATATATATATATATATGTTTTAGTGTATTTTGTTTAAAATATTTGTTTAATATATAAGTTTTAGTGTATTTTGTTTAAAATATTTGTTTAATATATATATATATATATATATATATATATATATATATATATATATATATATATATATATATATATATATATTTAAACGTTTGGTAGAATAACATAATGAATATGGAATAAAATAGTTACTACATTTATATGGGTAAATATAAGCTCATTTTGATTGACGGACTTTTCACTCCACAAGGTCTTGTAGTATCCAACTTAAAAAGAAGTCATTTATATGTTCCCATAAAAATGCAGTAACCGACAATTACTGAAGAAACAGATCAGTCACGTGTTCGTGTTAAAAAGACCTGAAATATAAATGCGGATCACATGAAAATAAAATAATTCAAGACGCATGAAATCCGGTTTAACAGAAAATAAAGCGCAATCTTGAAATGAAACATCTTACAGGAGAAAAATACCTAATGGTAGAAGCGGTGCCGTCTTTATTACACGATAAGGGGCTAAACTAATTATTTCGGCTTTGTCAATGTTAGTATGTAGCTGATTTTCTTTTACAAAACAGATACTTTCTCTTAATTATGCACGCTGAAATTGGTACGGCTGCTAACATCCAGTATTCATATTAGTTATATATCTAGTTGAAAGAGCTGGTAAGAAAAACTGTACTTAACATGCATAGTTACGTCAAAGTTACATCGTAAAAAGACACATTATCGCTATTTTGTTTTAAGCAGTAGCTGCAATTCACATTAAATTACATTCCTCGGGAAAAATACGTCTTCGTATTACCAATGTCATTATGCCGCCCGGGATTCCTTTTTTCTAATCCAAAAGTATATAAAAAGAGACATGAATATCTACGTTCACAGAGAAATCCTCGATATGTCTAAACACGTGGTTTCCAAGCATGAAAAGTAAACTATAAATACAGTAAAATTTTGAAAACCACGAGTATATTTCACTCAGCGCAGTGAATGTTTCAACTACGTTAGTTTGATTTTTTTTATTATGGAAATAGTTTAGCAATATTAATTTATTCATATTTTACGAATGTAAATATTAGCTCTTGTACAACGATGATAAAACATTTTCAACCTTTGCATTACGCAAATTCCTGTAATAATATCGCAGAGCAGTGTCTATTTTGTCTGCAATTGTGCTCGACTTGTAAGCGAGTACATCGTATTCGCTTTAAGACAAATAATGCCAAGGATCGTGTCTTGAATTTCACAATTAACGGATAATATCTCGTATTTTTTAAAGGTCTTCTAATAAGCGAACTACCACATGACCCTATGTACCACATGACCCTATGTACCACATGACCCTATGTACCACCAGTACATTTAAGTTCTTCTCACCATTTTACGGTACATCATCGCCTGCAGTGGAATTTAAATAATCCAATAATAAAAATTGAATGAAAACAAATTTCCTTACGATCAGATGTCTACATATGTCGATAAAAGGACTAACTCGAAAGTTAAATATTCTCTCTTTCCTCTTCTGGCTGAAGCATTATAACCAACGTGTACGCTGATCTGGTTGAGTGCATGTAGGTAAGACATCCGCCATGATATGAATAGTAAGTCTGCAAACAAATGTCAGAAATTGTTGGAGTGTAGTGTATACTTTTTCTCGTAACTGTACTCTTTCTATAAAGCCTGCAAACAACTGCATTTTTAACGTTATTCTACATAATACTTTGAGCTGCTTTGTTGTTATAAGTATACTATCAACTGAGTGTATCCTAAACATAAAAAATATTTTCGTAATTTTACAATGTCATTAATATGGTTACATTTAAAGGAAGAAACCCAAAATGAACTAGCTACATATGAAAGTAGTTACGCGTCCATGCATAACATTAGTGACTCTTTACTCTTTAAGCCATGTCTTAATATGCAAGATATTTGCTGACATTATTTTGGTTTATGCATTTAATTATGTTCTTTTTCAAAATTATAGGTAATAACCGGGATATTTAATAGCTCACCTGAACTAATTTATGTAAGCCTGTATAGTAGCACTGGATTTCATTGAATGTTCTGAGGCTGACCCAGCGATAAACATTATCATCAAGTTGCTTGCGAACCCTTCATTCAAAGCTAGGAATGCTTATGGAATGAAGTGTGCGCAATAAAAATATATTATTATTGTAAGTACGTTAATCTTGGCTGCTCTATAGCCTTTAGGAGTTAGGCAGCATCAATGGCCGTTACGGAAAATACATTGTGTCTAATGTTGTTTTCTAAATAGAACAAACCATGAATAGAGAATACTGCAAATGCTTTATTCTTTTGTCAGCAAAAATACAATATTGCGTATTTTTGAATGTTAGGCACGTAAAAAACAAGACATGAATGATTAGGCATTATTATCAGAGACAATTAGAAAATAGAACTACGTGTTTAATCACAACATGAGTTAATATTAGGTAATGAAATAATACGGTATAATACGAGCAATTTAGTGTATTGACACAACTAATTGCATTTATTTCCATGTAGTTGTTGATAATTATATATATATATATATATATATATATATATATATATATATATATATATATATATATATATATATATGGGTATGTGGGTAGTGCATGGAGTGTATGCGTGGGTGATTTATGTTTATAATTACCATAGTAGTAAAATAGTTATGTTACATAAATTATACAGAGAGAAAGACAGAGACAGAACCAACTTCTGTTGTAAAATGTAACAAATAGTAAATTAACATTTAGAAAGAATGTACAGTATTGTGAATTTAATTCCAAATAGCTAAATGTTCTATCTTGAGTAAAAATGGATCAAGTTCCAATTGAATTTCATTTGTATTCCAAAGAAGTTCGTATATTGAATGTATTGATGTGCCAGTAGTTTCGAAAGAGCTAATGTGTGAATGACCTTGATTATAGCGATATGATATGACCTGGCAAGGTTATATATATATATATATATATATATATATATATATATATATATATATATATATATATACAAACATGAAAAGAAGAAAAGAGCGCAGTGTAAAAGACAGCTGCAGTGTAGCAAATATATCATGATCTGAATACCATGGAAGGGAAGGAAAAGATCTACAAGATAGCAAAGGACAGGCAAAATAGCGAGAGAGAGAGAGAGAGAGAGAGAGAGAGAGAGAGAGAGAGAGAGAGAGAGAGAGAGGACAATCAGTAAATATGATAAAAGATAAAGAAGGTACCCTTTAGGCAACTGATGAAGCCATTCCGGTTAGATGGAAAATCGATCCGTAACGGAGAAAGCTTTAGACCACTCGGTCACTCTGGGCCCCCAATAATGATATCACGTTAAAATAACGTGTTTCTGGTATATTCGAAAGTAACCATTTAAATATAAAAAATTATGTTATTGAAATCGTTTAGACGAGTGAAATTCTCTAAATATTTTTTATTACAATGTGTTTTTACAGAGTACAAAACGAGTTAAATAAACACAAACAAAATCACTCATGCAAATAGTTTAGCACAAAATGCAAAATGGATATGTAATACATGTATGTTTTCTTTCTACATAATGCTACTACCCTCCTCGACATCCAGTAGCAATGATGATAAAGGGTATAGCTTAAACCCTTTAATGAAATAAACGTTGACGTTTGTCAGCATAGTATTGTATATTGACTGCGAATTCTGTTGACATCACATTCTTCCTTTTGTACTATGGCGTTTATCTCGCATGAAACAAAATTATGACAAAGGAAATAAGATACAATTAGGTCTGGTTTTGAGGCTTGGTACAAGAATTATACAATTTCGATTCTACACTGTTTCATGGTGCGTATATAATGTTTTCCTCCTGCATCAATAAATGGGATTCATTAGGAGCAGGAAAGTTTTATTACCTTACCTACTAAAAAGTTCAGGCAAAACCTTTTTATGCTTAGAGTCTAAGGAAGCGCACTGTGAATATAAATCAAGAATAAAGATATGTTGTAAGAGTTTTTGTTTGGTCCATTAACTCGCACGAAAATATTCTTTTGTTTCATTATCTTTATTTCACATGCTGTTTACAAAGTACATAAAAACACAGGAATACATATGGTTAATTAATGAATTGTAAAAAAACATTAATTACTTTTGGGTGATGCTGATATCTGTTAGTATATCCAACATACATACATACATACATACATACATACATACATACATACATACATACATACATACATACATACATACATACTTTTGCATTTAATAGTGCTTTTGAACATAAAATAAGATCGTTGGTGAGAGTTAAAGAGATTACACTTCATTAATAAGGTAGGGTCATAACTGCTAATTGTGGGTGACATTAATTTAGGTAATGACCTCTCTCGATATTATGTACCGGTGTCAGTGAAAATAAAGATTATTATCAAAGAACTGGGCACGATTATTGGGAAGAAATAGTGCAATACGAGCCCCCTTAGACAAGAAAATAACTAAAATAATCAACAAATTGGTGATGGAAATTAAAATTCAACTTGAACAATATCAACAGGATTTGTTAGCAGTGCCTAAGTTTGGATTTATGTCATCATCACAAAGAGTGTATAAAAGGGCGCAATGCACACGGATGATTGCACCTTCTTCCTCTCAAACGTGTCCCAACGTTTTCGTTTTCTTCTAGGCTTTCCTTTCCGACCGTCCCGCCCTTCTTGGACTTCCTAGAGTTTACGCTGTGCTTGTCAATTCACTCTTTCGGTCTTCACTCGTCACTTCTCTTTTTCTTGGAACCCGTCTTCGGACTGTCGAGTACCTTCACCCTCGGAAAACTGTTTTCTTAAAGGACAAAAATATCTCTTAATCGATATATGTATAATCTTTTTAGTTTATAAATACAGTTCCTTCATTTACGTTAATCAGAACATACTAGCCATCCAGTCACTTCCCAAAGCCTATATACGGTAGTATCTTGCCATAAATTACCTCTCTATTGAGACTGTAGTGCATGCTACTACATGTTTGATTACTATTGCATGCATTTCACAGATGATTACTCACTTTCAAAGTATGTAAACATTACAAAAGCAAATGTAGTAGGTAGTTATCATTAACACACGCTAATCAATATCGTCCTAACAGACAAATGACACTATTTTATATTTTTCTATTCTCTATACAACATTTGTAATGCAGGAAAAGTGAATTTAACAGCAAAGCATGACAGACTGACACCATATATCAATACGGCAGTGTGTGCGTAACGGATACCTAAATGAATACGGCAGTTTGTGCACAACGTATCGCCACTCTTGCTGATGAGATATATACAAAACAAGGGTAATTGACAAATCAGAAATCAAAGGAAGCAATGCCTGTAGGTCTACTGTGGATGAGGTTACGCTCCTCTATTGGACACAGGTTACTAATTATATGGAGGAACACTGAACCAGTCTAGATACTAGTGAAGAACAATAGAGTATTTACAGGTTGGGTGGTCCATAATTGGTCAATAATGAAAAGTAACATTTTAGTAAAAATATATTTTGAGAGGTTATCCTATCTGTAAAAATATATACACAATCTTCTTTTTATGCAATTTTAGTATTTACACAGGCATGATTTAGAAGTACTCAATAATGAAAGTAGCACCTGGTTCATTTGGTGCAGAATGAATAACATGTTTTTCATACACATGTAGATAAAAAAAATCCACGGATCATATGGTGTTCTCAACATAGCACCATGCACCAAGGATAGTTGTGCATGGAGAAATATAGGTCTGATAATTAGCACCCAGTCTCACACACACACACACACACACACACACACACACACACACACACACACACACACACACACACACAAACACACACACACACCATTACCTTTGATACAGAGATGTGGCCCTGATATCTCACTGCTCTAATTATGGATTAATACTGCACGAACATTGGATCTTTTTTAAATTTGTTATTCTACACAAGAGTTCTAACCTCGTTAACATTCAGCATATTTCCAACTGTGAAGAAGAATGGCCTTTCCTCATTTAGTGAGACTATACCGTCCGTAGTTCAAAGATGTACGTCTGTTACCAGCTGGTTTTACCGACAGCAAGGAAATTGCGTGAGCGTTCTCGTCGTTCGTGTGCTTGTTATACTATCCATGTTTCTTACTCACTAAAAGCTCTGATGGCCTAGTGGTTAGAGCGTCCTCCTCGGAAGCGGGAGGTTGTGGGTTCGATCCTCGGCCGAGTCATACAAAAGACTTCAAAAAATGGTACTAACAGCTGCCTCGCTAGGCGCTCAGCATTAAGAGGTTAGTGTTAGGACTGGTCGTACTGGTGTCAAGATAATGTGACTGGGTGGGACATCATGCTACATGTCTGCGGCATGATGCCCTAGTGCTAGACATCACTATAAACTGCCTCACTGCAAACATCGTTTTCAATGACTGAAAAATTGTTAAAAGCAACGTTAAAAATCCTAATCAAACAAACTTCTTACTCACTAATGCAAAGTCATAGCTATTCGTAACACTAATGTATAGAAACGGAAAACAAATAGGCCGGCAAATTCTAGCACTAATCTATTACTGATGAGTGGTTAGCGAGGCAGCTGTTAGTATTATAAGTGTATGCTATGATTCGGCCATGGTTCGACCCACGAACTCTCGCATCCTAGGCGGATGTTATAACCACTTCGGTTGTATTATTATTATTATTATTATTATTATTATTATTATTATTAGTTGTAGTAGTAGTAGTTGAAACAGTAATAGTAGCGGTCCATTGCATACTTATAGTTTCTTTCTGTTTATGGTATCTTTTTAAAATCAAATAGTCACCTTATGACATGCTAGTTCATAAACTATTATAAACGATTTGACTGAGACGTGCCATTTTGATAAATAAAACGTTCGTTCTCAGCACATCAATTCATCAATCTGAATACGAAATTAGGAAACTCAAAACCAACTTTACTTTCCTTAAAGTGTCATATAATTATATGGCTAGGTTTAGTTGAATTTGTATCCACGATGTCAAAAATTATTAATCTATTCTTCACCTCAACCACATCCTCTTCCTCCCCACTTCCACAAAAAAAGGTATCGCCTATCCATGGTCGGATGTTCCCGCCTGGTTTTTCGGTTTTCCGTACATCAAAGACCACAATACACCCAAATATGTGCGGTCCAGAGCGCATGTTAGACAGACGCATGTTAGACACTATTTGGACAAGGAGGGGTTTTAAATTACCTCTCTGTGATGACGTCAATCGAAAATACCAGATGACACCGACACGCCCACTGACAAGTGTTCTGTAGATAAAGCGGGCTTGAAAACCTATCCATTCTCTATTTTTATTATTTTGCAAATCTTTCTTCAACATGTTCTGGTTATTGTTATCTATCTATCTATCTATCTATCTATCTATCTATCTATCTATCTATCTATCTATCTATCTATCTATCTATCTATCCGTTTGTCTATCTATATATATCTATCTGTTTCTATATATTTATCTATATCTATATATCTATCCATCCATCCATATATACGTACGAACATATATATATATATATATATATATATATATATATATATATATATATATATATATATATTCTTAGTTTCTAATAACTAAAACAGGGAAAGAGTGAATACAACAAGCTTTGTAAAATTTGGAAAAAAATTTTAAGAATGGATAAAATAACTTAATACATAAAGAATTCATCAATAATAAAATTTACAATACAACAACATGTACTAGAAAAGACAAATACAAGTTTAAAACTGACAAAGGAACAAATATAAATAAAATCAGATATATAATACAGTATATATATATATATATATATATATATATATATATATATATATATATATATATATATATACACACACACACGCACACACATACACGCACACGCACAGATATATATATATATATATATATATATATATATATATATATATATATATATATATATATATATATATATATATGTATGTATATATATATATATATATATATATATATATATATATATATATATATATATATATATATATATATATATATATATATATATATATATTTAATACATATGCTACTACAGTCGTGTGATTACGTAAAGTGATCACATAACCCACTACTTTATGGATGCCGACAGCAGATTAAAATATTGATGCGATCACTTTATATCCGTAATAATAGCCAAACTACATTGTACGTAATAATATTAGGTGACACATAATTATATCTGAGCGCGATATATATTTAATCTTTGGGTGACATATGAACCATTTGGAAGCCGGTTGATTTAGACGCTGTTTCCTAAAAACCGTTTATGTACATATATATATATATATATATATATATATATATATATATATATATATATATATATATATATATATATATATATATATATATTTCATTACTGACCTTCCAATAGCAAATAAATTCGTCATTCTTGTCGATTTTGATGCAAGAGTGGGCTGTACTCACTTTTTCTGTGATGGAGTGCTAGGAAAGCACTGAGTGGGTCAATGCAACAACAACGGTCTGGTTTTGCTCCAGGCTTGCGCCGTGCATGAAATTCTTATGTCAATTGTATAACCGATTTCCTATATTTAACCGGACGTCATCGATTTATCCTCACTCTAAGTAATGGCACATCATCTACTACGTCATTATCAGGAAGAGGAACAGGCATGATGTATAAGTGACCAAGTCCTTGTGTGTCGTTGACTGCAAGACAGACCACCGCTTCATCACCAAACTCAATACCCACATTCAGTCCAAAAGACGCCCACAGGTAAAGAAAGCTCATACACGGCTAAAGATCACCAATCTGAAATGCACCAGGATCAAACAATATATTGTTGATGTTCTGAACGAACGTCTGAAATCTACCCCTGTCGACAACCATCACGTGCAGACCGACTGGGTGGCATGCAGAGAGCCGGTCTACAGCACAGATAAATAAATGTTATGACCCTCAAGAAGAAAGTATCAAGACTGGTTTGATGAGAACTGCGAAGACTTCAAGCACTTTCTGTATGAGAAATACAGCTCCTTCAAACCTATCTCAACGACCCCAACTCCACCTCTATGAAAGATGCGTACAACAATATACGCAAAACAGTACGACAGAAACTGCGTCGGATGCGAGACATATGGCGGAGTAACAAAGCTGATGAAATCCATTGCTACGCAGACCACGACGAGGTGAACCTTCGCATTGCTAGTTCCATCGCAACTTTCGTCTGATTCCCTGACATCATCTGAAATAGAAGCGGATTCAGCATCTCGATCTAACCAATGGTCTACAGGGCAGTTGTGCTCCACACACTACCCTACTCTTGCGAAAACTGGTCGGTGTACCACCGCCACGACAGAAAGCTGAACCACATTCACACCACAAGAGTCAGGAATATTATCGGCAAAAAGTGGCAGGAAAAGGTTCCAGGCATTGAGGTACTCGCCCAAGTAGATCTGCCAAGCATCCGCACCATTCTGACGCAGTCCCAACTACGCTGGGCGGGTCATGTTGTATGCATGCCAGACATCCGGGCTGCCAAAGAGACTAACTTATGGCACAAAGGCTCCAAGTTGTGCGAATCTAGAGGGAGATAAGCTGTAGAACGTACCGAGGAAAACCAGAAAAGCAATCGCCGTCAATCCTCCTGGAGATGTATCACTCATTTCATGTCCCGTATTCAAACGAGCATTCCGTGCAAGGATTGGCAACACTAGCCGTATACACATGTGCAAAACAGAACCAGCCCCTCCAACCCTCGGATGATTAGGGAGGTTTTCGTCGAATTGTCGGACGAACAACAATAAAAAACCTGTTGAGTGGTAACCTTACATTAGTGGATCAGGTTAGGACGACATTGATCAGCCTGGTTGTTATTAAAATAACTTTAACTAGAACTATAAGCGAAATTTTCGATGAGCAGCTTCAGCGTGGTTGATGGTACGATCGTCTCCGTTTAAAGACCTTTCGTACACAGGCCAGATTTCAGGCGGAAACATTGGTCGACGTCGACTTCGGTTGCGATTTGGGCGACCAACGTAATTGTTCTCGAACCAGTTGATGATCGGTAAAAGGTCATCCTGTATCCCATTTGAAACTGATTCTAGCCCAATGTCCAGATCGTACAAAAGTAAGGGCAACGATCACTTGACAGTGCATAGCAAATACGGAATCCGTGTTGTACCTATGTAGGAGACCGCCTTTGCAAGTTTCTTACGCATGTTCTTCGTCAGATGAAACATACATCCATGGATTCCAGCGGAAGGAAACGTTGCTCGAATTGCACCTATCGCCGCTTGTTCAAAGTCAATGGATACTGAAGTAAGAGTTGTTTTGTCATACTCCTTGTAGTTCTCAGATCTGGATAGCTCTTTTAGTAGAACCTTGTTCATTAGCTGTTAATTTTGTTACAACCTGGTTTTCTACAACTTTTGATAGTCGTTAACTCAAACACTTCCAACAATGTACGTAACTGGCGTCAACATTTCTTACTCAGCAACCACAACATATAACTAGAACCAACAAGCATGAATTGGCAAAACAGATGCGACTTATTCTTGCAATTGCTGTCTTATATTATATTTTTCGTCAAATATTTTTTTTCGTTTTGCTTAGAAAAGTTCAGTTCATAAAAAGCATTTGGCTCTGTACTATCCTCAGTTCTGGAGTGGCAATGAGGTCCAGCATTTACACTGTCGTCAAAAAAGAGCGTTAGTCATGGTAACCAGTTAGCCCAATTTGTGTAAGATTTACCGTATTCAGTACGTTCTGATCTAAACGCATTCTCTCTGACGTATTATTTTTCTCTAGGACACTCCGCATCGCTTTACTGATTTATCAAGTAGCTTTAGCAAGTAATTTAGGTCTTAGTGAGATAACTTATTTTATCTCGGCCATGTGCTTGTCTTTAAATCGTCCCATTATTTAATTTGCTGCCAACATCAGAGTGCTTACTGAGTGCGCTATCAGCACAATGCCATTCTGATAAATAAAACTGCATTGCAAACATATCACGATAAATATGTTATTCCTAATTTCATAGCACTGTGGGTCCGTGAGGAAAAGCTTAACATGGTCGCCATAGTTTGCTTTGATCGTACTGTAATGAAAGTCGTATATCAGCTACATTAGCAACTCAAGAAAAGTGAACACGATACTGATTGGTTTATTTCATTTCAAACGTGTTTTCTATCTGTGGATGGCGAGCGAGTTCTCACAAGTAATCTTCACTCAGACGAAGACCGGACCTGCTACTAGCTTATGACATCTCGCAAGGTCTTTGCCTAGCTCTGTGTTGCATGTTTTCCAATATTATCCATAGTCTTGTCAGGTACTGAATTATTCATCAGTTACATATACTTCTAGCTCAGTATCGTATGTCACAGCTGCACGTTTTGTCTACATCATATCGATATAGGACATCAGCCAATCCTCCTTTTTGAATTTCACAACAACACGAATTATAACCATCAGCAGTCAAAGATGGACTCGCTATTTCATATTTGTTTGTATATTACGTGTTGTCAAACCAGCGCCACTTTTGTCTAAAGTGGTGTTGTGATACTGGCACAGCATTTCTTCGACTACTATACAACATCGATTTGCGATTATTGGATAATTTCTATGAGCATCACGTAGCTAAGCATGATATTAAATACCCATTTCTAGAACGCATAATAACGTTTCTGTAAAATGTCACCCCAGAGAATTAGCCCAAAGGAAGCCTATTTGATATGACCTTGGCACATAAACCATTCGTATAACAATATTAATATTTTTTAATTCTTTCATTTCATAATATGTTGAAAAACAGTTATTGTTCGCTACAGTGTGTTGTTTTGTGATGAGATTAATTACTAATATCATTAAATATCTCCAGCTCAAAATGTCAGCGCTAACTTGTCATACCACGATATCCCTTAATAAGAATGAAGTCTTTTCGGCTGGATCTAGCGTTTAATACGACACTAAGAGGTCGCAAAAATGTTTGAAACACACATTTCAGCATCAGAACGTCCGTTTTCAAATAGAGATAATTATATTTGCCAAGATTCTTTCTTTCAGAAGAGCGGGGCCCCGGGTGGCCGAGTGGTCTAAAGCATTCACCGTTACGGATCACTGCCATATCACCTCTGTCTGTGTGGGTTCGAGTCTCAGGCTCGTCTAATGTGGGTATGTGAGAAAGCTTGCCAGTAGCTTCTCGTGGGTCGGTGGTTCTTTCCGGTTTTTTCCTGGGTTCTTCCTCCATCAATAATACTGGCCGCCATGTATAGCCTATCTTGTGCTGCAAAATGGCGTTAAACCCTACAACATCTTCCAAAAGTATTCCAAACAACAAGCATATATGTGACGTCTAACATTTAGTCTCCCAATGCTGGCTAAAGAATGGCAGGCGAGAAATGCAAATCACCTACCTAGAGTAAATTATACATATTTCTCTCAATTTTATGTGTTATGGGCGCTTTTATCTATCGAATATTTAAAAGGGTGTCACGATGCAGCTGGAGGTAATGCATCTGAGACTATGAAATACTACAAGAACACATTATGTTAGCGTTAATCGCATATTGCATTATTATGTAGCATTCTGTGATTTAAACCAGTGACAGTTATCTGTGAATCTCTCACCGCCAAGCAGTTGCACAGAAAGTGCACATACATTAGAAAACATAATAATCTCTCTCTATATCGTTCGCATCACTTAGTGTTTTTTTGTAGTTGGAAAACATTTTACGAACATTACTACTTTAAGCAGGACCTTAACCAACTCGTTGTTACAGTTTCGTCCGCGATAAAGTTGTAATGGTTTGCCTATCTTGTTGTTGATGCAGACTTGTAGCAGCAGGGAGGCAAATCGAATAACCTTTTATAGAAGCGTCCATTTAGCAAACCAAGGATTCCTCCATAATCGTTTAAAAAGTTTCCTTTGGGGTCGCAAGGTCCTTGTCGCACCCTCCCTGCTGCTATGGGGGTAAAAATCCTTTTTACGATGAAAATCCTTTTAGGATTTCAACCGAATATTTGATCAAGTCCGACATGATATATTTTGATCTCGGGCCAACAGCTGCCTTCATTGCAAAGATAGAGGACAGAAGGGGCACCTTCTAACCAGCTGCATAACAGCCCTTTTAAGGGCTTAAATCACTGCCATTTATTTTTAATAGAGCTCTCATTTGGCAAGAGAACTCTTTTTGAACAAGCTTTTTAGAAAAAATTAATACGATCTTTTTGAAACACCGCCTCAAAATTTACAATCTAGTCCAACCAAACAGTGACTCAACTATATATGTCGCATAGACATTTTAGCTATAAATTATTAGGGCCTTACGATATGTACACTATGTACTAGTAATATTGGTATGTTAAGTGTTAGGAAAATTCTACAACTTATAGAATTGGACTAAATTGCATAGGTGGCTGACACATTATTGGTTTTATTTTGTCAATTAGTAAAACTAGACTGAATTTTGAAATAAGTATGGCTAGGGCGTTCTAGGGCGTAAACGACATCCATCTTCGACATCGGCTGTCCGACCTCCGGGACCTTTTCCTCCTTTTCCTCGTCCAGAGCCCATCAACATAGCGATATGACAAGATTATTTTTCTCTCGCTATTTGGTGCGCATTGCACCTCCATTTGTGACAAACTCACAGATTGGTTGATAGGGTTGAGTCTGTGTTGCAGCAGGGAGGCGAATGGCTAATGACATGAATGTAAGGATGGTTGAGTAGGAATAGACCATTCCTACTCACCCAGGGCCTTACATTCATGTCATTAGCCACTTTTTAGTGGTATGACATGACAGCCAATTAAATAGCGCACTATGTGCGTTAAAAGCCCGTGGGGATGTGGCACCATTCCTTTCCCACGGGAAACCGACCACCATTAACAAATGGTGGTTTAAACCAGTGATCACATGACCCTTCGTGGCCGGCATAACTATAATCCAATTATCTATCTCGGGTTATGCAAATTTATCGTTACAAATCCATGTGGGATTGACTAAGCGTGACTAAAGAAATTTTTAAAGAGATTATAATCCATATCACCGCCGCACCAAGTTTGCCAAATATTTCGTAGCGTATGAATGTCAACTCTATTAAATACCGCAAGAATATTAAAGTTTCCCCTGATCATTTTTGGTATGTGTGTATACTTCTGAGTAACATATATCACATCGGTATTTTTATGCCTACCTCTAGAAAATATCCTAGCAGGATTCTTTTGATTGTCTAACATCACATCATCATATACGACTAAATTGTTAATATTTCTATCAAGAAAATCAACACTCGGTGCTTCCTCAATATCGGTTATAAACTACTTAATATTCTCATCGATTTCCGATTTTTCTTTCTCGTTAAAATTCTTTAACACCTCGTAACATTGCTGATCGTCTGCGCTCGGAGCAATCAAATATAGTTTATCCCATTTCATCCATCTCATTATCAAATTAAGTAGCAGTAGCGTCTTACCATTTCTAGATGGTTCGATTATAATCATGCGAATAGAATTCGGTAGCGCTGCATGATGCTTAACTGGTTCTCGTGTATTTGTCGCCGAAAACTACATTCATGTTATTATAAATAAATTATGGATCTATATTGTGTGAAATGTAAGAAGTGTACTAGCACAAACGACTTGACGATTACAACTAAAAAAAACAGAACATCACTTGCTGGTAAGTGTGTACAATGTGGTACAAAAAAATTTAGATTTGTTTCTATGAAATCTAGAGATGTTATAAAAACAAAAGAGGAGGTGATATTGCATCCAAGTTAGTAAAACTCCCAGGAACACCATGGGCAAAATATCCGGGAGAAAAACACCTTCCAGGGTAAAGTTATTGTGGACCCGGGACCAGACTAGATATCAGACTCGATGATCAAAACCAACCCCGACCCGGTGAGTATCCTCTACACACTATTGATAAGGCGTGTCATGCTCATGATGTTGCTTATAAAAGTAGCAATCTCTAACAGAGACATATCGCAGATGAAAAATTAATTCATGCGTTATATTCTATCACTGATAAATCCTTCAAAGAAAAATTGGCTTCATGGTTGATAAAATTGGCGATGAAACGTAAATTGATGTTGGGTGCTGGTAATTAATAACATCATGGAATCTATTTATTATTCCCCAAGAGGATAATGGAGGGGTAAAGCAGCAATCAATAAACTCGCTAGCGCCGCAAAGGTGAAACATACCACTGCAGCGGATTGGTTATCTAAACAGGTAATATGGCAAATTTATCTACCACCACCTAAACAAATTAACTACTCGCATTTTGATGTCAGCGCACCTAATGAAGTTCATCAGGCTGATATATTATTTCTGCCGCATGATGCTTTTTACAAGTATGCGCTAACCGTAGTTGATGTTGGGAGTCGATACAAACAAGAAGAACCACTAAAGACAAAATCATCAACTGAGGTGGCTTCTGCGTTTGAAAGGATTTATCGAAGGGGTCATATGCACTGGCCAAATCTATTACAAGTTGATCCTGGCAAGGAATTTCAGGGTGCAGTGTTATCAATAATGAAGCATCATAATGTCACCATCAGACGAGGACATACTGCACTGCATCGCGATCAGGCAATTGTTGAACGAGTTAATCACACACTTGCTGAGCGATTATTTGGATATCAATACGCGAAGGAATTTATCCAGGATAAACGATCTCGTGAATGGGTCAAGAGATTACCAGGCGTAATTATTCGAATAATTAATATGAAACCTAACAACGCGATTAAAAAGGTATATACCCGTAAAACCACAAAATGATTTTTCAAAACAACCAGTTGTTACGAAATACCCGATATGGCATAGAGGGTACACCGTACTCCTCTAAGTGAGTTGTCCTGTACAGCGAGTCGCACTTGCCGCGCGTATAATGAAGGTTTCGCGCGAATCACTTTTTACAAGTACGGCATACTTCTATATAAGTATAGTGCAGGGTCATTTTAAGACGCAGTGGACATTAGAGCAGACCTCTAACTGTTTCATTTGTCGGGAATTAGAGCCGAAAAGTTGGGTGAGTCAAATGCGTTCTTTTTGGTCAATATTTCAGTTAAATGTTCAGTTTCGTAATAGCACGTTCGTTTTATTATGTATTGCGTTAATTCGTTTTATTATTTGGAAAACTGTCCATTTTTATATTCAGCTCGCCGGTCAACGAGTGAATAGATGAGTATTCCAGTCCAATGTTAACAGGTGGAGTGGAGACGGGCAAACATGAACTACTGCCGCACCGAAAAGAAGTGCAGGGTTAACGTCCGTAGTTTTGGTTTATTGACTACTTTATGTGAGACACGAATAGCGTGTTTAGTCAATTGAATGCTATGTTTTGTTGTATTAACAATTTTGTGTGTGACACGAATAGCGTGTTTATAGTCAATTGAACCCTATGTTTTGATTTATTGACTATTTTGTGTGTGATACGAATATCGTGTCTATAGTCAATGTAATGCTACTTTTGTATATTGGATACAGACATTTAGTACAGTAGTGGATGACTACAGACATATAGTACAGTAGTGGATGACTACAGACATTTAGTACGGTAGTGGATTCATTTGTATATAGATATCATTATATATATATATATATATATATATATATATATATATATATATATATATATATAGATATATATATATATATATACCTATCATGTTGATTTTTAATATAATTTTTATTTAACCGAACGTGTTTGTTATTTCTTTAAAACCCTGCCTAGTCTCAAAGTGTCGGCTCGGCAACGTTACACGAGTACTCGGTAATGTCACTGTTAGGTATTAATATGAACCAGGAGAGCTCGAAGGTGGCAAAAAAGAGCTACTGATCCTATTTGGAGTGTTACTGCACATAAAATATCTAGTATACCACGATCTGTGGGTAGACTGCCAATCTATAGTTTGTATTCAACTGCTCCTCAGTGAGGATTTACTCGTGTACAACTACAAGTGATACCCGAGGATACTCAATTACCGCCGCGTGGTCTTAAATAGCACCTCTTCGTCTGTTGCACTCAAGACAAGTCAGCATCACATTATCTCTGATATAACCAATACTGCTATTCTTTCTGTCTACGGTAAATTGGCGAGGATCTTTATCCGACCAACACCAACGCATTATACAATTGCAACTCGCGAAGTGATTATTACGTTGTTGTTTCAGTGTGATTATACATTCGGCATCAATATCATATGTTCTGTTATTTTTTTGTCGTCTTGTTTATAACCAGAGTTTTTTTTCTGATTATATCATCGCTGACAATTATCACTTATTGTAATGTCTTTATAGTCTAAAACAACTCTTCGAAATTGATTTATTCTTCGTACTCTGGACACCGCAAGATAAACTAAATTCGACCACTCGATGTGATTATCTATGATCCAAACAATTGTATCGGATATAGTCAATCCCTGCGAAGAATGTATCGTCGCTGCGTATCCCAACTTCCATGGGGATTTATCAGCACGCAATGCATCTTCGACAACATTGATTTCAACCAACACAATATCATTTAACACTAGAATCTGCTTTTCACTTTGTCCTGGAATATCAACTTCGATATTTTGTCTTCGTGTATCCTGGGGTCTATAACACAATGGCACTGGAAGTATTGCAAATTTTTCTTTATGCATGTTAAATAACTTCATCTTAAGTGTATCTCTGACTATATTTTTACTCGCCACTATCAAATCATTTGGTCTCCACGCTTCCCAGAAATCATTTAATGGGGTTTCCGAAATTATTTCACGTGCCATTTCACACTGGATTCTATCCGGTTACTCGCGTAATTGTTTATCAAGTGCTCTATGATCGGTATTAATTTCTTCATAATAGTCTACAAAATTCTTTAGCCAATCATGTGGAGTCAAACCGACAATTGGTGGTGGTTAACCATGATCGCCACACATTATCACTTGTGTATTCGCTAGCAATAACCAATCAATAAACTTTTGTAATATATCTAACGACACTGTGCATATCTCATCCCAAATAATGATTTCAGGAATATATTTTTCGCCCATTCGATCAGGAGTCCATTCGTCACCTTTCCATCGAAAAAAACTATCATAAGTTCAAGCATTAATTCCTCGTTGTTTCATCTCTCTTGCAAGTCTGCGTGTTGGAGTTAGCACAATCATGTTTGATTTCCTTCGAAATAATTCAATCGCACGAGTCGTCTTTCCTGACCCACCAAAGCCGTTTAAGTAACTGATTTTATATCTACATAATTGATCGGAACACGACGGTGCATTAAATAGTTCTGATATCTGATTATTTTTCAAGTAATTGTTTTCAGTTGTAACATGTGATGATTTCGAATAATCAAGCAGTATTTCTTTTTTAATTCTCCATGATCCCCAACTCTCGTCTGAATTAGAGAATTCAGCTACTGCTTCGCTATATTTTACGTCTATATAAAATGAATCAGTGGCGACGTTAACTGCGGTGTCAGGAAATCTATTTATCATCTAAAGTAAATTAATAGAAGCATAAGCCAGCAAATGCGACCTTAGATGAACATATTGAGGATTTTGTCCATCTTTGTAAGTAAAAATTGTACCTAATTTGGTTCCATCGGACCAGAAAGCGTCTTTACGATCGACGTATATACCCCTAGATGTTACATCTGCGATTATAAAATCGTATTCAGCGTCGTCTATAATCAACCGCGACTAATATCGTTTATGGTCGTATTTTCCACCTTGTGTGAATTTACCAATTATTCTTCTACCGAAATCTTTTGCGGGTTTATTTCTAACTTCAAAGATTTCTTTTGACCATTTCACGATATATTCTTCGTCGAGATCAGGGAATTGTTTTTTTTATACTATCTAGACTATCGGGTTGTGGTAACCAGACTTCATTTTGTTTCCGATATGATATAATTGCTTCACTGACATTCAGCGATATCAGCATTTTAGAATAAATTATATACCGTAATAACACTATGACGTGTCTACCAAACCAAACATAACACGGATGAAGTCTTTTAGCTAATTCAAATGATATCACACGAGCGAATCCGGTGAGATCAAAATCAGGCAGTGGTCCATTAATCGCAACACGGGTCATCTCATGTGTGGGATGTCCAAATCTTTTGAAGTACTCAGAGCACTCTCCGTACCCAAGAACACTTCCTGGATAACACGCAACCATATCAACCGAAATAATACTTTTAGGGTCGTATTTTGTATTCCATAATCCATCATGGTTGTACTCGATGCAGCTCGATTCGATATCTGAGAGAAATTCTGCGCGTGTTGGTTTCCATAGATTTCTCTTTCTCGTGAAATGAGCTGCAATTGATGGAATTGTAAAACAGTTTGTTAGTAATTGTTCGTCGTAATCCGTTGAAAAACCACTAGCTAGTTTTTTCATCTCGTTGTGGAGGGCTTAAGTACGGTATAATTCGCAATTGGGTCTTACAAATTGATCGAATTTACCCTCTTCGTCTTCAAAACTGAAGTAACCACACTGACACAGGATCGTGTTTACTTAACTCGTAAATAAAATCAAATACATTTCCCGTGTAATATTTTATGGTTCTATCCCGCGGAAATATTGTTACCGCAGGTGTCCAAGCGTGTTCATTATGATCAATAATTTTGATTGGAGCTCCTTTTGATTTATATTTTTATTCGTGTAATACCACTCATGTTATCGTCATTACGGTTATTGGGAATCTTTACGATGTTTCTAATTTGGTTATATCTTGAATTGTTGGTCCGCTTTCCTTCACTGTTAATCCCCATTTGTTTATTTTTTGTGTCTTAGATCCGTCAATTATCTTCCACGCAACGCATTTGTAAAATGCTCTATTATCCGTTCTGCTACACAATTTATTCTCCCTGACAATTTCATTAGTTTTAATTTTTCAATACTCTGTTTATCATTTATCGGATAGATCCCATAAACAACCGCTGTTTCAGGATAGGATCTCTCGTAATACGGTTTGTCAATTCCAGTCAGAATTCCTGGTTTGGAATCCTGACTCACAGTGACAGTTCTCTTATTTTTCAGGATGGGTTCAAATTTGTCGCGTATAATCCAATTCCCAGTTTCTGAGCGGATAATGAATTTCACTCTAAAAAAATACTTTTCTTGTCAAGATGTGAGATTATCACGGCTGCTCTTTCGTCCTTAATGGTAGCATCAACACTACCATCAATTCGAAATGTCGACCAACAGTGAGATGCTCCATCGCGCTTGAATTCATTACAACCATCACAGATTTTACCTATCTATCACTTATTAGATTCTTTGGTACTTCGGTGGAGACTCTATAAAGATTGAATTCAACATTTTTCCAAGGGGTAATTTTCGATAATCTCTCAAACTCCTCCATGCTATAATTAAAACAAGTATTTTAATAAAGAATGTATTATATCATTGCAAATAGCTTATGATAGGATCAGTAACCGCTTGTGACAAACCATGCAGACATGAATTCTGTGGATATCATTTACAAAGCGTACGTCATGGGAGTTTAGGCATATGGTGACTTTATCAATGGTTTGTCTGATTTATCACTATGCGGAAGTAATAGTAAATTGGGGTGGGTGAAGCAATCTACGGATTTTTCATTGGTGACAAAGTCACTACATTTAGATCGTACATTAATTTATAATGGTGGGCGAAGCACTGACAACTAAATTAGCACAACAACGATTAGATGCGATTAAGAAATTTATTCCGGTTCGTGATTCCGTTAGAAATATGTTCCAAACGAGACAAGAATTTCAGAGTGATTTAGCGGCGGACACGGAACAGCTATTCAAACCAGTAACCACTGCTCCTAAAGATACTGTACCAATACTTAAAAAAATAGCAAAGGAAACTGAAAAAAAAAACATCAGCGTTGTTAAGAAAATCCCCTCCTGATCCATAAAAACCCCAATGAAAAAAATAGTAGAGAACTTACGTGGGAGATTTAATGAGGAGGGGTTAGCAGCAATTGATAAGAATGATCCAGCAGGGCTTGCTGCGCTTGTTGTTGCGACATATGAAAACAGGAAAAAAAATATTGAAAACAGAACAACAAACGTATATTAAAAGTATGAATCATTGGGATTATGTGATTTACAAAATCAAAACTAACACAAGTCGAATTGATAAAGGCCATACATCATACACTATATATCTAGAAGCGGTGAGTACAGTGAATGATCAATATGAAGAACTAAAAGCAAAAACAAAAAAACCCCACAAAGATTGCAAAGAAAAAGACAACAGCCTTCAAAGAAAATATCTTTCTCACCTCAACGACAACTACCACCAGATGATGATGATAAGCAATCATTGTATATACCATCTGATCAAGATGAATCTAATGATGAACTTTTTAGTTATTTACAAAATCAGGAAAGGGATACACAGGGTGCAACTGGTTATAGTAGTGGGGAGGAATTTTCTCAGAGTGTAACCCAAAACAGAGTTTCGGGTAGTGGTCTAGTTAGTTGTCCTAGTAATATTCTCGGGTATATATCACGATTAGAAATTCTCGTAAGAGGAAAACGAGCCGATAATAACTCACCGGAAGTAATTAATGAGAGAGCTGATATCTGCAGACGACTATTTGAGGGTGGTATCATGGATATTGATGTATATCGAGAGTTTATTGAAGAGCTAGCCGAAAATCCAAGGTATTTTTACGATTACTATATTGATTAATTTGATGACTTCGTTGAAAATCGTTTACCTTGAAAATCCGTAGGATTTTACGATTAGATAAATATCATTTAAATAAGATGATCATACACTACAACTACAGAAAACCAACTATGGTCTATGTAGTAAACTCACGATTGCCTGTTTATAGAGCGTACTATGGAGATGGTCTCGGCAATACCATTGCAGGGTTATTTGCAAGAATGCACCAATTGCAAAACAATTATCAATGAAAGCTATTGATATTATTCGTGATAAGGGTATTAGCGCTGTTGGTGATGTTGCCGAGAGGGCATTTTCCGCGACTAAAGAAAAACTAGTAGCGTTAGTTCGGCGGCGAAGGATTCCGATGACAAAGTCATTGGGGCCCTACCATCTACGGAAATTATGCCAGCCAGTATTAGTAAAATAATAAACAATGCGGTGTAGCAGAATATAGCATCACGGATAAATGATGGATATGACACTCAGGGAAATATTACTGCAAATATGATAGCGGGAAGTGGCCTGAAATCGCGAGCGAGATCACGATTTAGATCAAGAAATATATAAGAATATGTTCAAATCGGATCCTGACACAGCGTTTGATTTAGATGCCCCAGTGCTCAAGAATGATTCTTTTCTTAATTATCAGTAATTTTCCTATCATGCAGAAAAAACGGGATCTTCGATCAAGAATCGAACTTCAAGTCCATGATACCAGCAAATACTTTCTACCCTCTGAAGCGTTTATCGAAATAGAAGGAGAACTCGTAACAAATGTTGCAGCTGATACACCATTTCCAAATGATGCAAATATGCGAGTTGGTTTTGTCAATAATGGTATCATTTCGCTTGTAACAGAATTGTTACCGAGTGGTTGGTGGATTAAATGAACAACACAAACACAATATGTGAAAGATGATGTAAATTTATGAAATAAATTATTAATGAAAAAAATGATGTATCAACACAATAACTCATGCGTTCAACCCACAATCATAATTCACAACCATTCATAATTCAAAAATAAATTAAATATTAATACAAAATAAACACAGATCCAAGGAAGCTCCTGGACTGCACAAATGTTTCAAATACAATTGAACCTTTACAAAAATTATATTATTGCACGTATAAATTGCGATAACAAATACAAACATCAAATTACATTATCGTACGTATGGATTGCGACAACAAGTACTAACAGCTACATGTATTAAAACAAGTTACTAACTGTTATCGAGTTTCATGTAATCCCTTGGAATCCTACAGATTCAAAGTAACCACATGTAAATATAACAATGTTTTCCATTGTAACAACAATTGAAACACACACATACGTCTCGACCCTGTACAACCGTACGATTCACCAATTGTTGAATCGCCGCACAGCTTCTCCGAATACCTAGGGTTGGCCCAATACTTTTATCAGCCGCTTGCCCTTCACGGATCCACTACAGTTATACGTACAGACAGCATACAGCATCTACTAGAACCACCGGTCCCAAACACTTAGATACTACCCCGGACGTTTACACCTCTAGACAGCTCCGACATTTAGACTTCTAGATTTCCGGATATTTACACATCTCGACAGACGTAGACGGACAGACAATCCGACAGACAGTCAGATACCTCATTTTGATAGCACAATTAAACAGCTCAATCACGGCACAATCAATCACATTCAGCCCTTTTGCTGGAGCAATCAATCACATTCAGCTACAATCCAGCTACAATAAAGAAACCAAACTAATAAGAGTTGTTTCTAAAACAATCTAAAACTCAGATTATGCTTTTGCATTTAAAGTCTAATAGTGACTAGTAATTCCAAATATTCAACGGTTTAAATATGCATTGTAATAAAGGCATCATTACATAAAATGATAAACTGAATAAACTTCACAATAAAACGAAATATAAATTTAACACTCACCCCTTTGGCTGGAGAAAGAATGACGAGCTATCTCTCATTTGACAAGATACTTTTGACTTGTAATCATTTTTAGAAATATTCTGCCTTATATGTCCCCAAATAGGTGAGCAGAATTCACGGCACAATTCCCGTGCACCCAGTGATTATAATGTTCCTGACTGACTTCAAGTGATTTGTAGTCAGGCACATGCAAATCGCTACACGTCGCTTACCTTGAAAAACACTTATTCACCCCAGGTAACGTATGTACGACGAAACAAAAAAAATGGTGAAATTAGTTTGTATTCAAGAAGAAATAAATTCAATTTTCGCCTAATTCTGTGACAGCGCTATTTGAGAGTGCTAGATACATGATTGATGGAAGAGAAATCGAGTCTATAGAGCATGAGGTTGATATTGCCACAACAATAGTTGGGTAAGCAAGATACTCTGATGATTATACAAGATCGGTGGGTCCGTCTATGATGTTCTCTAAGGATATTACTGATCACCCTGAACACATTCAGTATACTAAATTGCTGACACCAGTAGCTACTGCAGTTAATCCACAACCAGATGATGGTGAACACAACCAGCTGCTGCCTTTGATGTTATAAAAAGCGTTAATCCCGATTACAACTTGGGGTTTGCAACACGCGTATCAATGTTGCAAGGACAGCGCAGACAATTTTCATGCGCAATTCCACTACATCATATTTTCGGATTTTGCAGAAATGTTAGAAAAGTTATATATGGAGCTAAGCATACAGTAGCAGTCGTGAGAAAGGGGAGTAATAATACTGCAATCTGGCATGGTGCTGGTGTTGCTGAGGGTAAAGTCATTATATCAAAACTAGCAATGTGGATGCCAGTAATGGTTCCATTTCATTTATGAGTACATGCGGCAAATCATTGCTAAGCTGGCTAACAGTCACCACAGATACCATGGATTCTAATATTGATGGTACACTTATATGGCATCTGGCATCAAAACAAGGTGTTTCAGCTACGCGTCATATATTTATTGCGTTACAGGATATGACGCGATTGAATTCACAAACACGCAGTCATATGATATTTGATCAAATTCGGAGTAATGAAGTTTCGTTCATAAACGGTCAACAGGGACCAACAGAGGATATACAACTTGATTACGGAACCAACCAAATAGCACGCGTATATCATCGTTTGTTGTCATATATGGGACGCGATAATAATGTGGATACTAGTCTGCATATATCACAATTTGGTTTTAGAAAAGAATCGAAAATCGCTATAACAGTTCACGAGCCGACGTTATCATCTGCCATTGAGATAAACTCTATAAGAACAATACTGGGTTGGCCTGAAATCCCACTTCAACAAGAAACCGTTAATTTACCACCTGAACCGAAAAATTATATTTCTGATA
This sequence comes from Unio delphinus, assembly GCA_029339505.1. Classification (NCBI taxonomy): domain Eukaryota; kingdom Metazoa; phylum Mollusca; class Bivalvia; order Unionida; family Unionidae; genus Unio; species Unio delphinus. The sequence goes on from JAQISU010000241.1 coordinate 4,130,934, forward strand.
AGGAACTATTATCATATGGCTTTTATAGACTATACTAAAGTATGTATCAAATCAGATTTTTTTTGTTTTAGGTGGAAGTGGAAACGATCAATGGCTTATACCATTACAAGAAAAAATTAACAATCGTTTCACAGAAATAAAAAATGAGTTTGAAAAAAGAAGAATTATTTTAAATATGATCTAGGAGATAAATTTATCAAGAATGCAGAACGATATAACAAAATTATCGCAGACATGGAAACACATCATTTAAAAATTATTCAAGAAATATTAGGTCATGATAATCCTAAAACAAGAACAGAGTTTGCAACAAAGTATAATATACGTGAAAAAGATATCCCCGATTTTAAGTTTCCAAGATATAATGTCTCAGAGATGAAAAAATCTCTCAATGATGCCATCGATGATGGTTTTTAAAGGATTCATGACACATCGAAAAAATACCGCAACCGCAAACAGACAACAATCCTCAAGCATAATAATGACCCAGACGGAGGCGGGCGGCTTATCGCTCCTCAAAACGTCAATATATCCTCGGTGATCGCATTGAATTTAGTATGTGATGTTATCGAAGGAAGTTATCAAATAAATCTTGGAAGATCAAATCAAGCCCAGCAGGGATATATTTTATATTCATTTGCATCAACAGCTCCACCCGGATTTTTAATCATTGAGGATCCAACTAATCCAGTCTATATGCGATGTCATAATGATTCGTTAACGAGAATTAATGTTAAAATCACTGACCAGTCTGATTGATTTACGAGGTGAGGTTTTACAAATTAGTCTGTTTGTGAAATCGTAAAAAAGGATTTTTACCCCCATAGCAGCAGAGAGGGCGCGACAACAACCTTGCGTCCCAAAGGAAACTTTTTTTTACGATTTTGGAGGAAGCCTTGGTTTGCTAAATAGACGCTGTTTTTTTACGATTTTGGCGGAAGCCTTGGTTTGCCAAATGGACGCCTCTATAAAAGGTAGTCCGATTCGCCCTCCCTGTTGCTGATCATGTTTGTAAACGTAGCCTCGAAAGACATTAGTCTGATATTTCATTGTAGAAGACCTGTTAGACTCACTATGTGCACCTGCAAATGGCAGAAGCAACAATTCCGAATCCGCTTAAATTATACAGGCCACTATAGCGATAGGAGATAATTTAGCAGATTTCGATGTGTGTTTTCGTCTGGCAAGAACACTTTGACAGCATTGGCACAATATCTGCTGTGCTCACTAAAACGCATCTCTATAGTAAAACCGTGGCGACACTTTCTCTAATTATAATTATTTCCTATGTGTTGTTTTATTGGCCTTACATCAAACCTGAACATGTTTTTATCCAGCAGTAATAAGTATGTACGTAGAGTAAGTCAACTTGGATTATATTTTGACATGATTACTTCGCAATGTGTACCGCGCTGTGGAAACCTACCAGAGCACAAGCGTTGTAATGTATTGATCTTGTCATTGAAGAACTTAAAAGTATTTTGGAAATCTGTTATATCAAATGCGCGTATTAGGCTTAAAGTAAAGTGTGCTTCGGTTTTTGTGTTATCTGTCTTTGTTAACAGTGAGCTGAAACCAGCATAAAACTTCACACGACGGCGCAGACCCAGATTGTTTGATAAACCCTTTAATATATCTGATTAAGCTGTCGTAACTAAACGGTCACAGGGAAGCTGCTTGCGAGGTTTCTTGACAAATGTTGTAGCGTATCCCCCTAAAATGGAATGGCTCTTCAAAATGAAGTTCATCATTGTTTTGATTATGCATAAAATACAGTTTGTTTCTATAATGGACTATATAAAGCCTTGTCAGAAGAATATTTGTGTTGAAGCAAGAGACACAATGACACCTCAGCAAATTGTTGTCATAGCCTAACAAAATTGGACATGAGCTCACTGCTCGCATAATTGATATTTTATTAGTAAATAAAGTGTGTGGATAATCTGATGTTCTCGACAGGTGGATTTCGTAACAGCTGTATTCACGATTCATGTTCAAGACACCACAATAACATCAAAAATTAATTTAATATGTGTAGAGGTGTGTAATGTGATTAGTATTATCAGACATGAATTACTCAGATGATAAAGAATCTTTGATTGTTCTCGATCACAAAAAATACAATAATGTTGGAAACTCTTTTCTGCATTATAATACCAGGCCGCAACGATTTAGCACAAAAATCACACCCGAAATTAGTTTAACTTGTAATACGAAGACCTTTTCCGACTTATCGTTGACTGATTTAGAAGGCAAGCATGCCAAGACAACGTAAATGTCACAAGTTCAGTAACGTCTTTCACAAATTAGCTTGATGATAGGTATGCACGATATTTTTGCTTTAAAGAAGCTTGTAGCCAGCGAGTTACTATTGGACGAATACAACATAATTATGTTTCAACACCTACATACAGAGTGTCGTTGCTTTTGATGTTGTAGGGTTTAACGCCATTTGTGCAGCAAATGATATGCTATACATGGCGTCCAGTATAAATGGTGGATGAAGAACACTGGAAAACCTCAGAAAGAACCACCTACCCACGAGAAGCTAGGGGTAAGCTTTCTTACATATCCACATTTGCCGATCCCGAGACTCAAACCCACGCAGGCGTAAGTGAGATGGCAATGATCCGTAACAATGAGCAGTTTGGACCACTAGGCCACTCGCCTCCCCCTCAAACCTACATATACATACGTCAGATACTTATCATTTTTTCTGCCGAATGCGGTTGCTTGTTGCAGAGTGCAGATGCGATAATTGCTGAGTGTAATTACTTGCATGTGTTGTCAGAGAGATGTTACCGAAACCACTTGCTCAAACAATGATCACAAAATAGATAACCGGTTCGTAGTAGGAATTTTCGCGAATATTTCCAGTTCGTTGCATGACATTTCCTATTTCTGCCAAGTCTAACTCAGTCGCCACATAATTCTTTATCTTGAAGATTAATTTACCTGAAACGTCGAATTGATTTTCTTTATTACAAGCTTCAGTTGGCGTGATCCCAATGCTCATATGTTTTACATATTTAATTTAGCCACTAGAGCCCACATCACACTCAGCTACTTTGCTGTTTTTGTCAAATGTTTTCATACAGCATTCTTTAGCGTCCTGTTATTGTTTACCTCGACAACGGTTATGAAAAAAATGTATGAGACTTATGGATTTTGATTTCCTCAAATCACCAGTTGAACAAGTTGCTCTCATGATTTACACAGAACTTGCCTGTCAACATGCGAACGAGTATCTAATATCAGTGTCTGTTTTATGTTACCATGCTTCAATCATTCTTATTGAAGACATAAAAAACATTTAGCAAACATATGACGTTTTTGTTAACTCCAGAATAGTAATATGTCCATTAAATATGCAGACCAAATTTTATCAAAATCATTTTGAAAACTATATCGAGCCTAATTATGTATTTGTTCTGCAAAAACGTTGTCCACCTGCGCTTGACGATTATCAATTTCATGTTTTCGTATGTGCTGAAGTTTAGTTTGCTGACTTTTGGGTTTATGGCATTTAGTCTTCTGATTATTCCTACGTGAAACTATATTAAAGTCACAAAGTCCTGATAAAACCTTTGTGTATGTGCACGCTTATTTCTTTTATCTGCATTACACTAGCTGATCAATCATAATTGTTTCGCAATGTTTTGTCTCTTCTTATGGGCGGGTTCTTTAAGAAATATCACGCCGCATCGCGGTAGGGTTTATTTTGCCTAAATCGTTTTCAGACACCAAGCGACTGACCATTAGCATCAAATTGTTTGTCCAAAGGATTCCAAGGGCCTTTACCCATGTGGCGTTTGAATGTTACCATTATGTGCATGAAAGGCAAAGTGATGGCATATATGTTCCGTCAATTGGACACAGTACAGTAACCAACGGTTTTATTACCATGGATTCAAATATTATCATAACAATCATACTGTTATGATTACGTGACCTATCATGATCACACGACCTTGCATAAATAAGCATTTTGTTTCTTGTCAAGCTTACTAAAACTAGCTTGTCATTAGGCTAAGTGGGCGGCGTCATGTGTTCCGGTAACATGTCCTATGTTGATGTCCATTATCATAACTATCTAGTAAAGTAAAGACAACAATCCATATGCTGATCATATGATATATTATAAACCTATGGTGGTGTTTGGTGTCCGTGATACATGTTGTAATGGAGAGAGAGAGAGAGAGAGAGAGAGACAGAGAGACAGAGAGAGAGCGAGACAGAGAGAAAGAGACAGAGAGAGTAAACGTTTAGTGTTTCGATACAATTTAAGTGAAAATATTTTTTTTTGCACGATACTGCTTCTTGCACCAGTGCCGTCACAACTCCGAGTAATCAAAGCCAAGCAAGCAGTGGTAAGGTTGCTTTGTAAGTACGTCCATGCAATAGATTTGTTTTGCCTCTGTGAATCATCTTGGCTACGTTACATTTAATTTGCTGTTTTTTGTTAGTGCCCGAACGTACTGTCATTGGTCCAATTGGCTGCTACTGGTTTTGACTGACACGTTCGATTTAATTGTATGCAATTGTAATTGACTAATGCTGCCGTGGCATAACTCATCATATGATGTTTTGTCACAAATTATTTAACGATGACTGTCCTCTTGTCGCTAAAAGCATATACATTGTAAAATCTGTTTGAAGTAATTGTCGCTAAGAGCATCTACGATGAGGAATCCCTTTGAGGTAATTTTCTCTAAGAGCATTACAATGAGAACTCTGTTTAAGGTAATTTTCTCTAAGAGCATTACAATGAGAACTCTGTTTAAGGTAATTTTCACTTAGAGCATTACAATGAGAACTCTGTTTAAGGTAATTTTCTCTAAGAGCATTACAATGAGAACTCTGTTTAAGGTAATTTTCACTTAGAGCATTACAATGAGAACTCTGTTTAAGGTAATTTTCACTAAGAGCGTCTACAATGAGAAATCTGTTTTTGGTAATGTTCACTAAGAGCATTTACAATGAGAACTCTGAGGTAATTTTCACTTAGAGCATCTACTATGAGAAATCTGTTTGAGGTAATTGTCGCTAAGAGCATCGACAACGAGAAACATGTTTGAGGTAATTGTCGCTAGGAGCATCTACAATGAGAAATCCGTTTGAGGTAATTGTCGCTAGGAGCATCTACAATTAGAAATCTGTTTGAGGTAATTTTCACTAAGAACATCTGCAATGAGAAATCTGTTTGAGGTAAGTGAAAGCATAAAGATTACACTTTGCCGCTGGATCAAGTGCAATAGTCCACTTAATCCTGGCCTTTGTCATATAGTCCCCTGTAAGTTCCATTTTCACAGAAAGGTCAAAATAAAAAATAGGATAACAGTTGGCGAATGCATGAAGGGATATCTGTGTTTTGCATTGATCTGATAGTTTTGCACTGCCTCTTGAAATATCAGGTAAGATCGCGATGAGTGTTCGTGTTCAGGATGTTTTCTGTTATTGAGTCAAATCGAAGTTGCCAAAACATGGCTACTATGTTCCACTTCTCCTCTCTGTTTGCAGTCTGAGTTGCCAAAGAATGGCTGGTATGTTCCATTATATTTGCAGTCTGGCGGTTAGGTAACGTTGGTAACTGATATGCCATGTACGTAACAATTATAAAGGTTTTTGCTAAATATAGAGAAAAGGAGATCAAATTCCAACACTTGGTAAATAGAAGGCGTTACCATAAGCATTCAGAGAGAAACATATCTGAAAATAAACTACTCGTCAGTAACATCATTTAATATCGCGATATGAACGGAAAGGGAATTTTGACGCAACCTAATAACTTCATTGCTGTTGTCGGCCATATACCATCTGATTTAATCGAATGTTCTAAAAACACTAATCATTTACATGGAAAATTCCACTCGTACAAATAGTAAAACATTGAATTAAATTATAATTAAAAATTATCTAAAATGTATAAGTATGAAAAAGTCAGGTTCGTTCTATGTCCAACTGTCAATGAGATATTCAGGTTTGTTCTATGTCCAACAATAAATCAGATATACATGTCATGCACACAATATATATATATATATATATATATATATATATATATATATATATATATATATATATATATATATATATATATATATATATATAGCAATTGTATTCGAGCTACAAGCCGTACGAATGTTTGTCGTATTTGAAGCTAGAACGTTCGAATTTAGTTGTGGCTTTATATCTAGGTCAGAATGTAAGTTTTTTCCTAGGCTAAAAATGTTTCATTCGAAACTCTGACAACTTCGCTTTCTTCAACAAGCTCTCTAGATGCCGGGTCACTGTATCATCATTTCTAGTAATGTTCTCTTTAGTGGCTGCACAGTCTTACTGATTCGATAACGAGTGCCTCTTTGTTGTCAGAACACACATAAATGTACGACGTGTGTACACGCCTTCAGTGAAATCGTAACACCAATCACGTTGGAAACTTGCAGGTCCAGATATAGCCTCAAAACTTTCTTCAGATTCTGGGTCTTGTACCTGTTGTCCTAAAATCTGGTCGTGCTTTTCCTGCTTAGATATTAACACCCCAGCATATATGCTAACGTAGCATCGGTAAACGGCAGGTGTTTGATTAGCTTGCATTTTAATTAATTTGCATATGTTGTCTTAGTTATTGCCGTTTCGACAGTTTTTGTGATTTTACGGTGCGTTGACGTTCAATAAGGTGTCCACGTAGTTACAGTCGTTGCTCTTTGTACTTGCTAAAAGAAGCAGAGAAAACAGCGTTTATCACATCATTTTGACATTATTATTAGAAACCATTTCGACTGTCTGCAGTCGCAGGCATGCCACCTGATGACACAAGAGCTCACTAAATTAGTTCACTGATGGCATAATAAAATTCGTCAAAGCAACGTTGACACATTTTACGAGCATATTTAACAACTCTATGAAAGACAATATAATTGCTGTCTACTATGTCCTCGTGATAAAATAGCTTCATTTTAAAAACTTCTAAGCCACTTGAATGGTCACTGTCAGAGGAGTGTATATCGCATTTGTCTAAGCCACAAAATGAAACAAAGTAGGCTATGGTGCATCTGGTATATTTTGAACGTCATTGGAATGCTTAGTTAAGTATACTGATTATCAGCGCTTGTTGCGTGATAGCGAACCAGATTACTGAACATTATGCGTGCTATTCTTGTCGAGTTTTATGTCTTCAAAATATTATAAAAGAAACATTATCACCATCGAATTATTTTGCAGCCAGCAGCAGAGAGGGTGAATCCGACAACTTTTCAAACAAAAATCGATTTTAACCGTCAAAACAACAAATATACCCTTCCTACGAATTTTCATGTTTTAACCAAAAACAAAATAAAGTCTCCATTTGCCAAACAGAGACTTAGTGATTTTCGTCTGAAAACACGATCTTGCAGAAGGCTTCGAAATGAGTAAAAACTCACCTCTATGATATCAACCGAATATTTTATCAAGTCCGACACGATATCGCGTCCGAGGGTCTTAGGACGAAAATCCTTTTAGGATTTCACAAACAGACTAATTTGTAAAACCTCACCTTGTAAATCAATCAGATTATTAGACTGGTCAGTGAGTTTAAAATTGATTCTTGTTAGCGAATCATTATGACACCGCATATAGACTGGATTCACCGGAGACTCAATAATTAGAAATCCTGGAGGAGCTGTTGGTACAAATGAATACAAAATATATCCCTGCTGAGCTTGATTTGATCGTTCGAGATTTATTTGATAACTTCCCTCGATAACATCACATACTAAATTGAGCGCAATCACCGATGGAATATTTACATTTTGAGGAACAATATGCCTGCCGCCACCGTCTGGGTCATTATTATGTATCAGGATAGTTGTTTGTGGTTTTGTTGTTTTTTTCCACGCATCATGAATTATTTTAAAACCAACATCGATGGGATCATTGAGAGATTTTTGTAGTTCTGGTTCGTTATATCCTGGTAGATTGAATTTGGTAATTTCTTTTTCGCGTATATTATACTTCGCTGCAAATTCTATTTTCGTTTTATGATTTCTGTCAAGGAATACCTCTTGAATGATAGACACATTGAAATCATACATGTCACTGATGATTTCGTTACATGTTTCTACGTCGCTGATAAATTCATCTCGGGTGAGAGAGCCGGATTTAAGGGATATTAACAACAGTGAAAAATCATTATTCATTGCTGTGAAGTTTTCAGTGATTTTATTCTGTCGAGTTATGTAGTATTTACCCCACCCTCCCTCATCTTTTTCAGTGAAAAAATTCAATTTGTCATAATCGCTATAGCTTTTTACTGGATTGTTAGATTTTCTATTGTCTGTGACATAATCAGATTTTTGTGGTTCAGGTGGTAAATTAACAGTTTCTCCCCGGGGTGGTAATTCAGGCCATCCTAGTACGGCTCTAACAGAACTCTGATAGATATCTACGACGTAACCGTCTTTGCTTATCTCAATGGCAGATGATAGCGTCGGCTCATGAACCGTTATAGCTATTTTTGATTTTTTTCCAGTAATCGATTTTATTCTACGTTGCAATTCAGCATTGATTTGTTCAATTTGGTATGACCCAGTTGGTATCGAAACAACGTTCCAATCTGGAGTCCCGTCGGGTTTATTCTTACTCGCAAACACCAGTGAATTATTGGGTTGTTGACCACCAAATGATTTTGATCTGATATTAGGCCAACTATGGTATACTCGTAATTTTGCTAACGCTATCTCCGTAACGGGGACTGGGATAGGGAAATTCACACTGAATTCTGGATTCGTTGAGGTTATTGATATCATGCTTGTTTGTACTGGGTTTGTGTTCTCCACTATTCGTTGAAGTAATTCTTGCGGTGTTGTCATTATACTGTTGTTGTCGCTCTAATTTTGACATCGCAGAATCATAAATACTGACCATCGCTGAGAACTCACTATCTGATATAATTGTATCATCGAGCGATGACGATATCAACGAGGATAATTGCGAGTATGCAGTGGACACAACATGAAATTTAATCACGTAGTCTTGCAGTTTACTCTGGCTGCATGATGATATTTTTTTTTTTACTATCGAAATTATTCCCGCAATTGTTGTTGCCGCAGAAATGCAAATTGGAACAGCTATCGGGGCCATCATTGTTACCGAGGATAGTATAATACCAGCTCCGGTGATTACACCACTCACAGCGTACACAGTAACATTAATTGCGGTAATTCTTCTTTGGTATTTTTTTATTTTTATTTGATACTCCTCGGCGAGGGTTTTGAATCTAGTTTGAAATTCTCTGACCTGATCATAGCGATATTGCGATGATGAAATCATTTTATTTCCAACTCAGTTTACGATTTCAATTGAAACCGTTATTTACTTAAATCCGCTACGAATTCCAAATACCACGTTGTTAAAACCCTAACCAAATTTTTATCAGTAGATGTTATCGTGAACTTTTCAGTTGTATCCTTGTCGATGATCGTTGAAATCGTATTGTTGACCCCAGATGAACTCGACGATGAAATATTAAATTGAGTCGTTGTCACTAGTGTTAATCGATAAATACCCTTGACGGTTGCAGTGATATCTACTTTGTTGCCTGTAGGTGTCCACGCAAATGATCCGTGTTGGATCGTGTATACTACGTTGTTGGTTTTCTCATAAGGAATTTTTGTTTTTTCAATGATTGTTGTCATCCTCGAAAAATCATTTTGATTGCTTCGATGAAGTTTTTCGTCTCATCGATGGATTTTTTAATATCAGGGAGTTTTATTTCAATTTTATCTAACGGGGTTCCAATAAATTTATCCACGATGTTTCTACGAAAATTTGAAAACTGTTTTCCGTGTTCTTCAGTTTTAGATTGAAGTGTTGCTAGTTCCAACACAGAATTTTTTAACTCATCGTTGAGAGTTTTTAATCTATCTGTTATCGTCGAAAAAGTACACCCGGTTTGAGTTTACCCTGATCGGAAAATAACGCGATAGTATCCTCGATTGCGTTTCGTTGTTTAACCAAAATATCATCCAACGACACATTATTGGTTTTCAATTTACCCTGACGGTCTTGAAATACAACTATTTCCCCGGGGTCAACACTTGCTAGATTCAACGTCTCAGCTATTTCATCTTCAATTTTTTTTCTATCACCGGTTGCAGATATTTCTCTGGTTGGTTTCTTCAGCGTTGATAAAGATCTCCCCCAAATATCAATCATGATATTTTATACATCTCTCTTTAAAATCGTTTCGATTTCCAGCGATTACTGGTGTATTCATTTACGACAACATGTGGTGGTTTTCCCCTTGGGTTACCCAAGGAGTTAGAAATAGCGTCAAGGACATTTAATACTTCGCTGCCGCATATTGGTGGGTCATTCATTTGTTGTGTTGGTAGCGTAGAATACCATGTCTTCATTGGAAAAGTCTTTAAGCGATTTATATAACGCGTAAATTCTTTAGGCGGTGCTAATCCATATGAATCGAAATAGACGATTGCACGTGGATCAATAGCGTATGCAACCCAATAAGTTCAAGGTCCGGTGCTGTTATCTAAATTAATAATACCGGTTTCAACGCTGTTGGGTTGTGCCGGTAACTGATCTTTCATAAAAACACCTCTGAAGTTTTTTATCGCTAGTTTTTTAGCAGCATCAATTAAATCAAAATTGGACATAGGAATCGAAGATTCCCGAGTCAAAGATTCCTCAGCTAGTAAACCGGTCCTAGTCTTAGACCCTTTCCGCTGTACCATGAATACGGGGTTCCTGGTAGTCTTAGACCCTTTCCCTTTTTTTTATACCCTCGTCCTTTCTTCGGTTCATATGATTCAGCAATGCCTTGTACCGCTTTTGCTCCCAAGCCTCCAGCTGCCCCCAATACGACAGCTTTTGCAACTGCTGGTGCAGCCGCCGCAATTAATACTGGTAACGCAGCAAATAACGGGAATATACCGCCTGTTTTAATCATATTTTTTATAGCAGCCGCAGAGAGAGTGATCTGAACGCCTTTTTTATCCTTGAAAGCATCATTGAGGTGTTTTACTTGACGAGTTGTCAGCGATAATTTATTCGCCCCGCCAGTCATTTGATTGGGTTTCAGCGTGATTGTGGTTCCACATGTTTTAGCTGATTCTGATTGCAATTTCTTGATTTGACCGGGGGTTAACACAACACTAATAACACTATATGACATTATACATAATAGATTGATTCTAAATTGTAAATTGTAAAGCAATTTCATCGAGAAAATTGTTTACATATTTTCCACTGGCGCATCTACCACTCTCATTCTTCCACCAACACCTTCGAGTAGCATTGATTTATCGATGAGAATGACAGCAACTGCTCTATAATTAGCAATAGCACCACGAGTCACATTATTAGCTCTAAAATGTATATCAACTACGGATTGTCTTGTCACATCAAGATGTTCCAACGAAAAGTAATAGATCGGATACAGATTCTTAAAATCATATTGTGATATTTGCAGACCAGTATCGACATTTTGATCGCGTGCCATAAATAACAACAGACGATGATAAACTCGTGCAATATGATTTTCTGTGTAATTAAGTTGTATATCCTCGGATGGTTCCTGTTGGCCGTTTATTCTCAGTGAGACGTCTTTAACACCTAATGGATCAAATATCATATGGCTGGAGAGTTGTTTGCCAACTCGTGTGTTATCCTGTAACGGAATAAATATATGACGTGGCGCAGCAACACCTTGTTTTGATGCTATGTTCCACGTGAATAACCCGTTAATATTTGATTGTTTAACATCTGTACTTACCGTTAGCCAACTTAGTAATGATTTTCCTCCTTGGTCCATAAATGATAGTAATCGTTCTTCTGCGGTAATTGATGGAGTTAGTACTGGCATCCACAATGATATTTTTGTTAAAATGACTACCGGCATCAGCATTTGGATTTGCATTGTCTGCGGGAATCCTCCAAATTGCGTCATTATCATCACTCTTTGGCACGAGTGCTACTGTATGCTTCGCTCCATAAATAACTTTTCGGACATTTCTGCAGAATCCAGAAATATGATGCAGTGGAATCGCGCATGAAAATAATTTACGCCGCCCCTCCAACATTGATATACGTGTTGCAGCTCCTAGATTGAAATTAGGATCGTTGTTTATAATCATATTTTCAACATCAGCATTAGCATTTCCAGCATTATTCTGTGGTCGTCTGATAATAAATTGATTTCCTCCAGCGGTATTTTTAACATCTTTTGCAAACATCATAGAAGGTCCTGCTGATCTTGTATAATCATCAGAATATCTCGCTAACCCGATTATTGTTGTAGCCACATCAACATCGCGATCTATCGACTCAATTTCTTTTCCATCAATGAGATATCTAGCACTCTCAAATAGCGCCATGATACCATTATTGACAAACCCGACTTGAGTACCAGCTGGATACGGTGCTGGTACAGCAGGAGTATCAGCAGCTGTTACAAGTTCTCCTTCTACTTCAATAAACGCTCCAGCGGGTAGAAAATATTTACTGGTATCATGAACTTGAAGTTCAATTCTTGATCGACTATTTGAGTCTATTGCATGATAGGCGTAATATTGATAATCGCGTAGAGAATCATCCTTGGGGACTGGGGCGTCTATATCAAAGGCTGTATCAGGTGACCTTTTGAACATTTTATTATATATCCATTGATCTAAATTGCGATTTTCATCGTAAACGATTTTCACCGTCTTGGTCGTAAGCCACTTCCTGCTATCATATTTGCGATGTTGCTTTGGTCGGGGCTCATCAATGACTCTAGTTTTTCATCTACTGCATTATTTATAATTTTACTAACACTTGCATGCATAATTGCAGTAGATGGTAACGGTTTCTTTTTTCGTCTAACTAGCGCTGTTAATTTATTCTTCGCGGCTGAAAACGCTTTCCCGGCAAGATCTCCAACAGCACTAATACCCTTATCACGAATAACATCAATGGCTTTCATTCCTAATTGTTTAGCTAACGGCATCACTTTTGGGGCCATTCTTGTAAATAACCCTGCAATGGTATCACCGAAACCATCTCCGTAATATGCTCTATAAACAGGCAATCGTGAATTAACTACATAGACGCTAGTTGGTTTATCATGATTGTAGTGTATGATCATTATTTGAAATTGTAAACAATTTTTCAATTGTAAAACAATTTTTCAATTCGTTTTCAGTCACTATGATACCCATTTTCCACTAAGTCGCTAATGAAACCTCGATATGTTTTGATATCCATGATACCACCTTGACATAACCGTCTACAGATATCAGCTGCTTCATTAATTATTTCCGGTGAGTTATTTTCAGCCCGTTTTCCTCCGATGAGAACTTCTAATCGTGATATATCACTGAGAACATTACCAGGACAGATTCCACTATAATCTGGCAATCCCTTCCCGCTATAACCAGTTGCTTCATCCAGTTTTTCTAAATTCGTTTCTTGTAAATAGCTAAAATCATCATCTCGACCAGGTGGTAGTTGTTGTTTTTTTTAGGCGAGAAGGATATTTTCTTTGCAGGTTGCTGTCGCTTTCCTTGCTATTTTTGCGGTTTTTGTTGTTGTTTAAACTCTTCATATTGATTATACACTGTACCCACCATCTTGATATATTCAATGTATGATGCACTTGTTGTGTCAATTTGACTTGTTTTAGTTTTGATTTTGTAGAATATATCAGCCCAGTGAGTTATATTTCTAACATATTTATGATGTTCTGGTTTCAACATTTTTTTTCTGTTTTCATAAGTCGTAACAACAAGCACGGGAATTTCTGCTGGATCAGTCTTATCAATTGCTGCTAACCCTTCCTCGTTAAATCTCGCGCGTAGGTCTTTTGATTCAGGTGTTTTAGATTCCATTTTTTGTACAGCTTGTTTTGTTTGTTCAGTTTCCGCTGCTATTTTTTCAAGTTCACCAATAATAGATTTTCCCGTATCTCCCCGTATAGCACGCTCTACCCCGTACGTTGCTGTGGTCACTGGTTTAAACAATTCTTCAGATCCCGCAGCAAAATCAGTTTGTAAACTCTGTCGTTGTTGCAGTTTATTCCTTACAGAGTCGCGAATTGGTATAAATCTCTTAATTGCATCTAGTCATTCACGAGCCAATCGGGTCGTTAATGCTTCATTGACCATTATTTGAAATTGCAAACAATTTTTCAATTGTAAAACAATTTATCCCATCGATGATTAACTAATCGGAACCATCCATTAATGGTCCATCAATTTTTTATTCAGTGTGAAATATTTTTTATTCAGTGTGAAATATTTTTATTTTTTATTCAGTGTGAAATATTTTTATTTTTTATTGCTGTGGAATATTTTTATTTTTTTATTCAGTGTGAAATAATTTTATTTTCTATTGCTTTGAAATATTTTTTTTTTATTGCTGTGAAATATTTTTATTTTTTATTCAGTGTGAAATATTTTTATTTTTTATTGCTGTGAAATATTTTTATTTTTTATTGCTGTGAAATATTTTTATTTTTTATTCAGTGTGAAATAGTTTTTATTCAGTGTGAAATATTTTTTATTCAGTGTGAAATATTTTTTATTCACTGATTTTGCCTGTTTTTCACTGATTTTTTGACAGTTTTGGTGGTTTTTTCATTGATTTTGTGCCATTTTGGTGGTTTTTTCACTGATTTCAGTCGGGTCAAGTAGTCGATTTTGCATTTGATTTTCCATAAAGAAAAGCTGTTAGGATTCATTTTTGATGATTTTTAGCCATTTTTCATTCAATTTTGTCTGTTTTCATCGATTTTTAGCCATTTTTCATCGATTTTTGATAATAAAAAAAAAACTCCGTAGGGTAAAGTAGTCGATTTCGCATTGGATTTTCCATAAAGAAAAGCTGTTAGGATTCATTTTATTTTTCATTCAGTGTGTGAAATATTTTTATTTCTATTCAGTGTGAAATATTTTCACTGATTTTATGCCATTTTCAATCAAAAAATGCTAAAAAAAATGAAAATCTCTTGAGATTTTACGGTCAAGTAGACAATTTCAATCAAAAAATGACAAAATCTCTTTGAGAAGTAGACAATTTTGGTCAAAATAGTTCATTTTCTTGAATTAACGCCCGTATATTCCTGATTTTAGAATTCATCTCTTTTTTCAATTCATATTCCCTACCTAATTCTTTTCGTATTCCCTCTACGATAGTATATAACGGGACAAACACCTTTACGTCACTGGAAAATGCATGAGAGTCCCGAATAGAATTCTGAATTTTTTTGATTAGCGCATATTTCTTTGGCAGCATATATTTGTTAGTGCTAACACCATATTCTATATCCTAACAATCTGACACAATTCGATCAGGATTTAACCCATCTGATAGTTGAATATCCTGACTTTTTAATTTTGCAATTTCAACTATAATGCTATTCATATTTTCAGAATTCATATTCTATAACAATTACATATTTCTAAATGAAAAATATGACGCATTAGACATAAATAAATTGAATTTTTTGTCCTGTCTTTTTTGAAATGGCAGATCGATAAATTCCTTCTGCAACTTTTAGTACTGACGGTTCACAAATATCGAAATACCCACTGGCATCATTCATAGATGAAAATATTTTTTCTTCGTTAGTTGCCGTATTAAAAGATTTCACAGGTCTCTTCCCAACCGTTTTGCATTTTCCAGTCTTTCCTCGTTTGGTATTCTCACTTTGTGTAATAGCTTGCAGATTTGATAAGGAATTGTTCCTTGGATTAGAATCAATGTGATCAATAACAGAATCATCCTTGATCAATCCACGGAAACATTCATACACGAAACGATGATTGAGATAAATTTTCCTTCCAGCGCGAAACATCAAATACTCTTGATTATTCACAGCACCAACTGGTTTCTTCAATCTGCAGTGTCTGACAGTATCATCACTGGATGCTTCATAATTTGTAATCACAGGGTGTGGTCTGAATTCTTAGTTCATTTGTATACATAATACTATTTCTCTAATTCACTGTTTGGTCTAATAATAACATCACTGGAGAATCTTTCGATATAGTCTTGAGGAGTTCTTATGATTTTATCCTTGACGCTGACAGTGTCAGGGTCAGAGACTTTGTCAGGGACACTATCACAGTCATTGATGGAGTTTTTGATTCTTTTTTCATAATAACGCTTCAACTCCCTGTATCGCTTTCCACCACAACCGATACACAATTGTGATTTCCCCCTGACCCCAACCCCACATCGAATACAAGGTAACGGACCAAGGCTTCCACGTTGAAAACTTTGCATATGATAACCACAGAACTCCTTACTGCATGATTTGTTACAAGAAGTCACTGATCCAATCATGAGCCATTTGCAATGATTCATTATGCATAAATTCTTCATTTAAATGCTTGTTTTAATTATAGTATGAAGGAGTTTGAGAGATTATCGAAAATTACGCCTTGGAAAAGTATTAAATTCAATCTCGATAGAGTTTCTGATACACCAAAGAATAAAATTCTTGATAGAACCATGATTAGTAAAATCAGAGATTGTTTTAATGAATTCAAGCGTGATGGGGCATCTCACTTTTGGTCAACATTTCGAATTGTACCCAATATCGATGCTACCATGAATGATGAAAAAGCAGCAGTGATAATTTCACATCTTTCGTGGAAAAGGCATTTTTTTAGATTGAAATTTATTATCCGTGACGACACTGGAAATTGGATTGTTCGTGTTAAATACGAGCCAATTCTCAAGGATAAAAAAACTATCACTGTGAATCAAGATTCCAAACCAGGAATTTTGACTGGAATTGACAAACCATACTACGAGAGATCTTATCCTGTAACAGCAGTTGTTTACGGGATATATCCGTTAAATGACAAACCTGATATTGCAAAACTAGCACCCATGAAATATTCGTCATCGGATTCGTCAAGGCTCAATTGTGTTGCAACACGAATAATAGAACACTTCACAAATGCATCACGGGGAAATAAATTGACTGATCTAAGACGAAAAAAATAAATGACTGGGAATTAACGGTGAAACAGCATGGGGCAACAATTCAGGATATAGCTAAATTAGAAAAATCATTAAGATTTCCAATATCAGTAACGACAATAACCGGAGAAGTATTATACGAATCGAAATATAAATCAAATGGAGCTCCAATACAAATTATTGATCATAACGAACACGCGTGGTTATCTGCAGTAACAATATTCCCACGGGATAGAGCTGTAAAATATATCCCCCAAACCCTGTTGGAGGGGGAGTTTTTTTCCGAGCAGAAATTATTTGATGCTATTTACCATTTGAGTAAAAAAGATCCTGTGTCGATGTGGCTTTTTCACAGTGCTGCAGACGATGAATGTAGATTCGATCAGTTTGTAAGACCCAACGGAGAATTGTACCGTACTGAAGAGCTACATAATCAAATGAAAAAACTAGCTAGTGAGTTTTCACCCCAGAGTTCTGGGGGGGAAGACAACGAACAATTATTAACAAATTGTTTTACACTTCCCTCGGTTGCAGCACATTTTGCTAGGAAGAAAAACGCGTGGAAACCAACACGAAGTGAGTTTCTATCAGATGTCAGATTGAGCTGTCTTGAAAACAGTCATTGAGGGTTATGGAATACAAAATATGACACTGAAACCGTTATTTCCGTTGATATGATTGCGTGTTACCCAGGGAGTTTTCTCGGGTATGGAGAATGCGCTAGATATTTTAAACGATTTGGACACCCCACACACGAAATGGCTCGTGTTGCGATTAATGGACCACTGCCTGATTTTGATTTAACCGGATTCGCTCGTGTAGTATCACTTGAATTGGTTACAGGACTTCATCCGTGTAGTTATCTTTGGATTGGTAAACACATGTCTGAAAAACACTGGACGCCAATTACGCTATTGAGATATATGATTGATTGTGAGATGTTAAAATCGTTAATTGTCAGTGAAGCGATTATATCCTATCGAGCACAGAAATCAGTCTGGTTACCAGAACCTGATCTAGAAAAAATAATTAGCGAACAGCGAAAACTGTTTCCTGATTTCAACGAAGAAGAAATTGTAGAATGGTCCAAACAGTTATTTGAAATCAGAAACAACGAAGCAAAGGATCTTGGACGAAGAATAATCGGTAAATTTACTCAGGGTGGCAAATATGACAATACAAGATATTCTTCACGGTTAATTATAGACAAAACTGAATACAATTTTGTAATCGCGGATCTAACGAATAAGGGGATATATGTCAATCGTAAAGACGCATTTCTGTCCGATGGAACCAAATTGGGTACAATTGTTACCTACAACGATGGATACAATCCGCAGTATACATATTTGAGAGCTTCTATGCTCGGTTATGCTTCTATCAATTTATTTTCAATGATAAATAAATTTCCTAACACCGCAGTTAGAGTCGCCACTGACTCATTTTACATAAATAGCGATGTGGCTGAATTCATAAATTCTAACGAGAATTGAGGGTCATGGAGAATTAAGCGGGAAATGCTTAATGATTATATTCAATCAGCAGATGTTACGATTGAAAATAATTATCGGAATCTCTTTGAGATTCAATCAGAATTTTATAATGCACCACCGTGTTCTGATCCAATCTGTAGATATAAAACAGTTTATTTAAACGGCTGTGGTGGGTCAGAAAAACAACTCGTGCAATTGAATTATACCGTGGGAAAAACCTTAACATGATTGTACTAACACCAACTCACAGACTTGCAAGAGAGATGATACAGCGATGGGTAAATGCCTGTACTTATCACAGTTTCTTTCGATGGAAAGGAGATAAGTGGACTCCTGAGCGTATGGGCGAGAAATGTATTCCTGAAATCATCATTTGGTATGAAATAGACACAGTGTCATTAGATGTATAACAAACATTTCTTGAGTGGTTGTTATTGAAAAATACAGAAGTCGTAATGTGCGGTGATCACGGCCAACCACCACCATTTGTCGGTGCATCTCCACATGAATGGCTAAAGGATTTTGTAGACTATTATGAAGAAATTAGTACTGATTATAGATCACTTGAATTGATGAACAATTGCGAGAATTCAAAGCGCTAATTAGATTACAACCGGACAGAATCCAATGTGAAATAGCGCGTGAAATAATTTCAGAAACTCCATTAAAAGATTTCTGGAAAACGTGGAGACCAAATGATTTGATAATTGCAAGTAGAAAAATAGTCAGGGACACACTTCAAATGAAGTTATTTGAAACGCATAAAGAAAAATTTAAAACGCTTCCAGTACCGTTATTTTATAGGCCATCGGATACTCGAAAACAAAATATCGAAGTTGATATTCCAGGCTTGACAGAGTCAAGAAAACAAATTCTCGTATTAAATGATATTTTGCTGGTTGATATCAGCGTCGTTGAAGATGCATTTCGTGCTAATAAATCCCCATGGACGCTAGGATACGCAGCAACAATGCATTCTTCACAGGGATTGACTATATCGGATACAATTGTTTGGATAGTAGATAATCGCATCGAATGGTCAAATTTAGTCTATCTTGCAGTGTCTAGAGTACGAAGAATAAATCAGCTTCGAAGAGTTGTCTTTGAAAATCCTACTAGTTAAGACCCCGCGGTGGTAATTGGGTATCCTCGGGTATCACTTGTAATTGTTTTCGAGTAAATCCTCGTTGAGGGGCAGTTGAATCCAGTCTATAGATTGCTAGTCTAGAAACGCTAGATCGTGTTATACTAGATATCTTGTGTGCAGTAATGCTCCAAATAGGATCAGTAGCCCTTTTTCTGCCACCTTTAAGCTCTCCTGGTTCGTATAAATACCTAACAGTGATAGTACTACCAAGAATTGGTTCTTTGAAATCTTTTTGTGGTTATACGGGTATAGACTTCTTTTTAAAAGCGTTGATAGGTTTCATGTTGATTGTTCTAGTAATCTCATTATTCAGTGCGGTAATCACAGCTGGTAATCTTTTAACCCATTCACGGGATCTTTTTTCTTGGATGAATTCTTTTGCGTATTGATATCCAAATAACCGCTCAGCAAGGGTTTTATTAAATCGTTCTACAATTGCCTGATCACGATGTAGCGCAGTATGACCCCGTCTGATGGTGACATTATGATGTTTCATTATTGATAACACTGCACCCTGAAATTCCTTGCCAGGATCAACTTGTAACTGATTTGGCCAGTGCAGAGGACCCCTTCGATAAATCCTTTCAAATGCAGAAGCCACTTCAGGTGATGATTTTATTTTTAACGGTTCTGCTTCTTTGTATCGACTTGCAACATCAACTACAGTTAACTCGTATTTGTAACCACCATCATGTGGCAGAAATAATATATCAGCTTGATGAACTTCATTAGGGACAGTCACATCAAAATGCGAGTAATTAATTTGTTTAGGCGGTGCTAGATAAGTCTGCCATAGTGCCTGTTTGTATAACCAATTAGCCGCAGTGGGTTTTTTCACTTTTGCAGCGCTAGCGAGTTTATTGATTGCTGCCTTGCCTCTCCAGTATCCTTTTGGAGAATAATAAATAAATTCCATGATGTTATTAATTACCAGCACCTAACATCAATTTACTTTTCATAGCCGATTTTGTCAAAAAGGAAGCCAAATTTTCTTTGAAGGATTTATCAGGAATAGCATTTAACGCATGAATTAATTTCACATCCGCGAGATGCCTGTGTTGCAGATTGCTGCTTTTATAAGCAACTTCATGAACGTGACACGCCTTATCAATGGCGTTTATTGGTTCTTCACCGGGTTTGGGTTGGTTATGATTATTGAGTCTGATATCAATTCTTGTTCCCGGTCCACAATAACTATACCCTGGAAGGTGTTTTTCTCCTGGATATTTTTCCCATGGGGTTCCAGGGAGTTTAGTTAGCTTGGCTGCGATATTACATTCTCGTTTTTTTAAAGGTTCCTTGGATTTATCAAGGGAACCAAATCTAAATTTCTTTGTACTACATTGTACGCATTTACCAGAAAGCGCTGATCGGTTATTTTTAGTTGTAATCGTCGTCAAGTCATCTGTACCAGTACGTTTTTTACACTTCACACAATATAGATCCATAATTTATATATAACAGCATGAATATAATTGATTATTCAGCTACCCGACGACGGGAACCTATTAAACACCATGAAATGTTGCCGAATTCAATTAGAATGATTATATTCGGACCATCTGGGAACGGCAAGACACAACTGCTACTTAATTTGATAACGAGATGGATGAAATGGAACAAATTGTATTTAATGGCCCCGAGTGTAGACGATCAGCGATGCTATGAAGTGCTAAGGGATTTAAACGAGAAAGCAAAAGATTATCAAATCGATGATGATTTTATTGAATTTATTACTGATATCAACGATGCACCGAGTATTGATTCCATCGACGGAAGTATTAACAATTTAGTCGTATATGACGATATCATGTTAGACAATCAAAAGAATCCTGCTAGGATATTTTCCAGAGACAGGCATAAAAGCACTGATGTGATATATGTCACTCAACGATACACACAATTCCAAAAGTGATTCGCGATAATTGCAATTTATTGTGTGTGTTTAACGGAGTTCATACTCATACACTACGAAATATTCATCAGACCTGGTGCAGCGGTGATATGAATCATAATCAATTTAGAAATTTCTTTAGTCACGCTCAGTCAATACCACACGGATGTGTGACGATAAATTTAGCTGACCCTCGGACGCAATATCGTGTCGGACTTGATAAAATATTCGGTTGAAATCATAGAGGTGAGTTTTTACTCATTTCGAAGCCTTCTGCAAGATCGTGTTTTCAGACAAAAATCACTAAGTCTCTGTTTGGCAAATGGAAACTTTATATTTTTTGTTGGTTAAAACATGAAAATTCGTAGGAAGGGTCTATTTGTTGTTTTGACGGTTAAAATCGATTTTTGTTTGAAAAGTTGTCGGATTCACCCTTTCTGCTGCTCAGCCTTATATTGTCTAGCTTCAATGTTTTAAATGCAGTGACGTCAGAACTGTCATAACTGTATCCGTTATTTAACAGCATGTTCGAAAACATGTTTGTCTAGGTATGGCCGGCTGGATGAATGGCAAGCGGGAATCAAAATAGTATGCTCTGATGTCTTCACTGTTTCTACACAAACGGTAACGATGTGCGTGTATAAAATGACTATATAATAAACCATCACTGAGCTTATAGGCGAGATAACGACAACGACAGATCACCTACTTCATCAACAGGTTATGATGTTTAGCTACATAGACGGTGCCAAGGGTAGGAACACAATGACAGGACCTATCAAGTTGTCCGCGATAAACATAAGAAACGTTGACACATCTCCACATAATGATGACGCTACCAGAAAAAAATAACGCAGACACATATTTAAGAACAAAAGTTTGCGTATTGCGGCATACAAAACTTTTCTCAAATGTACGACGTTTCTCTGAAGGAACAAGCTTAGCTTAGTCTTTCGGCAATCAAATGATGCAAGGTGTGCTGAGATTGATTTGCTAATGCCTTTTTATGATTAATATAGCTGATGATACCAATACAGGAAATATAACAATTACAAACTTGCTCACAGTAGCTGCTGCTGATAAGTCGCAAAATTAAAGGTTTATTGATGATAGGTTTCTGAACAAACTTTGTTCCAAGTCCACTTACTCGCATATTACGTTCAAAGCTTCCAGATATTTTAGGTGTGTGCATATTGTCTACGTACAACCATTTCTGATCACGAGATCTGGCTAACGTCAAATTTCTTGAACGCACTGAGGCACGACCGTTAAACTGTATGCATATTAAAAAGCTTAATGAAGAAAGCGACATATTAGTCGATAATCAGCTATACCTATGATATGATTAAAATCAGGTTAACTATATCATAGGTATATAGGTTGACGGTAACGCGATGTGTTCTAAGCTTCAATTGCTGACAAGGCAGTTTTTTGTACAGAAGACATCTGCGCAGACATACACTAGAATGTGTATTCTGGCGACAGAAGGGTTCATAATTTCAGGTCATGTCAAAGGGCCTTTATTTGACATTACCTCAGTGGTACCGTAATGAGGGAAGTAATAAAAAAAGGACAGGTGCCAACTGACAATATGGATGCTATACCGAACCAATATTTAAATATCAAGCTCATAAAAAGGAAGTTTACTGGACCCGTTCCAATGTTCTCCTAAGATACCACAATCAGAAAGGGGCTTCATATAGTAGTAACATGAAAACATTTGAATGTTTATAAAAGATGTTAAGGATTTTCCACAATATTGCGGATTGAAATATATAGGCTATTGCTAGTGTTAACGCAGATGACTGGATACAGTAATACGATGTCATGTTGCTGTCGCATTCATGATTCTTCTGATACAGCTGTTTGTTTCCCGTCATTCTACATGCCATCACCACGGTAGTCTGTATTCCGGACCCTTGTATGTGATACACAATACTCCAACTATTCTGCAGAAGTCATTGATTTTCATCTTCTTTATCCGATGCCGCAAAGGTTCAAAACTTATATGAATCATAAAAAACCTGAACATCAAACATTGATAAATATCATCACGAAAACGTACATGACCGTGGCTCAAATAATCAAAGTAGATCTAGAATATTTCGCACAACAATCAGAAATTTCGTCTGAAGTTATTATCTTAGCGTTGTGTACGTGGCGACCATTTTCAGTTCTGGGTCAAAGCTGTACATTATATTAGAGCATGTTTCTTTTGAAACTGTTTGATTTTATATTTTCACACAATTCCATTACCAGTTAAATGTAATAAAGTTAATGTCTGCCTTCTGAATTCAGGATGGACACAAATTGTGATCTGAACAATGAAAAAAGCATCTGTCCCGAAGAGATGTCCAAGAGATGGTATAATTACTGCTAGGTGGACATCCTGAAGTATAATATTCTGGGACATTACGATAGGGAAGACATCATTTGTTCTTCTTGGTAATTCATTAGAGTTTATCTTTAGCTTCAACCATGTGGATGGATATACAGTACAGAATAAGTAGTTTAATTATTCATTTTCACTTGGACTTGTTCTGTTTCTGTGGATATGGTCTCTAC
>JAQISU010000241.1:4160000-4195000 GCA_029339505.1 Unio delphinus
TTTATTAAACTTGTTGATTTTGCTTCATTCTGTTACTCAGTTTGAAACTATCAGGTCTATATGAAACCAATTCGTTATAGCCGACTAAAGCTGTATCGCGTTTGCATCTATTATTTAGACTTTAAAACTGAAACTTCCGTGTATTGTGCAAACAATTTATACCTGTATTTACTAGAATCCATACTAATTTGCTGATTTCCATCACAAGACCTTTAAATTTTTTTATGTCTGCTGACACAGTAATCTCCTTGAGTTAGAAACACTTTACATATTCGGTAATCTATATTTCCTTTACTAATGTTTTCCCAACATTCTCTATAGTATATGCCCTACGTAAATGTTAATGCATACTTAAAGAACGAAGTTTCAAACTGGTCAATCACTAACAAAAGGGACGGTAATATATGCCACATTTGAATATGGATAGTCACGCTAGTAAAACATAGTTACTTAATAGTATTAAACATGTATTAGTAAGAAAATATATTGGTTGATAACGTGTTGGACACATTGGTCAATCTTTAGTTGTTCACAAAAATTAGCTTTATTCTATGTAGTCAAATAATATTGACTTATCGTCAAGTAAGAATTATACATCACCTGTCAAAATATATAAAATATTGAAAAAATGTCTAGCCTACAAATGGCCATATGCGACGATACTACATGATCTGTCGGTCTAGCAACCAATTATACTGTGAATGGGAGATGCCAAAGCCAGATTTTTACAGAAGAAAAGGGGTACCCAATTTTAATATTCTGTGTAGCCTCAGACACATTTAAACTATGCATTGATTTTTCTCAGAAATAAAAAGGCATACTAGATAAAATGAAGATTTATAAGATAAACTAACAAAGATGAAAGTATATTTGCCACTAGAATTGACAGCACATTGCATTGTTTATTGTAGCATCAAATAATTGTGTATTGCTATGAAAGGTCCGTCTGCTTCTCACCAGAGTTCCGCCCATATTAGTAAAAGCCTTAAAGTAGGAATTTACCGGTGCCTTGTGTCTGAAAATAATATCTGTAGAGTACAATTACAAGTTTATATTCATATTTTCCGATGATAATACTCTATTAAAGCGGTGGAACGTTCTGATTTATTGAACTTAATTGGACTCCATTTCGGCAAAACAATAACTGTCGGATGGGCCATTATCAGAACAAATGCGTCGAGAGGTATTGCCTGTTTGCGTTCTTTAATATATTTTGATAATAATTGTCAGTCATGTGAAATAGATGGAAGACATTTAAGGCATCTCTGTCTTTATGCATTTTTCTCTCAAAACTCAATAGTTTCATGTGAATGTTGTTTATCAAGATGTTTTTCAAATTAATTTAACACGGTAGAATATACGTCAAATATTTAATAATGCACTTCTTATCTAAACGATTAATCAACAGGGAACAAAATACTGAATGTTTTAAATGCAAATGTCAGCTGTTCAAGATAGTATATATGACCCAATGTTTGCTAGATTACGTAGAATAACGGTATTGTATGCAGATAAAAATGCAAAACTACAAAACATAAAAATCGGTTTTGAGCGGAATATAATGTTTATAAGAAAACATTGGTTTCGTTTCACCGCATTGCCATAATTTGTATTTTGTCTCAGAGATATATGTTCTGCTTTGTTTACAACTATGTATATTGTAAAATACTGGATTAGAGGTTCATAGCATGCGGGCTATAAAGGAGGCAAAAGGCACTAAACAAATTTACACATACTACAAATTCTCAAATTCTCCTTGCCTACAAATAAAAAGAACAAATAGAAGAAAAAAACATAATCTCTACACGAACACTGAAGTGAAGGATAAAGTTATTTTCATTATTAAACCATACATCTAATTTGTAACACGTTTTTACTTATGTTTTACACAAGGCAAACTTACCTTTTCGAACTCAAAATTATCCGGACTTACCACATGCTGGGAGAAATTGAACAAATTCACCACACTTGTTGCTGGTATGAATAATAGCTATAAACATTCTGAGAAATTCCAGAAGTATAGTAGTAAAGTAGAGTAAGACAACCCACCCACGCACTTTTTCGCTGTTATGTGCAATCACTCGAGCTCCTTAAGTACATCAATGTGAACGAGTTGCACAAAACACTAACTAAGAAATAAAACACATCTCCTGGTGAGGATATGATTGACTGAAGAATTTATATCAAAGAATTTTCCAGAAAAAGCTCCACGGGCTATAACGGATATTCTGAATCTGATTTAGCAATAGGTAAAATACTGTCGCGCTATACACAGGCTGTCATCATCCCATTTTCAAATACCGGGAATAGAGCCATTGGATACCATTTCGTACAGGCCAATCTCATTGACGGTATTTGTAAAATTGTAGAGACGAAGATGAATAATAGGGTAGAGAGCCATCTTAAAGTAAAGCTATATCAAACTCAATGATCCAGCCTAAGTTAGATAAATGAATACCCATGTAATGAAGCATAATTCTGGTTTCCAATGTAAATAGGAAATGCAGTCGCAACCTAATAGCATTCTTGCTTGCTCTTACAAAGTTCCGTGATCATATTTGGACAAAAGGTCTAATTGCGAAATTAAACCATTATGTTATAACAGGCCGCGCACATCAAATGTCATTTCATGTCGAAATTTATAAACCAGAGTGTGCAACACTTAATGAAATAATCGAGCTAAAAATAATATACGGCTATGAAACGTACTGAGCACAACACTGTTCAATATAACTAGGCGCGTGTAGTGCAAACGAGTCCTGCCAAAGTTTTAAGTTCACCGAAAGGCGCAGACATAATAGCCGCATCAGGTTATTGACTGCCGAGCTCATGAGAAGAGGAAGATGCATCTCCTAATCTTTTAAGAATTAACAAAGGAAGTAAGGAAACACCAGGAAAGAAGGAGAGGGAGACCTATGCCATAGCGGAGTTAACATAGCAGACCCTGAAACCATGCGCCCGACCCGAAGCACACAAACTCAAACTCAATTGTCCAAGCAAGCTTCAATTCCACCAACGCCATTACCACCTGCTACAACTAATGGCTAAAGAATGTAAGAGTCAAGGAATGAGATAAAAAGAAGACCAAGGAATACGGAAGGAAAGTGTACCCAATCCACATCTCATTGATGACAATGACCAACAACAACAACGGCAACAGGCAACTTCAGACATGGTACAAAATAAATCATTTCTCAAACAATCATCAATGCAACAAGCAAGACAAAAACCGTGAAGCAGACAATCAGCTTTTTAGCGATACTCAGAGGGTCCTCTAATCAGGCGGATATTGTGTTTAAAAAGACAGCGAAAGGTAAACTACTACAGTTGATTGAAAACATTCATTGATATAGAAAAATATACATTTGCTGTAAAATGCACGTTGTATTCAATGCCCTGATAAGATACATCAATTTCGACACAGAGGAAGTCACAATACGACAAAACATCTAACGCTGAACTACTTGAAGGATTGGACCGACAAGACCCATCAGCCATCAAAAGATCATGAATTGAGCCACAAACTCAGGTGACACCTCCAGCTGCATATCAACTGTCACCAGGGACTCATCCTAGTATAAACATATATCAACAGTGCCGAAACGTTTCCATTTTGTCGTTAAAAACCCAGCTGATTAAAGCTGTTTGTAATGCACAAATTTGATCCATTCTGTTACTGCTTCACAATTAAATGATGACAGTTTATAACAAATTAAGATCACTAAAATAATAATGACATACTCTCGCCCAGTACTGAATTGATTCTTTAATCGAAAACACATTATATACACAAAAGTCAAAAAGTGGTAAAGAGTATAGAATTTTTAAACTGTTATTATAAATCTCAATGTCAAGATTTGGCTGATAAATATATGGTTGTTAGAGACATTCAGTATTTTATAACTGGGTAGAGTTTGATTAAAAGTATATTTAAGTGGTCTCAGCAACATAACCGCTGCTGCTTGGTGTCTCAAGTCATGCCGTTCACTTATATCCCCCATCTGGATAATTACAATTAAAGAGTACGTTCTGCACACAGTAAAGTGTCAAAAGGGTGCCTTGCATATATTCGACGAGTATGTAAAAGTACACTGTGTGTACAACGTATCCGGGTGCGCGTAGTCGAATGGCCGCACGCTACCAAATGCGAAAATCATTCATTCATTAAAGCTATTCATTGTATAATCGACAACGACGAATATTGATAACCACCACTGCAAAGTCGGTCGTCTGAGTACTGCTCTGTCACTCTTGGAAAGTGTACAACACCTCCAGGACCAGGCCGAAAGGTGACACGTTTGCCCAAAACTTTCTTACTTGTAGCTGGGCATCGTATCCTAAATTCATAATGGGTTAATCAGAGAGGTGATACATTAAGAAGTGGCGAAAACCAGATTCGCATTGGCGCTGGAGAAGACGACGGGTGTGTGAGATGCAAGGGAGAAGGAATTGTGTAGTTTCAGTGAAAGTACACATGCGCGGTTAAGGCATTAAGAAGCAGAACTTCAGCAGCAACAATATTTTTTCAAAAAAGATTTGGAGATGGAAGACAGAGAGTCTGTTAATAATGGCACTGTCCCCACCAAGTATTTTACCAACGATTCTCCAATATTATGTCTCCACTGTGTCTTATTATCCACTGATATTTGGGTCTTTGACAAAGCATATGCTTCTCCACTCTTTGCTGTTTCTTTCCTATCCCGTTTCATGTCTGACGTATTTCTCTTTCCTCTCACTGTGCCCTGTAACATAATCTTTGACAGGCGAGATGAGCGTGAGATGTGACAATATCATTTTAGTTTGCGTTTCGTTACGGTGGTGATCTGATCTTTATATGGTACAAACGCACCTTGGAACCTAATGAGCATATTGTTATATGAGACATGGTTTAAGAAAGAGACTTTCAGGATCCTATGGCAACTTATCTTCTCTAAAGCATGGATTCCGTTATCTAGTTCAGCTCTCATTGTCCATGTATACATCAATATAGACATGAGGGAGAGCATTAGCGTGATCTGGACCCATGCGTGATGTTTATGTAATTCCAGATATGCTACAACCAAGCATGAAGAGTTGTTGCCTGCACAGTAATATAAAGAACCTCATTTTTTAAACCTTCATCAAAGGTTCTAGCATCTAGATACTTGATGATTGTCACTGTGCCCAGCTACCGTCCATTCACTCTAAATACATGTTGGGTGCTAAATGGTTGTTTGCATTTGCTTGGTTTTGTTTGTTTGTTTGTTGATTAGGATTTTTAACGTAGCTTTTAACAATGTTTCAGTCATATCGGTACGATCTCTGCAGTGAGGCAGTTTATAGTGATATCTGGCACTGGGGCATCAAGCTGTAGACATGTAGAATGATGTCTCACCCAGTCACATTATCCGGACACCAGGCCGACAAGTCCTAACACTAGCCTTTTAATGCTGAGCGTCAATCGAGGCAGCTGTTAGTACCAATTTTGTAAGTCTTTGGTATGACTTGGCCGGGGATCAAACCCACGACCTTCCTCTTCCGCGGCGGACGTTCTAGCCACTAGGCCACCCGAGCGGTTGCATTTGTTTGGCCTTTTCAGCACTGACATTCACTTCATCGTGACGCATCGTTGGGACAATTTGCTAGACTGTCCACTACATGTTTGTCTCCTTCTAATTGTTAGATATCATCAGTGAAGTGAACGCTGCCCTCGTGATTTTCCCAGGCATTGGACGTGGTCCATTCCAGGTAGATGTCGACGAGTCTGGATCAGACAGGTAGATGTTCAAGCGATTGGGTGAGAGAAAGCACTAAAGTTTGACAAAGACTATATTACTGAACGAGTCACTTATTTTGATATTGACTTTTACAGGTTTTATGTGTTCATTATTAATTTTGCATTTATGTTGTATATCCGCGTGATTGTCCCTATGAGTGCATGTCATACCATGTTAAAAGCCTTTCTAACGTGAATGAAGACCATATAGCGGTATTGTTGATGCTGATTATACATTTGATAGAGGATTCTAAGACTAGGGATATGTTCTGTAATGCAACATCTTGTTCTTAAACATACATGTTGGAGTTTCATTCAGTTGAGATTGATTTTAAGGATACCCGCGCTGCGGTGACTGATGCAGCTGATTGTTCTGTAGAACTACAAATAGCTGAAAATTCCCAATCTTAGGAATAATGATGGTTATAGACTGGCTGCATACGATCATCCTTCTGTTTGCCATATTGTGTTGCAGATTGTTGTTAGGACATCTACTTTTTCACAACTTCGTTGGTATATTGTCTGCCCCAGATTACCTCCCTTTGTTTAGTGCCGTTATTGCAGCCTCTACTTCTTCCGTTTTGTCAACCTCTATTTTGGTCAGTGGGAAGTTCATTATAACTTGGTCTCCAGAAGTCTCCTGGCTGCAAAGCTCAGAACATTATTCCGTCCGTCTGACAACAATCTCGTGAGCTTCTGTGTAAAAATTACCTGCCATGTCCTTAATCGTGGTAGCATTCCCGTATTTCGTTTTCGGCAGGTCTTTAAGCACTCGGTATGCCGTGTTTGTGCTCTTCTGGTTCAGCCTTTCTTAGACCTCCTTATATTGCTCATCTTTCCAGCTTTCATACCCTTTATTTAAGCTCTTTTAAAGCATGTGGGTAATCTCTCTGTACTTACTAGTCCATTAAGGTGTCATCACTTTTCTCCTCACATCACGGATGCTGAAAATATCTGACGTGACCCATTGCTTCTTTATCTTACAGTGCTTTCCAAGGATCTCGGCTGCTGTGCCTATTGCTGCCGTCTTGAAAATGGTGACCACGGATTGCTTTATTATGTATACACCACCCAAAATAGTAAACGATGCGCATGTGATGCTACACATGCTTGTTTATGTTTGTGAAGTTTAGACCTGACCATTAACTTTCTTAGCTACATGAAGCAGTACAACACGTGAGAGTCATGATCAGCAAATCATGACTGTTTCTTGTGGCAGCTCCTGGGAAACTTGCGCGTTTTAGCAATGTTAACATTGGACTGAAGATCTTCCCCACGAAGTTGCAATCAATCCGGTTGTGATGTTTTCAGTCTGGACTGTGTCAAGTAGATCTTCTAATTTAAGGTGTTTGTTGGTACAGGGTAATTGTAGGTGGCGAAGTACATGAGCTTTAACTCTTTCACACTATTCTGTTCAATAAAATATGGACAAGAGACTTCGCGCATGTCTGTCTTTGCACCTTCTCCTACGTTGGCATATCAGTCGCCATAAATACCTAGAACATCCTCCTATTTATCGGGTCAATGAGTGTTTGAAACGTTCCCCATGTGCTCTCTTTCTGATGTTTTAAAAACATCCCACCTTTTAACTACAAATCAGCACCAAATTGGGACTATTATCCAAAATGATGTGTGCGGTGACCAACGCTCCTACACTTATTATATAAAGAAATGTGCTGAATTATTAATAACACACTACATTTACATAGATACAAACACATACACATCGCGTCACAAATTATATTACTCTCTCTCTCTCTCTCTCTCTCTCTCTCTCTCTCTCTCTCTCTCTCTCTCTCTCTCTCTCTCAGGAAGATGTGACGATCAATCTGACAGCAACAACAACGTATATCCAAATCTGCAGGCGATATGACTGGTTATAGTGAGACCAGAGGTCCTACCAAAACGCCGCCCAACGTTACGGACTAAAATTCGTATTATGTAAACGCATCTGACCAAAAGGATTTGTAGGTAAATATTACTTTGTGATTGCATGCAATAACAATAACAGCTATAGGACCGCTAAACATAATGTGATATTCACGAACAAAAACAAATAGCTACTCCCATCAACTCAAACATGTGTAATTTGTCTGGCGATCAACAGTAGGGTATGGTA
This sequence comes from Unio delphinus, assembly GCA_029339505.1. Classification (NCBI taxonomy): domain Eukaryota; kingdom Metazoa; phylum Mollusca; class Bivalvia; order Unionida; family Unionidae; genus Unio; species Unio delphinus. The sequence continues at coordinate 4,167,875 of JAQISU010000241.1, forward strand.
TCCAGAATTGTATGATATTTAATACCGATCATGCTGATTGAAATACCAGTATATTAAATGTTTCTCGTTTAAATGATAAAGTGGTGGAAGTTGTGTATTTATCAAGATATTCGGTTCCTTGCTTAACGTCAGTGTGGCCCATACAGAAAGGAATTTTATATTCGCTTTTAAATTGAATATGTACATTTTTAATATTGGTGCACGTCACACTTTTTTCATGAACCGCGGATTATCCTCAGTATGGAATATAATTTAGGGCGTGCCAAATAGAAATTCTACAGCAAAACTTAATTGAGCATGCTACATTGAATTAATAATAATTTACATTTACATTTTCCTGCATGTATAAATATATGTTACCTAATCAGTTGAAACAATTCATAAGATCAATAGCACATTGCCTTTAAGGCTTGTTGTGTAAGAAAGATATTTCCGTCTTGAATCCCATAGAATTTATAATCTCTCAGGTAAACGTGTATGCCCTTGATTATATTAATTGTTCGATCAATGAAAACATAATAAACAGTCTTTGAATTTCACTAATATCCATATTTGAAGGGTGGATTTGGACCTAACTATATTTTAATCAACGTCTTAGAAAGCTTGCAGTGTGCAACTATAATAACTGATTAAAAAAATACTGCTAATTAAGGGAAGCCACTCGTGACAATACTAGTGGATTATTTCCGTATGTCACAGTATGATTTCAGGGTGCCGTGATTTATAACTCATGTTGTTCTTTCTTCGAGCATTCAGCGGTGGCTTACTTACATTACTGTTATGATTTTGTTATGTTGTCTGCCAAGATCTATCGACGTGATTCTTTTTTTTCTTCTATTGGTTGTTGTGAAGCAAACGTTACAGATTCTTTGTTGATCTTGTATCCAAGTTATCCTTTACATTGCTTACCTTTATTTGTAAGATATTTAGAATTTGGAAATATCTTATTTGTGAGGTTCTCGCAAAGATGAATAATGCTCACGTAAACAAGACTATATAACAATTAAGAATGTAGGCCTAACGTTCATCCCTGAAAGAATATGTTATAAATATAGATAAACACTGTTATTAAGACTACAAAAAATAACATAAGAAACATCCGGCGCATCAAAGATACATTATAATATCCTAGATCCAGACCCAAATAAACATATTTACCTTTATTGATAAATATCCTAATATGTAACCCACAGCTGTATGTCAAGTCGAAAATAGATTATCGCTAGTTTAGCTACTTCTTTGTAAAGGACTGATAATATTTCAGCTTTTTGATTGCCTTATGAAATAAAAAGAATGTTTATTTTCTGCTGCTGATTGAATACTACGTGATGTGAAGTTAGCATTCGTGCTACGACAGTCCTGTATACTATTCCACGCAGTAAAAAACGAAACAGCGGTATCTAATATCTTACTTTTCTACATAAGATCGAGGCAACTGTTAAATATTTCGCATATAGTTTTAATGGTAGAGCTTATCATTCGTGAGCACAACGTAAGCAGAGAAATACGTTCATATTTACTGAAATATCCGTGCACAGACTGGATTACCTTAGCATGGCCTTTCAATAGATCATTGCTCCAAGTACATGTAAGCCAGCGGTTCTCGACCTTTCTAGTTCCGCGACCCTTTTAATGCAATTCCAAATGTTGTGGCAACCCAACCGTTAAATTATTTTCGTTCATAACTGTAAAAATTTATTTTTCCAATGGTCGTAAGCGACACCTGGCAAATCGTTGTTCGACCCATGACGGGGTCGCGACCCACAGGTTGAGAACCGCTGATGTAAGCAATCGCATGTTTCTGATAAGACGCAACTAACGCCGTGCGACGTGTTACGAGAAAAGGCTCACATAAAATTCTACCAATTTTTGGTTTAGTCATTGATACTTTTGTCTAACATTCTTTGGGAGGATCTTTGTAGACTGCCACAATCGCTTAAGAGCCTTGTATTGGCATAATACTTTACTGTGGCACTGACATATGATGTCGGACAGGTATTTTTAACTAACTGATGTGGAGCTTATTTTAAGATGATATGCATAGCCGTTTGGCAGGAAAGACCAAATGAGTTTAGCGTGATTAATTGTATTGAAATGCATTTAAATACAGTATTAAAGGAGAAGTGAGGATCTATATAATTTTTGTATGAAAGCGATGATCATTCCTTCTCTTAGAAATTGTTGAAGTGTTTGTCCAACATATTGCAACTTACATTTTTTTACAGGTTATCAAAATAATCACATCAGTTGATACTCGGTTAGTGTTATAACGTAGAGAAAATACTTATTTTATATCGCCGTTTGTACACAGCACATTCTCTTATATTTGTGCATTGAGAGCATCGATGTATGTTCCATTTAGATGACGAAAAATATATTTTGTTATTTCCTGTCTGTTTAGTTCTAATTAAAAAGCTTTAAAATACTGGTGTCGTCTATGAGCAAGAATTTACTTTTGTATGTTATTGTTATGCTCTTTTATTTGATAAATTTAAAAGACTCAAATATTTCTTCATTAGAGGCTTATGTTAGATAATAAAGGATTATATTGTATTGTGAAAAGAATTATAATTATCTCTTTGTACATGCTGCTATGTTTAAAGCCTCATGTTGAGTAAGATTACGGGCTTTGTTAAGCACATAATCAGTTATTATTTGTATGATAATTTCTATTTCGGACCAATATGTTGTTAATTTCGATGTGTATTACTGTATCGCCTAATGTATTTGAATATAACCAGTGTATTTTAATATTATCATTCCTTAGATAGAATAGTACTAGTGATTGTGTATTGTGTCCTCAGTGGGTATGAGTAATATGTTTGAATTCTTGAATTTTCCTGAAATGATCTCTAAAATTTCATTACTTATCATCCATTAAAACTATATGAATTTATCTGTCATGTTTGCCAACATCTACAGTTTCTTTGAAACAAAAAAAAAACCATCTTTATTCTTATTGTTTATAATCCAACCCACCTCAAAGATTTATACTTTTGTAAAATAACGGTGAAATTGTGTCCCAATGTATTTAGTAGTGAGTACAAGCTTATCCATGGACCTGATATTATTAGACAATCTATTCAATTAACAACAAAATTATTATTTTTTTTTTAATGATCGTTATGAGGAACACAATACGGTAGAGATTTTTCTCACTTGTTTCTGTTCCATAACTTTACATGACTGAAACTCATTAACAAATACATACCTGATATCGTCATGTGAGGAGGAATCTAGCTGTGATAATAATGAAGGCAAATGTTTAGATTTGCAGAACCGTGAAACCAATTCGACAAGGTGATGACAGTTATCATTACCCGAAAAAACTGATGTGCCAAAGGGCAAAAGTAAGATATATTCAGACCACAAAACAATTATTCAGATGGAAGCCTGTACCGTTATTTGTTCACCATAACAAAGAGTATTTAAATTTGTTGGAAAACATAAATAAATAATCACTACGGCAAGTAGTATGTGGAGCAAACCAAGAATAAAGAATACTTCATATAGTTATCTTTATACCTCCCTCTCTCTCTTCCCCCGCACCCACTTGATGCTTGATTGTTTCATTTACATTCTGTTGATTTCGTTTCGGGTTTATTTTTTAAATTTGTATTTTGTTGTTTGTTTTTTTGATAGTCGTCTGTTTTGAGTTTGCTTTTTGCTTTTTCTAGTATTATTTTATTGTTATAAACACTATTATTTTATTTACCGTTATAAACACTATTATTTTATTTACCGTTAGCTTGTTCATTAATATGTTTTTTTTGTTTTATATTGACATGTGTCCGTTTTCTTCGTGCGGGGTTTGTTTTATTGAAAAATGTTTATATTGGTTGAGCAATAATATGTTTTAATTTTACAACAATACTTGTCTTTTTCTTCAGTTTTTCTTGTTCTTTTAAGTTACTTTAAAAAATTAAATTTCATTGTTTTGCTGTCTTTACGTTTTCTGGAAACAAAATATAACAAGCTTAATCTCATATGTCTATTGTTAAACATAAGTTGACAATGATGATTTGTTCTTCTTAGCTCTAAAGAAAGATATGTATCAATCACGAATGGTGGAAGTTCGCCGAAAGATGCGAATTAGGCACTGTTTGAAAACATTAACTGGTGCCAGAATTCTAAGTCAGCATGGTACGGTACGCATTACAGACGCACCCTTCAACACATATTCTTGCTGATTTTCCATCTATGAAGCAAGTGGAAGAGTGGAAGTGTGTATGAATATATTTCACCTCTGACAGACCGTAGTGCGAGCTTAACTTTGAACTATGCATATGCTGACATCACTGATCACACACAGCCATTAAAGGCAAGCATAAATCAACAACTTTTGATTGAAACAAACTATTTCGTAAGAAGCAGCTGTCTTCGCCCTTCAGAGGAGAGAGAGAGAGAGAGAGAGAGAGAGAGAGAGAGAGAGAGAGACAGACAGAGAGACAGACAGAGAGACAGACAGACAGACAGACAGAGAGACAGACAGACAGACAGAGATTATTGTGGAAACACAATCAGTAAATACATTAGTTTCAACATTAAAACATACACTAGCATTGGGCCAAATATTACTAGTAAAATTGGTCCATACATTTGTTGCAGCACTGGGTCATATATCAGTTGAATCATTGGGAGATATATTAGTTATATCATTGGGCCATTTATTAACTGTTGCATTTGGTCAGTTATTAGTTGCAGCAGAGTGCCATGTATTAGTTATAGCACTGTGCCATGATACGTTATAGCATCGGGCGATGAATTAATTGTAGCTTTTAGCCATATATCAGTGGTAGCATTAGGTCATATATTAGTAGTATCCTACACTGGCTATCCATTCGATCCAGAATCAAACGTTGACAGATATACAAAGTGATTCTTTTCAAGAGTTGCTTACAATTCACTTATTTCAATTGCAATAACAAATTTAAAGATCTAATACCGTTTCCTACCCTAAATATTTTCAGCTTGTTCTTGTTTCCTAATTTCGTGGTGTTTGTTTTTGATATTTTTGTAGTCATATCATTTTAAATGTTGTAAAGCGCATAGAGCTTATAAAAATTACAAAGTCAATATTTTTATGATGATGATGATGATGATGATGATTATTATTATTATTATTATTATTATTATTATTATTATTATTATTATTATTATTATTATTATTGTAGCATTGGTTCTTATCTTAGTTGTAGTGTCGGGACATATATTAGTTTTAATACTGGGCCATACATTAGTAGATTCATTGAGCAACATATTAGTTGTAACAACGGCATAATTTGGCCTTGTTTCACTAAACTGCATTCGTTGTGTCTTAGTTTTGTTGACGTGTGTACGTTTCTGTAAGAAGTCAAGTTGGTGTATTTACGGCATTTATCCACTATTGTTTGTTTCTTCATTAAGATATTTATATAGTGTGTTGGAATTGTAAACTACAGCATAAATTTATTATAAGTGTATCATTATCATTTTGACTCCAAATACCTACCTTTTGCTTGTTAAAGGACTGCACACATATTACCTGATTACTGGTTGAGGTTTTGAGTGATCACAAGTCTGACCAAATTGACCAAACTGCAGTGAGACGCAGTACAGTTACGTGAATGATGGCACGTTTGATCAAACTGCAAAACAATTCCATTCTGTAAGTTCAGTTAAAGTAGTGAGAACCCTCACTTTTCACTGAAAATAAACGTGTTCAATGCATTTGTCTTTTGGTGTTGTTGTTGTTGTTGTTGTTGTATTTGCTGCTGCATCTCAAATCACCAAAACAATTACAATCCTACTTGACCCTGCTATTTGTGTATAAATGGGTTGGGGGGATATATTTGATGTTTACAAATTTGTCCTTTTGTCCGTAATACTTTCGTTTTGTTTTTGTTTTCCGGTTGTATGCTTATAAATAATTATGATTATATCAAGCAATTTAAAGTACGGATTTCGACACAAAATGGATCCTTTTTTATTATGTGTCTTTAAGCATCACAATGCTGATTATTAAGTAATAATTTCATAGCGGTATTTATGCCTGGAAACGTGGAATTTTCATCGGATTAGTAAATCGAGGAAGATAGATTTACTATGTGTACGTCCTGTGCTGGTTGTACGATTTTCCCCGAGTTATGTTGAGCTACTGATCATAGAAAACCCCCAAACCAAACGCAGATATACTGACTTGATTGAATCATATACCATAATGAAAGAAGTGATCCCTAAAACATGTATGACTGGTATAATGCTCTTCATCAATAGTTGCGAAACCATCTGCAAAATCCTTAAACTTGATGAAAGCATCTTTTCATTCCAGAACTGAAATAAGCAGAGAAATGCGACTTCGCAGATCAACACTGTTTCAGCAATAACGATCTTGCAGAACAAAGTCTTATTCGTCTAGTGCTTTATAGAAAGACATGAAGCAAAAACAATTTCAGAAAAAGTCAGGGTCTGTCAGTTGTTCCAACGCATAAGAATGTGAACATCCTTGCCTTGTCTGCAATCCTATTTGAATTCATGTACATTCGGCATTGAATTTTGTTTCTAAGGTTACATATGTGTAATTCATTATGCTAAAATGAACAAGACAATATATCTTTGTTAATCAAACTAAGTCAAGAACGTAGGACACCACTAATTATGCAATTTTGCAGAAGTTAAACATTTAAGTATAGCCTCCTACCTGCTAGAAAAAATGACTCCATTTGTACGTATCGTCGTGTCATAGAAAATATACATTTCTAGATTGAATGACAAACGGACGGATGCACTGAAGAGCACACTTAAAGACAAATAAATTATATAATGTGACATTAACGTTGACAAAATCATTGGTTAAATAAAGTTACTATCACAATTTAGCAATTACTGGTATTTCTTTTACCTATGGAACCTCTAAAAGGTATCATAATTATATATGGTCTATAGCCATGATAGTGAATGCAATTTCTAAATTATATTTCCTTGGGGGATTGGGGTGTTAAATAATAAATAATATAAGGGCAATGCACTATTTGAAAGTAAGCAATAGTATCCTGGTGATGAACACCCGCGCCTCCTCAAATGTAACAGATAACAAATGTTATAATCTATGTCCGAGTTTTTAAAAATATCATCGACTTTATTATTTAATGATTGAGCAGTAATATGTCAGCACATAGCGATGTCTTAGTTTTGCTTTGTTTTGTGTTTAAGTTTTTGTGTCTTCTATTTTTTGTTGTTTTTCTTTTTTTTTTGTTCTGTTGTGTTTTGCTTGTTTTCATGTTAGTCTTGTTTTGTTTTGTTTTAGTTTTGTTACCAAATGTTGCATTGAACACTTTATTAGCTAAATTATGCCAAGCAAACGGGAGCCATCGGACGTTTCCAAAGATATTAAATCCGCCATCTTTGGACTATCATTTCACGTAGTATCAAGTGAACTACTGCGGCTCCCAAAAAGGCAAATAAGATCGGCAAGGCTGAAATGTTTTATATTTATCAGATACTCGTTCTCAGCTGCTTGCAGTACCAAGATTTTTCAATTCCACATATAACATTTATATACTGTGTAATCAAGGCCAGTTGTTAAAATACTAATGAATTGATATTGTATAATATGACATACTGCATCACCCATTACATGTTTATGAACACTTAATAAATACATTAGAACATTTTTGCTAGTCAATGGCGATTACCTGTAAGACTATTTTATCACACGTGGCGCACTTTGTTCTGAATACAAGTGAATACATATAAGTCAGCAACAATTTAAGGTAACAATGTCGTAATCCTCAGTGAAAATTCCCGATTTATCGATCGATAAATGATTTACCTTGGATGGAAGCTTTTAAATATTACATAGTGAAACGCTATGTTGTTTTGTGTTTGTTTTGTTGTGTTGTTTGTTTGTGATTTTACTAAGTGGGAGAAATATTGAGTTTGATATGTAATATGAACAAGAATCATGATTTCCGTATACCATCTCCAACAATGTTCTTTTCTCTGAGATGAAACATAAAGATGAATTCATTACAATGTTCAGCATCAGTGAAATTCTAGTGATGAAAAGTATCAAATCATGATGTGAAACGAAGCCCTAGTACAGAAAATATTTATACAGAAAGTATTATAGTTTAGTTTTGTCAACAAAACGTACACTTTGCAATGTTTTCAAGTGGATAGTTTCAAATACAAATTGTTACATATCATGAATATCTTCCAAACACAGTCATACCACATTGTTACAGAACATATATAAGCTTCCAAACACTCTGGCATATTTTTTCTGCACAATATTGATACACACCAACCTTCAACATGGGTGTACATTACAGAGGTGGAAAAATGTCTTAGAAAGAGTTCATCTAGTAGATAGCAAATTGTTTGCTCTACCTCTGAAGCTTTTGATGTCAAGATATACAATTCAACAAACATGTGTTGGCTAATTATGCAAAATCCGTGGAAGTAGTATGCGCGATATATATATATATATATATATATATATATATATATATATATATATATATATATATATATATATATGGAACTATCTCAAGAGTTTTGTTATAGTTGACTCCGCTTTTATCAGAAAGTTTCAAAAGGTGTTTATATTATGTGTTTCCCCCAAGGGCCTGTAGTTGTGAATTCATAGTAAACATAAAATATAATTTTTGTTGTATTGTATTATATTTGTAACACTTTTACTTGATGTGCCAGAAATATAATGATGGTGAAGAATAAAATCTAACTTTTAATTCATTCTGAAACATAATTTTAATTTGTGTTTTTGCTTTAATATAACGAAACACGCCAGAAAACTCTAAGGATGATTGCTTGTGAACTGTTGAATTATTTTACTTATGTAATAAGTTAAAATTGTACTTACCAAATGATTGAACCAATCCCAAATCATCAATCGCTGTAATGGTTGGTATGCATTTCCTTGCGCTATTTGTAGTTGAATATTTATCCACAAGTAAAGGCTTTATGAAAACAAGGTACATAAAATGAACTATGTCAATGTACTATGTCAATGTACTATGTCACTAACTGCCAGTACAATACCAACCTAATATATAAGCATGTTTCCGATCTGTACCTCAAGACCTCAAATTCCTCGTGTCAAATGCAAAACGAAAACTATATTCTAGTGAGTGAGGTATTTATGAGTTTGTTTAAGTGGAGTACAATGATAGTGATCACATATGTCTTCCTCATCAAGAAACGTATGTGGCAGGTCATAAATCATTGAAACAGGAAATTAAAGACCATTTTGTTAAGTATTGAATGACCTACAAAGATTTTATGGACGATGAAAATTTAATAGCTAACCCTACTGATGCATAACAACTTTTATTACGTCTCTAAGTTCATTTACTTCCACTGACGTCACTGCGTTCTCTGCGATAGTTGCCAAGCCTGAACATGGATCAATATCATGCAATTCAGTTGAAACGCACGATCTTGCAAAACCTCCAGTAAAAGTTCTGTACCATTTGCCGTACTCAGGCGTGACCATGTAAGGCCTCCAATAGACGTTCTGTACTGTTTACAGTATTAGGCGTGACCATGCAATGCCTCCAGTAGACGTTCTGTACCGTTTACCGTATCAGGCGCGATCATGCAAGATCTCCATTAGAAGTTCTGTACCATTTTGCCACGCTCGGGCGTGAACATGCAAGGCCTCCAGTAGAAGTTCTGTACCATTTGCCGTATCAGGCGCGATCATGCAAGGCGTATCAGATATTAACCATTTGCCATACTTAGGTGTTATCGTTAAATGCCTCCAGTAAAATGTCTGTAACAGTTGTTGTACACAGGAGTGATTATGCAAGGCCTCCAGAAGGTCTGTATAATTTGTGATACATTACCAGTTCAGGCATTATTAATGCTTCTAAAGTCTGAGTGTTATTTGTTCCTAGTGGGAGACACAATGGTATATTGTATCACGTGTTAAACTCTTCATCTTCTTGCTGAAAAAAAATATTGCATGTAACAACGAATAAGTAATATATTTGGACGCTCTGTTGATCTACCTTTTTTAAATTAAAGAATGCATATAATTGCATGTACTTTTACCTTTGATTATGGATAAAGAGGAATTGTCTGGATCTTGGAGTCAAGGGAGATGGAAGAAAAGTGGAATAGGATAGACGCAGATAGATCCTTTAATGGAGCTAAATTAAATCTTTCCTCTCAACAAATGTTGTGTCCATGCTTGTGAGTGTGTGTGAGTGTAGTTTTCCTCCTTGCCTCTCTATAATGCTCCGACCAAAAAAGCATTAAGCTGAACAGCACACAAGACTAATTCCACCCGATGACCTTTCGTCTTATGCCAAGTATGTGTTTAACGAGTTGTCCATTCATATGATCCCGATACGCAAATGGACTCCTGAACAAGAAAGCATTTATCATAATTAGTTAGAGAAGCCTATTCTTTTAGAAATTTTCCGTAAAGGAATCTTAGGCCAGCATAGAATTACCAAAGAGAAGTAAAAAGGGTATATTAGTTTTCTTCTTACTAGCCAAAATAAATTCAAATATACAAAGACGTAACAACTAAAAAATATTGGCGTCGAGATTAAGTCAAACATTAAATCATTTGATCGTGACAGTTATACCTAATTACTTTGCAAACTGAAAAAGTGCCAATCATATTTTCGACTTAACCAATAAAACATTACCTTTCATTAGATGAAATTTGATTTACTCCACATAAGGCCTTCATACAGCATTCATTGGTGTGCGTCATTTTCTTTGAAATATATCGTAACTATATATATATATATATATATATATATATATATATATATATATATATATATGTGTGTGTGTGTGTGTGTGTGTGTGTGTGTGTGTTAAGTCCGTGGTAACATTAATCGTTCATACTTTACATCTATTCAGATTTTATGGTCATTGATAACTGCATGCTTTACATTAAACGCAATCAGAGTTATATCAAAATTATGAGATATGATTTTGCTTATCCCATTCCATCCACACATCACCTATGTTAGCGGGAATTTAAATGGAAGGCACATATATAGTAAAGAATCGAATAAGAAACAAATTACACGGATTTATGCTGATATTAAATTGGAAAGAAAAATAAAACTTGCATTATGAATGTAATAAGCTCATTTTAATTTCAACTTATGAAGGACACTTTTATTAATGTTCCGTAACATAGGCTTATTTATCTCACCTATAAGAGTAAAACGAAATTAGGTCAAATCCTGTTAAAGAATTAACAAGAGGCGAGATTGCATGGGTTCGGGATTATTTTGTTATTTTGAGTTCACGTTCCTTATAATGTGTTGGTACATCAAAGAAAACCATATGTGAAGTATCGGATTTCGAATCAGCAGTGAACCTTAAAGTTTTATGTGACTAGCTTAGAGTTTTATCACATCTAGACCAGGGAGTATTTGGGAATTACGAACTACGATAAAGAACCAAATAGAAATGTTCACTCAGAATCTAAAATGCAGATTTAAATATTCCTTCTTATAAGAAGTATCCCTGTACATGCAAACATTTCCGCACGCACTAAAACCATGTATCGAGCGTTTTTTATTCCTTCCCGTCTCTGACTTCATCTTTTGCCTAATGTTAGAAAAAGCAGCATTGTTTGTTCATGTACATATACATCGCTACGATGGAGTAAATATTAAAATTAATCATTTTGTTTATATCTAAAATCATTTACATTACATTTCACTAAAATCAATAATTTCTCTGTTTCATTAGATTTAAAGGATTCTTTTGCCACATAAATTAATTTATCTTGATTAATTCTTCGATTAAAGTATTGGACATGAACTGAAAATGTTGAGATGCTAAATGGAAATTTCGAGATAATAACTAACATTTTAGAGTTATTTGGTCGACGATATCATAATAACTCAAATTTCGAGATAATAATTCAACATTTCGAGATAGTATATCAAAATATCTTCATACTTTCAAATGGATAAATCAATCCGCAAGGCCTCTGTGCTCCTTCGTAGTACGTCGCTTCCAGAAGTAGTTTAGAAGGTAAGTTATTTTGTACTAGCTTTAATAACTGCTAATGACCTATAGGCAATGCCGACTTCTTAATGCATAGTCATTATGTCAGTCAGCTTGCCTCGTACGTTGCCTGAAGATATGCGAAAATTCCCGAAGTTCAACGTCTACGTCTTAGTTGGATATGTTCTGAGATTATTACGAGCGAGTTTTCTTGTTCAACTTCCAATTAAATATACATCAACATGATTAAGAAGTCATTCAAAAAGCGTAAAATATTAGAATGTTTTGATCACACATTATCTCACAAAATACATTAACACAATATTTGAAAACACAAAAAAGAATATATTTTCATCGATATTACTGCTATCAATCATACAAATAAGGCCTAAAGTTGTCAAAAGATCACAGAAAAATGTACTAAAATGAATTTCAGAGGCTTAGTTTATGTGGAGTGCGTTTCAAACATTAAAACAACAAAAATGGTAATTGAATTGATGAAAACAGTATAATACAGATTTTGTAAATCTTACAACTTTGGCAAACTTAATTTCTGTACTCTTAGATTTTGGAACAATATTTTCAAAACATATTATCCGTTAGTAAACGGTTTTCCTTAATATATACCTACATCCGATGAAAATATAAAGATTTCGTATGGTCATGTGATATTTTACCATTGCTTTTTCATCTACGTATCATGTATATCAGGTAAGAAAGGTAATGGTGGAAACAGCATCGATGGTAGTCAATGAGCCGATGTATTAACAACAGAAGTACAGCTGCCCTTGTTGTTGCATGAAACGTTGTAGCAGCCAACACAAGAAAAATGTAATTAAAGATCACTGCCGGTTTTGGCTACTGTACCACATTGCTTCGTGTTTGCATTCACATCAAACATTAACTACCGTCTTTAGAAGGCTATTGATCGATGTTATAATGATGACCCTATCAATCATTAATTGTATTTGGCTTTTGTTGTGAAATTCAAGAAATGTGAGCAGCACGATATACATACAAGATTGTATTCTGAACGCGTCTGAAAGTAATAATATGCACGTGATATTAAATCACTTAACTTCGTCTTGATCAAGCTTTGAAGTCAATGCTTTAAAATAATAAATTACACAACGCCCAGTTTCGAAAAACCGTCGTTAACTTTGTCGTGAGAAAATACACAAGTATAACGAGTATCTATATTGACAGCTACTGGGGTTAGTAAAATCTAAATAATGTCAGCGATCCACGAAAAATGCAACTTCACTGAGGCTAAAGAATTAATAACTTACGCGGAAGCGACAGAAAACCCAGAAAATTGCACCCCTTGAGGATTGGTATCGGTACAAGACGCGCCATAAAGAAACCTACCGCTAGAAGTATGTATTCTGTTTTCTGTTATTAATTTGTTGGCCGGAGACGAGTTGCATTTTTATGGCGCGTCGCTAATACTTTTTCTTTTAATTCCACTGACCTTACCGTTGTCAGCTGTGATACCCCTCCGCTTGTTCACATTCCTACTGCATATATAAAATATTTCTTTCTTGAGCTGAGATTCATCGATACACGAGATAAATACTAAACATTTAGTTAAGTTACTCCAGTCAATATTGGAGCATAACAAAGTACATGTATAATGACCGATGAATAATCATCGCTTAAGAAGAACGATAATGCAAGGTCAAGTAAATAAGCAAAAATCGGGTGTAACCGATCGCAAGGCACACTCATGTTCTGAGAGCATTACTACCTTGATCGTTCCGGTGGCCTAGTGGATACAGGGTCTACATCATGATTCCACAGTGGTAGACGTCACTGTAATCTGCCACACTGCAGACATCGTAGCGATATAACTAAAAACTTGTTAAAGCTACGTTAATAATACAAATCACACATACACACACATATTACTACCTTGCTGCTTGCTTTCTAAAACTTGGGAAATTTGTCCATGTTAGAATCTTTTAAAAAGGTTGTTAGATTTCAAAAGTGAAATTTAAAAATTCAAGACGGTAACCAATTCTTAGTAAAATTATTGATTGTCCTCTCAAGCTGCCCACATAATGCATTCCAATATTCAGCAAACTTTAGGTCAAAATTTTAACTCCAAATATATATTGGGAATTACTTGACATTTCGTGTTAAACAGAGAGAGAGAGAGAGAGAGAGAGAGAGAGAGAGAGAGAGAGAGAGAGAGAGAGAGAGAGAGAGAGAGAGAGAGAGAGAGAGAGAGAGAGAGAGAGAGAGAGTATAAACACATGGATGGGCATTTCTACTAATGGTGTCTATTTATTTAGAAGTTTAGGTCGAATATCGAAGTCAGTAAATGAATATTTGACAGGAGCTGTTAGTCCTTACTATTTCGTGTATGAGCACGTGCTTATGTTTGACTATTCCTTTACAATTACTTCATACTGAGAAACATGGTAGACAAACTGTATCCACGATTAAAACTGTATCCACAATTCATGCATGTTGCGTTCTTCTCCTGCATTATTTATATTTGCAATCAGTACCAACGAAATGATACTATGCGTACAAATATGCATTAAAAAAAGATACAAGCATATTATATATTATTGTTTTCACAAACAATTATTAGTAGACCTTCTAGAGGTAAAGGACTCATACTTGAAAGGCTAGGGACATTAACACATACTTCAACGTCTAGAGACAAGGACGCATAATTCAACGTCTAGAGACAAGGACTCAGACTTCAACGGCTAGAGACAAAGACTCATACTTCAACGTCTAGATAAAAGGACACATACTTCAGCGTCTAGAGACAAGAACACATACCTCAACGTCAAGAGACAAGGACTCATACTTTAACGTCAAGAGACAAGGACACATACCTCAACGTCTAGAGATAAGGACTCATACTTCAACGTCAAGAGGCAAGGATAGATAGTTCAACGTCTTAAGACAAGGACTCATACTTGGACGTCAAGAGAAAAGGACATATACTTCAACGTCAAGAGATAAGGACACATGCTTTAACGTCTAGAGACAAGGATACATACTTTAACATCTAGAGATAAGGACTCATACTTCCACGTCAAGAGACAAGGACACATACTTCAACGTCTAGAGAAAAGGACACATATTTCAACGTCAAGAGAAAAAGACACATATTTTAACGTCAAGAGACATGGACACATACCTCAACGTCTAGAGATAAGGACTCATACTTCAACGTCAGAAGACAAGGACACATTCTTCAACGTCTAAAGACAAGGACTCATACTTCAACGTCAAGAAACAAGGACTCATGCTTCAACGTCAAGAGAAAAGGACACATACTTCAACATTTAGAGACAAGGACACATACCTCAACGTCTAGAGATAAAGACTCATACTTCAACGTCTAGAGACAAGGATTCATACTTCAACGTCTAGAGATAAGGACACATACTTCAACGTCTAGAGACAAGGACACATAATTCAACGTCTAGAGACAAGGACTCATACTTCAACGCCTAGAGACAAGGACTCATACTTCAACGTCTAATGGCAAAGGGCACATACGCTAATGTCTGGAGACAAAAGATACAAGGACGAAATACAAAGGACACATACTTTAACGTTTGGAGACAAATGATATATAATAAAATGGTTAGAAACAAAAGACATGCTTGAAATAACAGATATATATATATATATATATATATATATATATATATATATATATATATAGACATATACTTCAACGTTTAGAGAAAAATACATATAAATGAACGTTTTGAAAGAAATGGCACATACGTCAATGTCTCGAAACAAAAGGAACATACTTCAAAGCTGGCAGACAAAATACATACTATAATGTGTATAGACAAGATATACATGCATATCACATAGTCGGTATAGTTTTCCTATGGTATGTGTCGTATCATATTTTTCATATTACTACATGTTAACATATCATATTGGTCCAAACGAGACCATGAACTTATTGTTTATTATCCTCTTTGCTGATTTGCTGATATCGTCAGAAAACTAATTTAAATACGTTTTTAACCCCGCCTTCTGAATTTTTTTTGTTTTCAATTAAAATTTTGGCCGTAATTTTTCAAGTTGACTCGTAAAAGTGGTTTGGGGAAAATGGTGTCGACTTTTAAAATATATTAAATTGACACCCACATGTGAGGGTTATGTCATGTATTACATATCATAACATGAACAATGTATAAAGCCCCCTAAACAAAAACCATAACAACAAATAAATATACGGGTATTGCTAAGATGATAGAGGGGTTAGGGTTGAGGTTGGAATATCTATAGCATGGAATCCACCCTCTATACAAGCGTGGTTTAAATGTGAACTTACACAAGTAAATAAACTCACCTTTCTTCACACAAGAATGTAGACATAAATTTGTCTCCCCAACTAACAGAACGTTATGCAACCACAGCATATTTACGCGGAACAAAGCGATGCCAAACCGACTGAAAGGTTATTTATTTACCTCATCTGTACAGTTTAATGTTTAAATAAAATACTGCAAATATCCGGTCACAAATATATTACATTAAATATGTATATTTCTGCATCCAGACATCTTTTTACCTGCAGATATTTCAATCAGGTTTTTAACAACCAACACCTGTTGACAGACCTTGACTATTAATGTGATGGCGGGATTAGTGAAATGCTGCAGTAGACTGTAATCAAAGGAAAACCCAAAACATTTTCAAATTCACTTCGATGCAAAGAAAAATGATCATTCCTAATCTCTTCTTAACGGATTTTGAATATCTTAACGTTCCATTGCTTCAAAGACGAAAACGCATCCATCTAAATAACACAAGTTGCTGAGCATTAACTTCTGGATTTTGTTGCACAATAGTTAGGTTCTTATAAAGTAAGTAGGTGTAAGTTATTTCTTACATTATTCGAGCTTTACGCGAATTATGTCCAACGGGGCGGAAACATGACTTTTGATAACATTTGTGAGTTTTCCACAGCCATCCATTTCTGCATCCATTATCATTCAATTGCCACAAGCCAAAGTTCTACCAGCGATGAAACGAAAATTTTCGGTTCCGGTTCCAAAGACCGTTGTCACTGTTACAGCGCACAGAGAAGGCGCCCACAGCGCATACAATCTAGAGTTGATCGTTTATTCAAACAAGACAATAATCTCTGTAGCATTTCATAACAAGCATTTATATGTTAGCCATGTAAACAAGCATGCAGTAGGCAAATCATCAAATTTACCAATACGAGTGGTCCCCAACAACATGGAGAAATACATGACTTTAAGCGCAGACAATTACAATGTAAATTTTTGTTACATTTTATGACTTAGTACTTGGAGAGTTAGTTAGCAGTCTAACAGAGGAACAATTTCGTAATTGCTCGTAGATAATGTTCAATTAACACAGACGAGAAAAGGTGTGTATCCATAGGTGTACATGAGCAGCTGTAGCCGAGTGTGCCGAAATTCAGGCGCCACCGATCGAAGCGTTTTATCTATATCCTTAACGTGAAGGCCTTTCAGACACAAAATACACGCACGCGAACTGTGGTCTTCATTCGAATCTAAAATCATGAGTGATTGTATGCGCACCGATGCGTTATTGCTCGCCCATGTACTTGGAATGTCTTGAAACTGTCATTTACATGTACATGCTTGATAATACACATTCATTCTCATCACAAGATTGGATTGTCACGCTGTGTGACCCAACATCAAATTCGATCTAGACTAACTCTCCAACGAACTCACCAACATCAATATGCATATTTTGACTGAGAAAAAAAATGTATATGATGAGTAACAGATAGGCAAAGAACTCAAGATCACACCAGTCGGGTAGTTAAGCCTTTTTGGTCTTTGTTTTTAAGATTAGTTTTATTATTTGACTATGTCCGCTGTTATGAGGTTGCGTATTTTGCCGACTGTGTACTAAAGTAATTGTCAGAGGATATTGATGACCAAAGCAATGTTTTTCACTTGTCGACGAATATTTGCTTTTAACTGTGTTAATGTTTAAATATAAATTAGCTATTTGATTGTACCACAACCTATTCGCTGCCATCTTGGTAGCATCGCACAGGCAAACGTCCAAATGTTGACTTCAGCACATGGTGAAAATCACTACGAAAACCACGCTACCCATAAAATACAAACGTGTATGTTTGGTGATTGATCATAAATGAGGTCTTACTGGTCTTGGTGTGGCTGGAGCTGTATCGATAGCATCCGACGTGTTTGATGGTGCCATTAAAATAATTTAGATACGATTATATTATCGCGTACGTGTCTATACAGAAATACTTGCAGCGGCATAGTGCAGTCTCAAAAGTATTAGCAAACTGTAGTTACTGACTATCGAGGAAAAAATAATTAATTTTTTTGGTTGAATTCTAGACAGTGTTGACAGAAATGTATAATCACAGACAGCTCAGAGACAAATCGAAATTCGTGCTAATGCGAATTTAAAAACTATAATTGTTGAGTAAAATATACCGTCTGGATACAGTCTGCCTCAGTTATAGATGCTGTAACCGCACAGCAATAGACCTGGGAGGCATCGATCGATTCAGTAATACTAACTGTCTAGTAGATGTATAAAGTCTAAATAAATTGTATACGTGTTAACTACTTTCGTACACTAATCATCCTCGTTTAGCGTATTGCTGTATTTCGCGTACTTACCAAAATAGAGGCTTCGGTGACTGGACAAGCCATTCAGGTGCTACAAACGCCCAATAATTCACTACTCATTGAGATATTACACCAAATACAGTTTTTTTTTATTTCGTCACCATAGTGATGAAAAAGTAAAACAGTCATATTAGCATATATTATTGTATTCCTACTACACCAACCCTGTAACTGATAATATTAAAACTCACTTAATGCAACATTTCTAACTTCATTTCAAAACAATTTGGCTGACATTATTGCTTGTCTTCCACTGTAATAACAGTTCTTATATTTGTGTGATGACCAAAGACCAGCAACACCAATATGCACGCAATTATAACTATCTTGTCGATAAATACTCTCCTAATTAGTCTAACAGCATTCGTTTTGTCAATTAATCTGGACTTCCGTAGCAGGATCTAAAATTTGTTTTGTTGTAACACACCTCATAACCAAAATCTAATTTTTCACGGATGCTAAATTCAAACAGAAAAGAAATTTAGTTTGACATTAATCATTGATTTACATTAACGTTAAAAGTTTGGAACAGACATTATGACGTCTTGGGGACTTCCCTGTTGAAATATGCCACAATGTGTTCCAATTTAGAGACATCATCGATATTCACCAATTACACTTATTGTTCGGTATAGGAAGACCAATCAAACCTCAATTTTTTTTTTAGACTGATAGACGACTTGTGGGTTTGATGTCACCTTATCATTAAAATGTTCGATTTTGCTGACTATATACGTGTGTCTGAACATGTGGTGGAGCCACAATTGTAGACGTAGCTAAGACAATGGTGCTGTATGCTGTCTGTACGGGTGTATACGTATGATTGATTGTACATGTGGACAATCCATGAAGGATGCGAGCTGCCGATACAAGTTCGGGCCAACCCAAGGGACGTGGTGAAACTGTGCGGTTTATCAGTGTATGAATCGTGCGACTCTACAAGGGTCAATAAGCATATGTCTAGTCTAATTGTTGTTTCAATTATTATTTTGAATCGTAGTAGTATTCCAGGAGATTTGTGAATCTTGCTTACAGTGCAGAACATTTGAAACGTATTTTAAAATTTGAGATTGTTTGAATCTCAATCCTAGTCGATACGTGCAATTATGTGAATCTTAGTGTATACTATTATTTCAAACTGAGGTTTCTTGAATCTGTATATCAGATAGGTATAATAATTTAGTCTATTTTCAATGTGTGAATGTTAGTATAGAGTGATTGGATCGATTGTATGTTGAGCGCGTGTGAGAATCATTGTATTTATACATCATATAGTTTTCTTTACCAATTAAGTTCATAAATTTCCATCTATCACACATTGTGTTTGACTTATTCATTTAGTCCAAAATCCACTCGGTTTCCATTATGCGACGATTATAATTTTTGTAATCATATTTTATCTGGTTGACAACAAATATAATTAAACTGTTGACTCTCATCCTGGTTCTACGATTATGAATTATATGTTTATTGTCATGTTGTTTACTTGAGAAATTATTTGTTCTGGCCTTAACATATTTAAAAAAAGTCAGTATTATTGTCGTGTTTAGATTTTATTGCAGGTGGAATTATTTGTTAAAACATATTGTTACTTGGAAAAGTATTCAATAATATTATTTTGGAGAGAAAGATTACTTTGGAATTATAATTTTGATTTATATAATATGATCCAAAAGAGCGTGTTATTATATAATCCCACTTAAGGCCAAAAATCTCCTTAAAAAGAATTATCAATACACAAGAAAGTTTATAATCTGTTTAAAAAAAAATTAAAAATGTTTTTATACATAATGTTGAGAATGGTAATTCCTTGAGTCTTTAGAGGGTCATTTTGAACGCATACTCATCAAAATTACTGGCAAGGATCATTGTATGGTATGTAAGTAGGAGAATAATAATGTCTAACAGAGAGAGAGAGAGAGAGAGAGAGAGAGAGAGAGAGAGAGAGAGAGAGAGAGAGAGAGAGAGAGAGAGAGAGAGAGAGAGAGACGGAATGACACAGACTGAAAGAGGGAGTGTGCGTATGTGTCTGAGCAAGATAGAGTCCCTTTACACGAAACAATATGAAGGCAGCACATTAGGCATATTTCGAAAAGTAGATAGAGCTATAACCGGTCATTAGTGTTACTGTTCTTTTATACCTTGTATACATCTTCTTCAACAAGGTGAGATCAAATTTTAACACCATGACAAAAAGGTTTTGTATTGTGCGTGTAGGGAACCTTCAGTCTGCTCGAGATTTATCTGATGTTTTTATGCATACGAGATTTGAAACAATAAAACGTAGTGTTTCTCGCTCTTATTGACACAGACTCTTAGCTCCCTGTCTTTTTTCGTGTCCGTGTGCATTAGTATGCCCTGGGAACAATGACTGCTACCTATTAACACGACAGTCAACGTAGTGTATTTATTGCAGCCTTCTCACATGAGGTAAAAGCGATAGTTCTCACCAGTTGTATATAATCTGAAAAAATAGACCGTAAATAATTTTAAAAAATAGACCGCAAAAATATTAACTATTTTTAACAAATATATCTTAACATTATTACCTAGTGTGAAATGATTTTTCTCACCGTTATTGCCTAGTGTAAAATGATATATCTTACCAATATTACCTAGTATAAAATGATATATCTTACAAATATTACCTAGTGTAAAATGATATATCTTACCAATATTACCTAGTATAAAATGATATATCTTACCAATATTACCTAGTATAAAATGATATATCTTACCAATATTACCTAGTGTAAAATGATATATCTTACCAATATTACCTAGTATAAAATGATATATCTTACCAATATTACCTAGTATAAAATGATATATCTTACTAATATTACCTAGTATAAAATGATATATCTTGATATATCTTACCAATATTACCTAGTATAAAATGATATATCTTACCAATATTGCCTAGTATAAAATGATATATCTTACCAATATTACCTAGTATAAAATGATATATCTTACCAATATTACCTAGTGTAAAAAAATATCTCTCACCAATATTATCTAGTGTACAATGATTTTTATTGCCTTTATTACCGTGAGTAAAAATGTTAGATCTCACAAATATTTACTAGTGTAAACTTATATATCTTACCAATATTACCTAGTGTACAATGATTGTTCTCACCATTATTACCTTGTATTAACTGTAACATTTCACTAATATTACCTAGTGTACAATGATTTTTCTCACCATTATTATGTAGTGTAACATGATAGATCTCACTAGTATTACAGCGCACAAGGACACAAAGAGAATTCTAATAATTGAGCTGACTTCAGCCTTTCAGAAATGGACATAATCAAAAATGATTTTTTTTTTCGTTTGATTAGAGACTACATATGCTTTGTTAGTTATGGATAGTGTCATGGAGGGTACTAATTATACCACGACTAGTGTATGCACCATTTATTCTAGAGAGCTCTATTAAACGTATATGATTTAGTGTACGGAGTAGTACTTATTGACCACATTAGACTGTTTGGCGACGAGTAGTAAATGTGATACTAACCTTTAGGCGTCTACCAAAATACATGTGCAGTAATTATGTCACTGCCTTTGTAATGAAGCAATTACATGAAATGTCATCAACTCATTGACATCCAGGTTTGTTTCATTACTTGAACGGCCTTTTCATATGTAACCATATTTTATTATTGACCATCTGCAATCCGACGAGATTCTCTCATGTTGCAGTTTATTATTGAGCATAGTTGTCAAATATGTTTACATCAATTACATTTGTTGGCATATTCATTCCCAAACGGATTCCTTGAGTCCAGGTCTTATAGTAATATAGTCCTTGTTATTGGCCTATTAACATCCAAATGGATTCGTCGAATCGGGATCTCACAATAATGAGGTTTTGATATTGGCATTTTAACACCCAAGCGGACTCATCGAAACAGTTTCTGACAATAATGATTTTATTATTGGCGTACTAAGACCCAAACGGATTCATCAAGCAAATGTCTGTTTATAAACTTGCTTTTTATATTTGGCATGTTAGCACTGTAACGGAGTCCTCAAGCTTGGGTCTGAAACAAAATTTCTTTATTTTTTGCGTATTAACACCCAGACGGACTCATCGAATTAGGGTATGACAATAATGTGTGTGGTATATAATTTACATTTGAATATATCATATACTAATTATGTTAAAGTTAAAATATCAGTGGTATTCACAAACTATTTCTATATGACACATGGTTTGCACCATTTCTGCATCCCAATATTAGCATTGCCTTGTTGTCCCACAATTGACCTCTGTATGCTATTCAGAAACATGGGAGGATACATAAAAGCAAACGTGCGCAAGGCTCCTTCATTAAACTATGTTTTCTCCTGCGAAATTGTTTAACTCTGTATCGTACAAACCATATTCTTCTCAAAAACGTTATTATATGTTTCGCTGCATGTTGTAACCTGCATTGTAATTTTAAATCGTGATTTTACTCTAAATTGAAATGCTGTTTGCGACTCGGATAAGAAATACATTTCTGGTTTCTGTCAATACACACGAAGCCATCAATATTTTGACGATAACAATGCACGTATACAATGTTTTTGCGTGTACATTGAATGAATGTGTCCATGCATTCCTTGCGTTTCGAACGAAGCTTTTTCTAAATTATATTGTAACCATGGGTGTAGCAGTGGGTACGTTCTTTAAGTTTGGAAAAAGTAGCCGTCGCAGCGTTGTTTCTTGATTTTTTGCATTTTATGGTTGACAGAGATTAATATTATCGAAACTGCTCTGATGTCTGGACAAATGACAGGGCTAGACCAATGGAATGACTATCCAAACGATATACTAGACCACACAAAAAATGCGATGAATATATTTTTGTGGCTAGGTTTCGTCAAAAGAAATATAGAGCACAAGTGTTTAATATCTTTAAAAAAAAAACAATAAAAGAAAAAGAAAATTGTAGAAAATTAACAAATACAATATTCTTGAAAGACGATTATGCTTTGCGAGTATAGAAAAGTTTATACATCGGTTGGTATGTCATTTTAACTTAAGATATATTATCATGCCTGAATAATCATTATATATATATATATATATATATATATATATATATATATATATATATATATATGTATATATATACTTGAACAATATCATGATATTATTTTCTTACTCAATAGCAGAGTAAATTATGTACATACGTTTACTCATTCACATCGTGAAGTGCTTAATTACTTACTCAATTAGCATATAAAATTACTTATTGTTCATTAGCATAGTAAATTAGTTAATAATCTACTTGATAACATCGTGAATTGTATATTTACTTGCTCATTAGCAAAATAAGATACTGATATTCTTACAACATATGGAATCGCCTATTTACTTTCTCATTAGTTTAATAAATTGTCAGTTGACTAGTTGTATCTTCGGTATTTCAAGACAGCAAAAATAAGTCAAACGATAATCTTGCACGCTTATGATCATGACCAGAATCATCTGTGATTGTTCCATTTGGAACTATTTGTGGCTTGCCCGACGTTCATACTAAATATACTGACGCGTCTCTATCTTAATTCTCACGGACGTAATATTTGTCTTGGTAACAACGGTAATTATAGTCTAATAACGAAATCTGCTTAGCACATAAAGACCGTAGATAAAGCATAGGAATGGATTGATGAAATGTACCTACCACATAAAGACCGTTTTTATTGTAATTGCAATGTTTGTTGGAAATTATCGACCAAATAAAAATCCCATAAAACTCTTAGGAAAGGAATGGTGATACCATAGTATAACCTATACAAAGCATAGGTATTGACCGATGATACTCAAACAATAAAGACCCTGTACAAATCACATTAATCGAGCAGCTGTCGTGTTGCTGTATCATTATTTGCAATCTACATTTATAACTCTATATGAATGTTTCGGACGTAGCTACAAATTGGAATACGTTTCTTCAATCGTAACAATGAAAAGGCCTCAGTTCATGCAGATGTCTCTAGCCGCTGGAGGGGTTGAGTGCACCAAATGGCGGATAGATTAGCGGGGGGGGGGGGGGGGGGGAATGACACACCACATACATGGAACTATTGGAATGACCAATGCTCGGTAATATAAACTATATGTGACACATCGTTATGCTTTTACGTACAAACAAATGTGAATAGTTGTATGAACCACAAATGGGGAAGATAAACAGACCTAAGGGGCGCCAGACATGGGTGAAAAAATGACGCGATGGCCACACATGCTACAAGCTGTTTCAGGCAAAGAATTTCTCTCTGCAGTAAAGACGATGATGCAACGACATACTATTAAAATCAGAAGTGTACACGCCATGATACATCGCTATTAAGCAATTGTTGAACAGGTTAATCAAACACCTGCGCTGCGACTCTTTGTGCATCAATATGCCCAATAATCCCTGAGCCCATCGCTGAATGTTCCGAATATATCTCTTGAAATGGTTGCGAGATTTCATCATGTGGCGGCCGCGTTAAGCAACGAGGTCACGAGTGTAGCTAAAAAATGAACCTGTGGAGGAAATTTAAAAACAGCACATACCACGACGAAATCACCAAGTGAGCTACAACAACTAATTTCGGGTAGTAAAGTCTTCTTGGCATTCGACCGTCTACGGGAGACGATAATGTAGCAACACAGTAAGCTCCTCTGAGTATCACTAAACGCTGTCACAATTAGCGAGGTAGTAAAGTAACAGTGATTAATCGGGTAAGCGTTAGGATGGTACAACAATGGCAACTAATCATGTGTGGAGTGTAACATCGCATACAGTTTTAGCGTGCTATGATCTACAATGCAACCAGAAATGTATAGACTAGACTAGATTCAACAGCTCCTCAACGTAGATTTGTACGTGAACGATTACAAGTAACACATGAAAACACCCAGTTGCCACTAGATTGAATACGGCGTCACAGACGCTAAGAAAGGGGGGGGGGGATGTCTCCCCATGTATGCAAACAAAAAATGATGAGGAACGAAGCTCTTATATGTCTTTTACATTCAAGATATGACAATCACATTCTCGTGTATGCGACTGAGACCACTATTGATTTTGTGCACCAGGGAATGATCGAATAATTAAGAACGTGGTGCTTGAACGTGCCATGATTCTCAGCATCAGATAGGTGGACCATGCACATTGGATGGATGATGGATGGGTTTCCAAAGACTTCTTTATTCGGAACTTGCCAATTTTAAAACGTAGAACGGACGGCCACATCTAAGCTTCAAGGATATTTGTAAACGCGACATGAAAGCCCTTGACATCACAGTCAACACCCAGTAAGAGCTTGCTCAAGCCAGTCCTAACAGGCAACATGTTTAGATCACTAGTTTGAAAGCCGGCTAGGACAAGACATCTTGCTATGGGTTGAAACGAGATCTTGGAGGAAAGAATAAACAGCTCCAGCACATCCCCGACTCAACATTCAAGTGCAGCAAGTGGCTAGACAGCTACTATAGACGTTACACAACCACCAACCCGGTCATTTCTAATGGACGCACTTTAATCGTCTCTAAAGAATAACATAATTGGCATATTTGCAATCGCTCTAGAAATTGTTGCGATTTACAGTGTTCAGTTTTGGGTTAGCGGATACTAAAATGGATATATATTATGAACATATTACGTTGCAGTATCACGCTCAGGGATGATGTTTTAACGGTATTTGTAACTACAGTGATTCTTATCAGTAATTTAGGCGTCGTTGTGATTTGGAGAAAGTTGCCTTATTAAAGAAATATGAAATATCTGAATTAGTCATCCCCGGCTAAGTCATACTAAAGATTGAGACAAATGGTACTAGCAGCAGCCTGACTAGGCGCTCCGCAGTAAGACATCAATTCTAGGACTGGTCGGCCTGGTATCATAATAATATGTCTGATTGTGACGTGATGCTACTGTATGATCTAGTGCTAGACGTCGCTAAAAGCTGTCACACGTAACAAGGTCACTGAATAATTGTTAACGCTTCCCTAAAACAAAAAATCACGCACACACACATAGTCAGCACTCTGAAACGTTAAAGACACAATATGTCAACGTGTTTAATCTGGAAAGGCAAGATTACATATGCATGAGTTTGCCGCTTTTTAATACTGTATCATTATTGATAGATTGGAGTGCAAATGGCAAAGCGCTAGCAGATATTTCCGTAAGCATATATTTACGTTTCTTAAGAGCATAGTTTCTAACTTGGATTCTAAATCATTATCGTATGGTCTCAACCGATTTCCACCAAATTACAAACAATGGATGTTATTATGTAATACATGTATAAAGCAGATAATGTCAATATATCACTGGCTTGGTCAGAATCTTCTTGGTGTAATGACCTAAAATTGTTCCAGTTATTATGACAAGCTAGCAGTCTTCATTTTTAGTACCTGTGTAGCTCTATAATTGGTGCTTGACCAAAATGGACCAATATGGGCAATTTAGT